>JBCEWE010000443.1:0-55000 GCA_039877035.1 Silurus lanzhouensis | reverse complement strand
CAAAGAGACACAAACCTGTCCAGCATGACAATACCCATGTGACCCTACAAAGCCAGATCCATTAAGATCTGCTTTCCATTGGATTGCAGTGGAAGATCTCCTGCTATAGAGCTCCAACCTTATTTGACCTCTGACTGCACCGCAGGCATCCTTACCTTCTCACCTCCATCAGCACCTGACTTTACTCACACCCTTGTGTCTGAACGAGCGTTAATCTCCACAGAAGTTTGTGGAGTATCTTCTCAGAAGAAGAAGTGGAGCTTGTCAGGTGTTTACATACATTTGACCGTTTTAACAAACAACCCTGATTTTTATTTATTAATTTTTTTTCATTTCTGTGGAGGATAGAAGGTAACGTATTCTTTAGTGGTTGCTATAGAAACTTTCTGACCAATCAGATTCGAGATCGGACCACACAATAGTATAAACCAATTGATTATAGCATGAAAACGTATTACGGAACAACTGGAAGCAGGTGAAAAGTGTGATTTATCTTCGGATAAAGCATTTAGATGGATTATATATTATATCATATAATTAAAGAAAAGACGACAGGAGGAAAGATGGATAAAGGGAGTGGGTTTCAGAGAATCCTGGACGCATTTGTCGAATGTAAACAAAAGCCCCTAGAGATCGATTGAGCCTACGTATGTAATTCACAATGTTGCATACACGAAACAGATACACGGATGACTGTGAGCTCGGTGCTCGAAAGAAAACGCTCCTCCTTTAGAGAAAGAAAGAAAAAAAAAATTCTTCTCGTAATCATAAATCACTTTTCTGTAAACAGTGTTGACGTGGAACCTGATCTGAATCCGCGATATACAATTCAGTCCAACCTGCGGGATTGAAATACGAATCACCAGTGTATACGTTTGTGTGCATGTATATGTGTGTGTAGTTTTTTTCTTTCTCTCTTGGTATAAACACACACTAGTGCCCACAGTCTCCGCTGCTAATTATTATCTTTTACTCGTAAATATGCAGGTGTGTCAATGTACCGTAGAAGAACTGACCAGAACATGAGGAAATTTTCCACCAAATGTAGCGGAATCGTTCAGACGTAACGTTCTTGCTGTCTGAACCAAAAAGACCAAACGTATTGGGACCCCCGACTTTTCCACTCGTATGTGGTTCTTCCTGAAACTGTAACCAAAAAGCTGAAGGCACACAATTGTACAGGATCTTTAGATGCTGTGGAATAAAATTGTCCCTTCACTTAAACTGGGAGACCCAGATTTGTTCCAGCACCCGCTACGTGAAGATCTGCTTTCCGTGGGATGGAAGTGAGTGGAAGATCTCCTGCTATAGATCTCCAATGCTTTTGAAGACCTTTGGAATGAATTTTTTATGTTGACTGCACCCCAGGCCTGTTCACCTCACCTAATTTACCTGACTTTACTAACACCCTTGTGGCTGAACGAATCTCCATAAAATCTAGTGGAACATCTTCCCAGCAAAGTGGAGCTCATTATAATGTGACAAATGTGAGACTCGATGTGTAATGGGATGTTCAAAAATAAATCGACACATGTTCTGGTGTCCACATACTTTTGGCAGTCTGAGCAACTATATGCAATACTTTTCTTTTTTTTCAGCAATTTTAGTGGAGGATTTACTGTACAAGTCTTTGTGTCACTTTCTGACCAATCAGAATCGATGTACACAGAAGATGTCTTTTGGCACACTGACTTATGAAGTTCGGTGCTCCCTGTGACGGTGCGTGCAGCCTTGTGCTGCCACCTGTTGGTGTGCTACAAAACTAATCTTGAAACTTTTATATACCGCCTTATAAAATTAAAGTGAATGCTTTGATACAGTGTGCATTGAGCTGATTGGAATTGGTCTATAAATGTGTGTTCTGACTCCAGAACTGAACCGGATGACCTGCTAGAAGGACGTCACTGACTTCTGACTTGCTGTTGTTGCATTGTTGTCGTAGCAGGATGGCGAGATTTCCTCTAAATCACCAAAAGAGTCGTAACGTGTAATAATGTTCTCAACACCTCGCTTTTGGAGTTCTGTGACCTGTCCTTGATTCAGCCTTAAATCCTGCTGGGACAGGAAGCTCCGCTCGCGTGAGGTAAAGTTACACACCAGCAGTTCACACTGTATTTTTGAAGCATCCAGAAATGCCACAGTGTTCTCAATTTCAGGTCCAGATACAATTTCTATAAAAATGTTGAATAGGTTTTATAGAATTCTCACATTTTCTGAATATATACTGTGTGTTAGAGATGTCCATCTCCATAACTGAGGCTGATGCGATTCATGTCTCGATGCAGAGCCAGCGATACGGTACACTGGGTCTTTAGGTCTTCAGAAATCTCTCTCCATCTAGGAAGCCGAGAACCAAACTATCCGAAGAACCTCTGCAGAACAGCTTTTGTATCTCCTGTGTTATTTCTCCTGCTGGGACATTTTCTTTCAGCACAGGATGGTGAGTGTTAGTGTGAGGTCCCATCACACCATGATAATCAGCACATTACGCCGTTATTAATTGCAGCAGCCATGACTCAGGAAGCGCTTTGGCCATTAATCAGAGCGTCAGAGCAAAAGCGTTGTTCATGAGCAACGAGCCGCCCGTGGCCTTCTTTCTCTTGCCTTTTGTTGTTCATTCTATCCTGCCTTATCTCTCTAATCCCTACTCATCCTCTTCCTGTCCTCCTTCACTCCTGAAGACAGACGAGGTGTGAGGGGTGGTTTCATGGAGAGATCTGCTGGGTAGGAGATAAAACTGGGGACAGCAGAGGAAGTAGGCGGGGTCTGGCATTGCATATCTTTATTAGCTAATAAAATGGCACAATTACTAAAAAACTTCGAATTTGAATGTTTGAGCAAGTAGCTTGGAGAAAATGTCCTACCAATTATTCACCCCAATTTTTTTTTCTTCTCACCAGCAGCTGGGCACTAATGAGGATCAGGAGCTCCATCCCCGAGCCCTCACTCATCACCTCGCCAACTCTTGCCCCACAGATCATAGACTCTATTGCCCTTGTCCCATTTAACCTGACTGTCAGCAGCTGCTGCTGGATTTCTAAAGGACACGACTAAGAACTAAAAGGTAAACTCCGCCAAAATCTGAACCCAGAGTGCAACCAAACATTCCATCCACTTCCTTCATCTTAGTAATCAAAGAGCTATCCAATGAACCCTTAAGGAGGGTATTGTTTCGGACATGTCATGAGATAAAATTGAGCAAACCAGAGAAAGGAGGGGGAGTCTGGCCCTGCAGGTTTTCCCTCCCTTGCTTCTTATTTCTTATTTATTTCTTATTTTTCTTGATTTCTCAAATTGCTTTGGAAAAATATCCATAATTTCTCAAATTTCTCTTTTAAAATCTAAGCCTTTGAGTGAGTAATTCTCAGCTCGGATACATTATTCTTCCAGTTATCCACCTCGTCATCCTGAACCCCTCAATCATCACCTCACCAACACTTGCCCCACAGATCACAGCCTCCATTTCCCTTGTCCCATCGAACCCGAGTGTCAGCAGCTGCTGCAAGCGAGACCTAAAAGCAAAACTCTGGCCAAACCTGGACTCAGCATGCACCCAAACATTCCATCTACTTCCTTATTGTGGCTTTCAAACACATGGTAGGACACATGCTGAAGCACTGCTGGGCCCGAAACCATCACGACTTTGAGAATGTTTGACCTTAGACAAAATACTAGTGTAAGCAGGGCATGGGCTCACCAGGGAGACCGAGGCCAACCTTCTCCTTCAGGCCAAGCAGTCTTTAATCCAGATGGATCTGCTCCTGGATGATGGAGATGCTTGTTTTGGAGCTCAGTGACAGGTGGCTCTTATTCCCAGCTGCTGCTTAGACACGGCTGTCTGGGTCACAGTGCGCTCAAGATTCAAAGGGAAACACACCACACCCACATAACTCCATAAAAGTTCACAGAGACCTGAAGAAGACAAAATGACAAATAAAAATTACTTAAAGGCTGCATCTACACTCGTCCGGTCCACATTTTAGTCTTCGATAGTCTTGCGAAGGTTTCTCAACCACACTGAAACATCGGAAAACTTGCAATGGGTAAAAATGCGTGCTCGTTGTCGAAAGCCTTTGTTTTTACAGTCCACACTGCAACGTTTTTTTTTTGTTGAAACGATCAACTTTGGAGACGTGTGGACGTAAGGACAAAACAGAGAAAAATACAGGTAGTCCCCGAGTTACGATGACACCATCTTAAAATTGTAAATAGTCGTGACATGGCCGAGCCTTTCCCTGGAGTCTTAAAGAATAGTGATAAGTGTGGGGTAGTACACTGTAATTAGTTCACAACAGAATACATTATAGTTCATAATTTAGCATAACAGAGCAATTTACAGTATTGTATTGTATAAACTTTACAGTATATGTATGTGGCAACGCTCTGTTTTTCAATGTCTGGCAACGGAGAGAGTAAAGAAACTGAAAACTGGGAAAACTGAACTCTGTCTACTTCTGTCTCTGTCTTTTCGTACGAGAATGAAATCGCGCATGAAAATGTAAATATTCTAACAAATTTTTAGCACCGCGATTGAAAAAATTGTAAGTCGAACTCAGGGACCAGCTGTATTGGTGTGGACATGGCGGAAACCTTCTCGTTATGCGAGAAACAGCTGTTTATCTCTGCTACAATGTAACTGAGAACAGGAACCAATGTCCAACATTAAATGTAGCTGTAAATGCATTAAAATAAATCCATGGTTGTTCTTTTTTATTCGTACCTAATTGGTAAAGGGGGAAGCACTTTGTCCCTGATTTTATTAGCTAAATCATCAAGGTGATATCAGTGATAACTATCCTGGATTCATTTCCTAAAATAGCACCACCCAATTCTTAATACCGTATTAGCAAGGACGTGACTAATCCGCTAAAAGAAAAGAGCAAGTGTTTAAATCGATAATATGATGCAACCGAACAGCTCGCTGCCTTTGGTAACACGTCTATGAAACAGCAGCTAACAGAGCCCGCGGCACTACACTTCAAGTGAAACGCTAGCAGGTCTACCAGCACAATAGAGTTTGGAATACGCCAGACTTCCAGTGTCCCCACAGAGGCATTTCAGTGCCAAGCGGAACACAATAAGTCTCTTGTGTAATTGTGTTATGACGCCTGTTGATTGTGCGTTTGGCCACGCTTCAGTGTCGAGTCCATAAAGAGAGTAAAGATTAAAGCATCATTAATGCATATGCTGCACTCACCTCCCTATTATCCCACTTCCATGTCATTTATAACGAAAAAACAACAAAAAAAACAACAACTACAAGCCTATTGTCTGGGAAAACAATGGGCCAGGACTTAACCGCGGCTCACGTTAGTGTACCCGAGGCATTTACATGAAGTCCACTTCCTGACTCGGATCGCTAATGACTACTGTGATAAGGAGAAGCTTCCCAAGATAACACCAGGAAGGAACTCGGAAAGGAACCAGGGTTCTTTTTACATCGCAGTTTTGTTTGTTCCATTGCCAACAGCAGTGAAATATGAGGAATGGTTGGAATACCAGGGCATGTTCTTGATCAGATGGAGAAGTGAACAAAATAATTTGTGGTGACATCTGAAGTAAAGATGATGAATTGCCAAAAATCACTTACAACACATTTGTGGCAAGCAGGGGACAATTTTAA
Source organism: Silurus lanzhouensis (assembly GCA_039877035.1). Taxonomy (NCBI): domain Eukaryota; kingdom Metazoa; phylum Chordata; class Actinopteri; order Siluriformes; family Siluridae; genus Silurus; species Silurus lanzhouensis. Next base: position 49,377 of record JBCEWE010000443.1, on the reverse strand, counting down.
AGCTAAACCTACTACAGTAATACCCCAAACAGGTAGTGTAGGTGGTGGTAGCATTTTTAACCACTTTAGGACCCATGATTTAAGCTTGAAATGCACAGAAAGTAAAAAAGAGGACTCTATGGCACTGTTCGCGAACTAACATGGGACTCTTCATGCGTAGGTTTTATGATGAGACCAAAATGCTCATAAGTTTGTGTGGCAAAAAAAAATTTCATTTTCGTACCAAATTTGACGTCTTTCAGGCTTTTCTGTCCTGGTTTCTATTTTCAGATAGCTGAACTAGCTAGATAGTAACAAAATTCTGAACCACACATACATAAAAATAAAGTCAAATGTAAAGTAAAATACAGCGATCAGGCATGATATTATTTCCACCTGCCTAATATTGTGTTGGTCCTCTTTTGTTGCTAAAACAGTTCTGACCTGTAGAGCATCAACAGCATGAACTTCTCAGCCTTCGCTCCTCACATGCATAAATGAACCTCGGCCGCCCACGACCCGTTTCACCACTGTTCCTTTCTTAGAGCACTTCTATAGATTCTGACCACTGCAGACCAGGAACATCTCACAAGAGCTGCAGTTTTGGAGACGCTCTGACCCAGACGTCTAGACATCACAATTTGTTAAACTCGCTCAAATCCTTATGCTCACCCATTTTTCCTGCGTCTTACATCAACTTTGATGACAAAATGTTCACTTGCTGCCGAATAAATAAATCCACACACTAACAGGTGCCATGATGAAGAGATCATCAGTGTTCTTTACTTTACCGCTCATAATGTTATAATGTCATAATGTTATATCTGTGTATGTATTAAAATATTAAACGTTAGGATCAAATAAATGACGGTTCCCACAATGTTGGAGGAGCACGATCGTAAAGGACTTCTTTGGAGGCGGTAGTATCTAAACTCACTTCATTTTCACTTCAAGACTCATACCTGGTTTTTCTCTAAACTCTTAACACAAATTTAAAAGCAAACAAATTGTACAGAACATCTTCGTCATGCTGGAACAGGTTTTGGTCTTCTAGTTCAAGTTGAAGAGAACCACCTTCAACGCCCCTGTGCACAAAGTCAGGTCCATTAAAAGATACATCGGATGTTTGTGTAAGGTGGTGGCATGAAATTTCCCCTTTACTTAAACTAGGAGATCCAAACAATGCCCTTGTGATCCCACAAAGCCAGCTCCATGAAGAGATGCTTTTCATGGAGTGAAGTGAAAGATCTCCTGCTATAAAGCTCCGAACCTGTTGAACAATGAATGTGAATGCTGACTGCACCCCAGGCCTCCACACCTTCTCACCTCCATCAGTATCTGACTTTACTCTGACAGAATGTCCACAAAAATCTAGTGGACCATCTTTCTAGAAGAGTGGAGCTTAAATGGACACTTAATGTGGAATGGGGACGCTCAAAAAACGCAAACCTCGAATCTCATGCTTTTGTGTCCACATAACGTTCCGTCTCACTTCCTCTCAATACTACTCCAAATCCCATCATAATTGCACCCAAGCGGACGTAGGGAATTTGGGAAGATGTGTCTAATTCAAAGCCACATCCGAATCACGCTTATCTCCATCCTGCATTCGGCTTTCAGAGAGACAAGACGTCACGAAGCACAGAATGAGCCGCCCAACACTGACTCTGAGACCTGCCTTCATCATGGATTTCATCACATGTTTAGAGGAGAGAAGGAAGTCAAGGATGTCAGAGCCAACGAGATAGAGACAAAGAAAGAGAGAGCTGGAGTGAGGGAGGTACCGTAAACAGTAAAGCAAAAGAGAGAGAGAGAGAGAGAGAGAGAGAGAGAGAGAGAGAGAGAGAGAGAGAGAGAGCTATAAATATCCTGTTCACTTCAGAGCGGAGCGACAGCACAAGACTCTGAGAGGTGATGACAGGTGTCAGGTTTCCAGCGAGGATGTCTTTTATCAACAGGTGTGAGGATGAGAATGAAGATATGAGGAGAGATAATGTGGCTTGCTATGAGCCGTACTGGAGCTGACAGACGAGAGAGCGAGAGAGAGAGAGAGAGAGAGAGAGAGAGAGAGAGAGAGAGAGAGATTTTTTGTAATCTCATACTTTTTTGTCATACATTGGAACCTTGCAATTGTATCATAAAGGAAAGACTGTTTATAGCTGCTATAATGTAAGTGAAAATGATGTTTCATTCAAAGTTATGAAACATACATATATATATATATAAAACGTGTTATGGGTTTATGTTTATGGCATTTGGAACACGCCTATCCAAAGCAACCTACAATTATCTTTATCAGTTGAGGGTCAATGGCCTTGTTTAGGGGCCCAATATATATATATATGTGTGTGTAAATTCAGAACTCAAACTGAGATCCTGATCCCACTGGAATAGACTTCTTTTTCTTCTTCTTCTTTTGGCTTCATTATCCGTCTCCACACCCCTCTGTCCTCTACATCTGCCTCTTTCAAACCAACATTCAAACCGACTACTTGCATGTCTTCTCTCACCATTTCCATAAACCTCCTCCTTGGCCTACTTCTTTTCCTCCTTCCTGGTGGCTCCATCCTCAGCATTCTCCTACCGATTCCACTGTAGTAGACTGTTAAATTAGTCTGTTGATATTAATTACAGTCTAAATCCATCCTCAAAGTTCTTGCATCCTCACAACACCACCAGCGTGACACTGTGTAATCAGAACAAGGCAACACACCCAATTGGGCAACCCCGAGCTTTTTTGCTGACAAATGGCCACCTTGGAAGTAGATAAATTATGTCCTGTAACCGAGGGAGGTCCAGGACTCAGCCTGTGATTAATATCGGTATCGGGTTGCCAGTATGGGATTGAACTCATCTTTTTGAGGCCCAAAGGGGGGGGGTCTAATGCTCACATTTATGACCGTGTTGGTGGTGGGACGTAACTGAAAGATCTGCTGAGCCAGAGACCACCATCGCTTTTATTGTCTTTTTTCTTTCATCGTTCTCACCTGCGAGCTCGGGTTTTTCACTTTACCTGCCGCCGGCTGCGTGTCTCCCTTTTTTTCCTCAAGATACAGGACATGATGGGGGACGGAGGGAGCAGCGGCTGTTTTGTTTTGTCTGGTTTTGAGGCCCATGTTGTAACTCAGACATACACACTCATACACATACCGCCCAGTGTTTAAATATAACAGCAGGCTTTTGTTTGTCTAACTGGATGCCAGATCAGGTCTGTTGTGGCTTTTGCTTTTTTGTTTTGTTTAGGTTTTTTTTCCCGTTACATTTAAGATCTTGTAGTCGCAGGATTATTGAGCTATGGATTTAATGCGAGACTCCTTTTGGTTTCCGTTACACTTGGATGTAACAAAAGGACAAAAACGTTGCACGTGTTTGCTTTAAAGTTTTAGTAATTTAGCACACTGCTCGCAATTACATTCACTCACACACAGAAAACATGCATTCTGCAAGTTGATCTATTGCTATGCTAGTTAGCTAGAAATAACCTGCTGATAGTAAAGCTGGATTCTGTTACTGCAATTTCGCTTTTATTATGGCAGGTTTTTAGCAAAGCTTTTTATAACCTTTATGTTAAACCCCAATTCCAAACAATATAAAAACCCATAATTAATTCAAAATACAACATAGAAACATATCAAATGCTTAAACTGAGGAAATGTACCATATTAAGATAAAAAGGTAACTTTGTATTTGATGGCTGCAACACGTCTCAAAAAAGTTGGGACAGGGTCACGTTTACCACTGTGTAGCATCAACTTATCTTTTGAAAGCAGTGTTCGTACGTCTTGGAACTGTGGAGGTCGGTTACTGAAGTTTCGAGAGAGAAATGTGGTCAAACTTGTGTCTAATACAAGATTCTAGCTGCTCAACAGTCCTGGGTCTTCTTTGTCAGCTTTTCATTTTCAAAAGTTTTCAAATAGTGAAAGGTCTGGAGTGCAGGCAGGCCAGGTCATCACCTAGACTCTTCTAGTACAAAGCCATGCTGTTGTAATAGATATGCTGAACATACAAGGCCTTCCCTAAAAATGGGCATCGTCTGGATGTAAATAAATGTTGTTTAAAACTTTTAAAATACCTGCCAGCATTGATGTTACATTTGCAGATGTAAATACTGCCAATTCCATAGTGCACTAATGCACCACTATGCAATCAGTGATGTAAGCTTTTGAACCGAGTGCTGATGATAAGACAGATGGTCCCTCTCCTCTTTAGTTCGGAGGTCCATGGTTTTCAAAACCAGTGTAACGCGTTACTTTTAAAAATAAAGTAACACCGTTACCGTTACCGTATGGTGCGTTACCCGTTACTTTTTTAAATAAATTCATTTCAGCTGAAGTGTAGCCTACAGTCTAACCTGTTTACAGCAGAGACGCATTGTAGGATTGGTGGATGAATCACTGTAAACACGAAGAAGACGCACTGTGGGCGTGTCTCCGTTTATTCAGGTCTGTGCGGCAGTAATGGCGAGTCGAGGCGAGAGCAAGACGAGTTTCTCAAAGTGGAAATATGCTCATTATTTCACTTTAGTTGAGTATAAAGACAAAAACTTTTAAGTCAAATGTAAGCTGTGTCTTTCTGGTTCGAAGCTCGTATCTACTGCGATAAACAGCAACTCCAATCTGTTGAAGATCCTCCAGAAACTCCATGCCTGAGGAGCTAGAAGCTAGAAGCTAACCCGGTGTTCTGTTCTACATTGTTGATAGTTTTCATACTTCAGCTGTGAAAGGAACATGTTTAAGAGCTCAACACAACAGCAGAAGCCACTTTAGTTTTTGATTGTGAATATATTATTCAGCTTGTTTTGTTATTTATTTCAGAAATCCTTGTGATATATTCAGTTTGTGCTGCTCTGACTTTAATAAAATAGTGTTTAAAAATTACTCTGTGTTTAAGTCAGTTTTGTGTTTGTGTCTGGATCATGTTCACGCATGTCTTCTTCTTTGCATAATAGAGATTTAACCTGAATTTGTGGATGACATGGCAAACTGTGTTCACAGACAATTATTTCTGGAGGTGTTTCTGGACATCACTTATAATCCTACACTCCAGTGCTCATGTTAGTTCTGACTCTCCAGTGTTCTGTATCGTTTAAAGACTATGATCACACTCTTGATGTCACCCAAATGAGGATGGGTTCCCTTTTGAGTCTGGTTCCTCTCAAGGTTTCTTCCTCATAACATCTAAGGAAGTTTTTCCTTGTTACAGTCACCACGGCTGCTCATCAGGGATAAATACACACCATTCACCTTCACTGTTAAATTCTGTAAAGCTGCTTTAAGACAATGTCTGTTGTGAAAAGCGCAATAGAAATAAACTTGACTTGACTCGTGGTGTTTATGAGCCCATGCAGTGAGTTTCATTACAGAATCATAACTGTTTTAAATGCAGGGCCCTGAAGATCATGTGATCCAATATTGATTTTCGATATTGTCTCTTGTGCACAGAGATTTTCTCCAGATTTTGTGAAACTTTTGATATTTTGTACTGTAAATGAGATATTCAAAGTAAGACTTACTTTTCTATGCTTCTGTTACCCCCTTGATCAACTTTTTGGAGACATGTTACCACCATAAAATTAAACATTTCCTTATTTTTATTTCCTTAAAATGGTACATTTACTCAATGTCAACAGTTCTCGAGGTTCTACTGAAAGTAAAATATGTTGGGGTTACTTCCCCATCCAACTTTTTACCTTTAGTCTGTGGTAATGAACTCATACTTCTCTATAAACAGAAATGCACCTATTCCTCTATGTACAGTACAACCTTCATCTACTTCTGCAAGGAAAGAGTTTATCTACATCAAACACTTGTCACGGGTCTCTCTCTCTGTCTCGCACTTTCTCTCTGTCTCGTCCCTCGAGGTGGTTTAAAAATGGAAAGTTTCTGAGTTATGGAGAAGCTCCAGGTGGTCTTCCTCCAACCCCAAACAAAACCCCACTCCACCCACCGTTACTGTGAAAAATCTCCCTCCTGAGGTTAACAGTAGACAAAACCAACACACATCTGCTCGCTGTCACACTCGTTCTTACTGTAATATCTTACTGTAATGTCTCTGTGTGTGTGTGTGTGTGTGTGTGTGTGTGTGATTCATGGAAGCTCTGCATGAAGTATCCAATGACCACTTTATCACCCGATATAATCCAAATTGGAATTTAATATGGAATAAAAGGCGATTGTATTTGTTATGAAAATAATTGGCAGTGAGATCAGGCCGCTGCGGTTCCATGAATCATTCCTGAAATGTTGTTTTAAATTTTGCACGTACTCCAACCGTACGAAACGAGGAAAATCAATCGGAGCCAACTTTTTTTTGTGTGTTAGCTGATCCAGAGGGGATTGGTTATGGTGATATCGTGTACGCTGAATGTGATGAGGATTCAGTGTTGCAACGTTGTAGGGACTTTGGAGTGGTATTTGTGTTTTACACACACACACACACACACACACACACACACACACACACACACACACACACACACACACACACACACACAAACACACACTTAAGCAAACTCTATCATAAAGGCTGTGTTCATATACGTCATCGATTAAATATTATTGTTTTGGGTTTACAACAGAAAGATTAAATTCTTAAAGCTGCTGAGTCAGATAATTTAGATTCCTTATCTATCTATCTATCTATCTATCTATCTATCTATCTATCTATCTATCTATCTATCTATCTATCTATCTGTCTGTCTGTCTGTCTGTCTGTCTGTCTGTCTGTCTGTCTGTCTGTCTGTCTCTTTAAAACAGTATAGAACAAATCTACATATGCTACAAATTTAGAGAAGATCTGAGACAGTGTTTTTTTAAGTAAAAAATTTAACATTTTCAGATCTTCCCCAAGTTCATACTGGGTGTTAGGGAGGTCATAACTAACAGATTGCTGAAATTAGTTTTCTGTAGTATGTAGTATGTGCCAGAGCTGGAATCCTCCTGAGCCTCTCATTTCCATTATACTGCATCATACCCAATAAAATAGACACGTTTATAAAGCACAAATGCAAGATTTAATTTCCAAGATTTAATTTCTATCTATCTATCTATCTATCTATCTATCTATCTATCTATCTATCTATCTATCTATCTATCTATCTATCTATCTATCTATCTATCTATCTATTTATCTGTCTGTCTGTCTGTCTGTCTGTCTATCTATCTATCTATCTATCTATCTATCTATCTATCTATCTATCTATCTATCTATCTATCTATCTATCTATCTATCTATTGTGAGTAGATGTTTTTTTGTTTTTTAATGGAAGGAGTCTCCAGTTTCAGTACTCAATAACAGTTGTTCTCTTGAATGACAAATGTAAATAAATGTGTGATTTTCCTCCCACAGCTAATCTAATGCCCTGAAGATCATATTTAAACTGTCATGTAGAATGAGATAAAGTTGTAAGAAGAATAAACACTATTTTTAAGAAATGGAACCAGCTAAACACTTTCTAGAGCTTCTACATGAACTTCTGTTATTATGTATATTTAGTTGCTGGAAATTAAGGCATTCACTCATCACCAACCCGGACCAGACCTCAGGGGAAGATAAAAACACGAGTCTAGACTTGAACCAAAAAACATGAAATTGTTAAATTACAGCTTTTTCCACTACATCACCACATTTGCACTTTTTTCATTTGTTTTTTTAATTGTTTTCACATGTATTTATATACAGTATTTATATATATACAGTGCCCTCCACAATTATTGGCACCCCTGTTTAAGATGTGGTCGTGGACTTCTAAAAATTCTCCTTTTTTTTAAAACAACATAGAACCCAAATGCAAAAAAAGAGAAAAATCCAACCTTTTATTTAAGTACATTACTTTGGTGGTAAAAAAAATCACACATTTAGAAAAAAAAAAAAAAACTTGAAATCATGTGTGCCACAATTATTGGCACCCCTAACAATTCCTCTGAAAAATTTAATTGTTTTTTTTTTTTTATATATTTTTCTGTAGTTGCTAAGGTTGGTCAGGGTATCTAGGGACTTTTAATTAGTAATTCATGATTTCCTGTTTCCCTGGGGTATAAATATGACGTGACACAGAGGCCAAATTCTCTTACCCATTTGTCAACATGGCAAAGACAAGAGAACACACCATTCAAGTAAGGCAGATGTGTGTTGACCTTCATAAGTCAGGCAATGGCTACAAGAAAATAGCCACTCGCCTTAACTTGCCGGTATCTACAGTCAGAGGAATCATTAAGAAGTTTAAAACAACTGGAACAGTGACAAACAAGGCTGGAAGAGGTCCCAAGTTTATCTTGCCACAACGCACAGTGAGGAAAATGGTAAGAGAAGTAAAAAATTTCCCAAGCTCACCGTCACAGAATTGCATCAAAGAGTGGCATCTTGGGGTCACAGAGTCTCCAAAACAACCATCAGACGCTCTCTACATGCCAACAAGCTGTTTGGGAGGCATGCAAGGAAAAAGCCTTTTCTCACTAACACTCACAAACGTAAACGTCTGGAGTTTGCTAAGCGGTACTGGGACTTCAACTGGGATCGTGTGCTTTGGTCAGATGAGACTAAGATTGAGCTTTTTGGCAACAAACACTCTAAGTGGGTCTGGCGTAAAACAAAAGATGAGTATGCCGAAAAGCACCTCATGCCCACCGTGAAGTATGGTGGAGGATCTGTGATGCTGTGGGCCTGTTTCTCTTCCAAAGGCCCTGGGAACCTTGTTAGGGTGCATGGCATTATGAACGCTTTGAAGTACCAGGATATTTTAAATAAAAACCTGATGGCCTCTGCCAGAAAGCTGAAGATGGGTCGTCATTGGGTCTTTCAGCAGGATAATGATCCAAAACATGTGGCAAAATCTACACAAAAGTGGTTCAGCAGTCACAAACTCAAGGTCCTCCCATGGCCATCTCAGTCCCCAGACCTCAACCCAATCGAAAACCTGTGGGGCGAGCTAAAGAGAAGAGTGCATAAGAGAGGACCCAGGACACTGGATGATCTAGAAAGATTGTGCAAAGAAGAATGGTCAAAATCCCTCTCTCTGTGTTCTCCAATCTTGTGAAATGTTATAGGAGGAGATTAAGTGCTGTCTTGTTGGCAAAAGGAGGTTGTACAAAGTATTAACATCAGGGGTGCCAATAATTGTGGCACACATGATTTCAAGTTTTGTTTTTTTTCTAAATGTGTGATTTTTTTACCACCAAAGTAATGTACTTAAATAAAAGGTTGGATTTTTCTCTTTTTTTGCATTTGGGTTCTATGTTGTTTTAAAAAAAAGGAGAATGTTTAGAAGTCCACGACTACATCTTAAACAGGGGTGCCAATAATTGTGGTGGGCACTGTATGTATGTATGTATGTATGTACTGCACAGTGTGTCAAATCTTAAAGATCACACACACACACACACACACACACACACACACACACACACACACACACACACACACACATATATATATATATATATATAATCAACAATATATAGCAAACATCCTATTCCACATTGACTCCACATTTGCTGTTATAATAAGCACCACTCCTCTGGCAAGATGTTCCACTAGATTTTGGAGTGTTCCTGTGGAGGTTTGCTGAGAATACTAACACCCTTAGGCTGAATTAAAATCGGGTACTGATGTAGACGAGGTGAGGACGCCTGGGGTGCGGTCAGCATTCACATTCATTTATGTTCAGTAAGGTTAAGGTCAGAGCTCTACATCAGGAGATCTTCTACTAAGGCCAGTGTGGAGCATATCTTCATGGAGTTTGCATTGTGCAGGTTTGGATCTCCAAGTTCAGATGACTGGGAAATTTTATGCTACAGTATCCAAAGAAAATTGTGTGCCTCCATCTTTGTGGGATCAGTTTGGGGAAGAACCACATGTGGGTGGAAAATTATGTCAGATGTTCAAATACTTCTGGAAAAAAGAATGTATGTATGTACTTATGGATATCTGTATGTTTTTCTGTATGTAATTTTGTGTGTATGTGTGCATCTTTGTATATTTTTTATATGCGTCATATAATAAACAGGAAGCAGATGCGGGTGTAAAAATATTTCACACGTACAAAACAAACACCAAATACAACAAGAAACGAAGAGAAAAACTGGAAACATGGAACAAAATGGTGCGTGAACAGTCATGTGACCTGGTTTTGTGATGTGCAGTGGCTGATGGGAAAATGTATGTCTTTGATCATTGTATCTATAAATCTACTGCTTTTTTCTTATTTATCTAAACAATATGTTGTATTCAAATCAGAAGAGTAACACAGGGGTGCACTTAGTTTTGATCTATAATGCTCTAAATCTAAGATACAGTGCTACATCTGAATACAAACGCCCCCAAATATGTATGATTAAGAATACGAGTCGGAATTCGTACAGATTTTCGTATCGGTTTACGCATAGAAATTCAGAATACGAATCATCTGAATCTCGCGAGCTAAAATTCGAAGGTACGATGGATCTTCCTCACCGCCTCCTCTCACACTTCTCAATCCCAGTTAGCGAGAGCACTGTCTTAGCGCTGTGTATATCGCTGCATCTTTGTTTCATTAATATTCATCACTAAACAGAATCAAAACACAGTGTAAAAAAAAACAAGGCGAAAGTAGTAAAAGCAGTGAAACGAAGCAAAATGAATAAAAAAAACTAAAACAAACATAAGTGATAACAGTGATTCGGGTGACAGTCTGCCCAATATCATAGTGGAAGGAGATTCGTCTCCTTCCAAACATTAATTCTCCATCCTCATCCTCCAAACATCTCCATCACGCCGGCGTTCACTCTTCTCAATAGTAAAGTACACAGTAAAGGCACCATTATTAAATGCTAAATATTAAATATTAGTGCATATTAGTTGTATTTAAAATGTTTATATTGATGTTTCAGAGTGTGAATCGTGTTCTAAGACCAATTAAAATCGTGTTCTGAGGTACCACTGTATCGTGTTTTGTATAGAGGAACTGTACTATTTAACATAGTGATTTTACTATAGTACTGTATATGAAACTGTAAAGAAAATTCATATATAAAAAAAACCCTAGCTGAGATCTTCCCCAAATTCATACAGTTTTTCATTTAGGTTCTGACTAACACAGGATTGCACTTAGTTTTGTTCTTTTTTATTCTAATTAATCTCTAGTAAGGTTTAGTTGGTATTGGAAAAATGAGGGTCAGGTGTCCACATACTTTTGGCACCGTTTTCGCTGAATAACCCTGAAGTGTACCATTGCCAAAGCAAAGACTAAAAAAACCCAAATAAAAATAAACGAATTATAGCTATTGCTATACCATAAATGTTGGCACCCTGTTGTCCCATTAGTCTGTTTACTACGGCTGTACCGTCTTTGTTTCAGATAAAACAATGAAGCGCGATGAGGCATTAACCAGACGTCCATCTCCTTCTCCTCCTCCTTCTTCTTCCCCACCTCCCCTCTTTTCCTCTTCTCCACGACGTCGTAGCATAGACACACTGGATTTCTGATCCCATTAGCTTTGACATGCGTTTATCCAAGTCCCAATATCTTCAGCCTGTCGCATTCTTTATAGCTTTGACTCCAGGTTCACTCTTATCAGCTCCTCAAGAAGCTCTTAATGGTCTAAAGGTTGGCATGAGGGAGGCTTGACCTCTTGTAAACTGCTTCAGACCTGAACCAAGTCATTTCTCAAACTCTACATCGAGTGTTTAGAGTGAAAACACAGAAACCCAGAGAAACCACTGTTATGCGCTCTAGCGAAATATTTACAAACTCGAAAGCAGTAAAGTTTAGAGAAGTCCCGGAGCTCTTGAGAATATAACCCTAATGCATGTTATTGCTGGTGATTATTATTGATTTTTATTTTAAATATTTTTTTTCTTTCTGAAGATTCCCCTTTGTCAATTCAAACCTTGTGGGTTTTTTCCTGTCTCCATTTTACGCTCGGAGAAAAAGCTGGAATGAGAAAAGATTACCTTCGAGGAACATTTCTTCGGTGGTTATGAATAGAAAAGCAGATTATAGTCAAAGCAAACAGCAATTCTCCTTAATAAAATGGGATTTATTGACGTTCATGAGTTCACACTAATATTGACACAGTCCCACGTCTGTGCGAGAACTCGGGACCTCTGTTGATTCTCCATCTTGGACCTACGGATTCCTTGGAAAGATAAGTTTGTCTGCTAATTTACTGTGCTAAACCTGGAGTTCAGTCCAAAATCCAAATCTCAGTCCATCATGTTCACTGTTGAAAGAAATAAAACGAGTTCACTTTTACCACCAGCATCTCTTTGTGCAGTTTCTTATGACTTACATAGAGATTTGCATTGATGGCATTTCACAGACATGATCATCCAGAGGTTTAAGGTTCTTTCCCAAGAGTCCAGCAGTGGCAGCTTGGTAGTGTTGTGTTTTACATTAATGAGATTTCAATCAGAAGTTCAACATCTTAACCCCTAAGCTTCCACTTCCCACAAAATGTCTTTCCTGTGTTCACGGTTATAGAGCATGAATAAAAGCGACTAGAATGGCACGTCTGGTTATTAAGAAAAGATTATGTGGAGCCGCTGTGTAAGTTGCTTTTAATAAGATCTGAATCATGGTGGAACATCTGAATCAACACCTTCCGACCAATCAGAATTGAGAATTGTATATCTACATAATGTGACTGGAAGCTCGGCGTAAAGAAGATACTCATTAGGAATACTAATACTATTCAAATACTTATTAGCTTCTTGAAGACCAGACGGGATTACACCACCCCATTGCCAGCATGTTTTCAACATCATATCTGTCTTCTGTATTTGCTGTTATCTCCACTCATCCAGGAAGTTGTTCCACTAGATGTTGGAATTTGCTTGTGGAGATTCTTTCAGCCATAAGAGTGTTAATAAAGTCAGGTACTGATGTAGGTGAAGTGAGGAGACCTGAGGTGCAGTTTTCCCATGGAGATCTTCATGGAGCTGGCTTTGATCACAGGGGCATTGTCATGCTGGATACAGGTTTGGGTCTTGAAGTTCAAGCAAAACGTAAATTTAATACCACAACATCCAAAGATGTCCTGTAGAATTGTGTGCCTCAGACTAGTGGCTGAAAAAGTCAAGTGTCTCAGAATATTTGTCCGTTTGATTTAATTACTAAAAAAAAAAGCTGAAATGCAAAAAAAGAGCAAAACAGTTCATTATAATTTTCACAAAGATTCCAAGATGACCGAATGAACGAATGAATGATGTTTATTTATCAGTTTGTATATTTGTAGAATGTAAAGACGAGCTGATCGCATGACACCCCTGATTCGACCAAACATTTTTACGTCTCTCAGAATGTCTATGCAGAAGCTTCATCATTTTACTAGAAGACCAAACTCTTATCAAATCAAGTTTATTTCTATTGCGCTTTTCACAATGGACATTGTCTTAAAGCAGCTTTACAGAATTTGAGAATTAAAGTGTACGATGTGTATTTATCCCTGATGAGCAGCCGTGGCGACTGTGACAAGGAAAAACAGAATTAAAAGGGGAACCCATCCTCATTTAGGTGACATCAAGAGTGTGATTATAGTCTTTAAACACTACAGAACACTGGAGAGTGAGAACTAACATGAGCACTGGAGTATGTGATTATGAGTAATGTTCTTTCTACAGTCTTATAGTCATTTGATGTTGTGGAACCAGGAGCTACTGAGCAACTCATAAAATAGCTTAACAACACGATCATCACAGACCCAACACCAGCTTCTCCATGCCAAAACCTTTAAACACTCCAGGAGGTCCAGTGTCCAAACTCCACACATGAAGTGGGATCCAAATGGTGCTGGAGCGTCTCTAGATGGTTCGAGATGTTTGTGGGCATCTACTTCTTTAAAAGTCCATATTCTTCATGAGGTAAGACGTGACCGGAGCTGGAGCAACCTCGGGATGGGTAGAGAAAGAGAAGCAGTGGAGAGGAATTAGCGTAGCTGCTGTTCATGATATTAACAGCACAAGTTGATATTGTGCATGTGATCAGATGTTCTGGAGCACAAGGTTATGATCTGTGATGTGTGTTATGTGTAGGATTCGCTAAAAAGATACGTCTTTAATCTGCATTTAAACTGTTAAAGTGTGTCTGAGCCCCGAAACACTGTCAGGAAGACTATTCTAAAGGTACTTAAAGTAGCTCCAAAGAGCTAAATGTGAGAATGTTCTACCACCCTTAGTGGACTTGGCTATTCTAGGAACTACTAGAAGTCCAGAGTTTTGAGATCTAAAGGAACGTGACGGATTGTAGCGTGTTAGAAGCCTAGAGAGATACATATGGAGATAGACCATTTAGTGTTTTGTAGGTAAGTAGCAGTAGTTTGTAGTTGATTCGAAACTTAACAGGACGCCAGTGTAGGGATGAGAAGATTGAGGTTATATGATCATATTTTCTTGACCTTGTGAGAACTCTGGCTGCTGCATTCTGGAAAAACTGTAGCTTGTTTTTAAATGATGCAGGAAATCCACCTAATAATGCAAATCTAAACCCAAATATAAAAATAATACTATCCCTGACCTCTGAGTCACCTCTAAACAGCATTACTCCTTGACTGAAATGCGTTTCTGAGAGGTGCCAGAGCATCTGTGGAGCCTCAGCTTGACATTTTATCACTGGCTTATTAATGATTTGCTCGGAGCTCACAAGCGTCTAAAAAGTCGACGTTATCGGCGTGTTCTGCTCTGCGTCTGTCAGAGCGGCCAGAGAGGGCAGCCGAGGAGCTGAAATCCTTCACTCGTACGCACCATTCATCATAAATTAATTCATGGATACAGGGTGATAGTACACGATGTAAAGGTAAAGAACAATCCGAGGTGATGTGGAGAGCATTATAACCTCATTATACACCTAGCCATGGATTATCACCTTATAACATTCATCTCCAGTTCGTCATCTTCTGCCTCAAAGCATTTCTAAAAATCCCCATATTCACCATATAAGTTTCACCACATGCAAAACTCCTACAGGAAGCTCAGTGAGGTCATTAGGAAATGTCTCCAATCGCTGTCTCACTCTGGATGGAATTGGAACTGAATGATACTTTGGTAACAGGTGTTTATATGCAGCACAATTCATTTCGATTAGCAATTCAACTGACAAACCTGATCCTCCAGCCAATCACATTCCAACATTCACATCTGAACATTCAGCCAATCACAATCCAACATTCACATCTGAACATACAGCCAATCACATTCCAACATTCACATCTGAACATTCAGCCAATCACAATCCAACATTCACATCTGAACATTCAGCCAATCACAATCCAACATTCACATCTGAACATCCAGCCAATCACAATCCAACATTCACATCTGAACATCCAGCCAATCACAATCCAACATTCACATCTGAACATCCAGCCAATCACAATCCAACATTCACATCTGAACATCCAGCCAATCACAATCCAACATTCACATCTGAACATCCAGCCAATCACAATCCAACATTCACATCTGAACATCCAGCCAATCACATTCCAACGTTTACATCTGAACATCCAGCCAATCACATTCCAACATTCACATCTGAACATCCAGCCAATCACATTCCAACATTCACATCTGAACATCCAGCCAATCACAATCCAACATTCACATCTGAACATCCAGCCAATCACAATCCAACATTCACATCTGAACATCCAGCCAATCACAATCCAACATTCACATCTGAACATCCAGCCAATCACATTCCAACGTTTACATCTGAACATCCAGCCAATCACAATCCAACATTCACATCTGAACATCCAGCCAATCACATTCCAACGTTTACATCTGAACATCCAGCCAATCACAAACCGGCGTTCATCGACTACATAAAATAAAAATATATATAAATGACTAATATTTTATAAAGGTATTATTCTCATTGTACCACCACTTACCATATTTTTATATTTCTTATAGCCAAATGTTCATGTTTTTTCATTGTGTTTGACAAAATTTACATTTTAACAAATAAATAATTACATTTAATAAAGTGCCAACCTTTTGGTAAAGCTGTTGAAAAAATGCGGAACATATAATATTGCCAATAAATTGATTATAATCATGTAATAAATTGTTTAGTAATTAATGAGTAACTTATGAATAGTTACAGCACAACATTCAAAACACAGTTTAAATGATTTCAAAAAACTGTTTAATAGTGTTAATTAAAATAAAATATATAAATAAATATATAAGTAAATAATAGCATAAATAAATAGACCAACAAAAAAACAAATAAATCCCCAGGCTTCCTCATTAGGGATAAATACAAATAAGTTTGCTTATGGAATTTGTGTTCCATAATTCTTGCATTGAGACAATGTCCAGTGTGGAAAAGCGCTAAAGAAATAAATCTGAAATAAAATTGAATTGAATTGATTTAAAAAATAGACACAGACAAACAAAACAGACAAACAGACAAACACACACACACACACACACACACACACACACACACACACACACACACACACACACACACACAGAGAGAGACGAATAAATAAATAAAGCAAGCAAACAACCTGACAAATAAATACAAAAATAAACAGAAAAACAAATAAACAAATAAATAGATAAACAAACAAATGGGCAAACAAACAAATGAAGAAATAAACTAAAAACTAAATAGCTAATTAATTAATTCATTTTTTGATTAATTAATTAATTAATTAAGAAAGAAATCTCGAACTTTGAAATAAATATTAAAAAAAAAATTAAAAGTTGCTTAATTTGATTTATTAATATAGAAATTGTGATCTATATCAGCAGCTGGATAATAATATAGTTTTAATTACATATTAATTACAGGGGTAATTACTGCCAGTCTGCTGTGTGATGACAGGAAATAAAACGCTCGGGACACGCAGCTATTGGAGAAAACCAACTTTAACACCGTCACCACACATTGTTAATTATTATATTATAAAATGTTTTTCCCTGGAGTGGTTCAGTCTCTACATATCCTGCATATAATACACGATAGATGTAGTTGGATATTTGCTGAACCCATGTACCACAGTGATGATTTTGCAGCGTAGCTAAAAACAGACGAAAGCTGTAAAAATTGATGCTAAGCTAAGTTTTTTGATGAGTCCGTCATCACGTCTGAGGTAAATATCGAAGTTCCTCATGGCTGTGTCTCATTTCCACCTACGCTCTGCTTCCTCGTTACATTTTACCAACTGTTCCTTTTGGGCTTTAGCTAGTATATTTGCCCATTTGCCTAACAACACTGGTTTCACTGCTTTAACCACATGAGCAGCAATGCAGAGTATGCGTAAAAACCGCCTTAGCGTGGCCCGGAGACAGAGATGTAGAGATAGAATAAGCGATCTTATTTGGTATAAATGTAAATAAACTAGCGGATTCCTTGTGCGCGATGACTGCAGTGACCTAAGCGAAGATCTTTACAGATAGACCGAAGCCTAAAAGCCTCAGAGAAACTCATTCCCGATGTTTTCCATATTCGCATGTGGAAGGTTTAATATTAAATCCAGCTTGAATAGTTATCTGTCTGTATCGAAGCTAATCTTCGCTCCTCAGCCAGCTAGCGTAGGCTCAGGGTCCGTATGGCCTTGTTGTTTGTTTTGTGACTGTTTTTGACAGTAAGACCTTTTTTAATGGCTGACTGAAAGCATTTTTTAAACGTTTGTCCCCGAAGCGGACATGGGCATGTCGGGCCTTCTGATGGAAATCCGTGAGCAAAACGCTCCCTAATCCGTCCTGACAGTGGAATTTGATTTTTTAAGACACCTAACATTGAATCCTCCACACCCAGCCTTAAGTAATGAGAGATTACGGCTAATCTCCCGTTCGTTAAGGCGCGGGGGAATTTTGCAGAGTGTATGGGGGGCATCCTGGATTTATCTTTCACCATAACAAAACAGTGGGGCGGCTTTTGTGTTTGTATAGCAGCGGAGATCATCCTTCAGTTCCATCTCCTGTGTCAGGCTTTTTTTTATTACACGTTCACCCGCACCTGTACCGCCTACTGTACATCCACTTTCAGCTTTAAGTAGCTGTTTTCCCACACACTCACGCTGTAATCTTCAGCTGAACCAGGTGGACGGATGCCAGCTACACGTTTATACATATGTTCACACAAAGGAAACATTTCTGAGCACAGGATTGAAGCTAATTTTAAAGGCAAAGAGAAACTATTCACCAAAGCGCTGAGAGGAGATTTTACTCAGGAATTCCTAAATCTAAATGTCCAATAAATATCACAATGTATACACTACATTGACAAATGTATTGGGACACCTGACGTATCCAACTGTATGTAGATCTTCCCCAATCTCCTACCATAACATTGTACAGGATAAAGTTTTCCCTTCACTTGAACTAGGAGATCAAAACCTGTTCCAGCATGACATGTAAACAAAGCCAGCTCCATGAAGATACATGGGTTGGAGTGTAAGATCTCCTGATTTAGTGCTTCAACCCTATTGAACACCTCTGACTGCACCCTCCTCATCTCACCTGCGTGACTTTACTAACAGCCTTCTGACTGAATTAATCTCCACAAAATTTTGAGGAACATCTTTCCAGAGGAGTGGAGCTTATTATAACAGGAAATGAGGACTAAATGTAAAATGAGATGTTCATAAAAAGTACATACCAATTCTTTGGACCTACATCCATATACGTCCTGTACAATTGTGTGCCTTTAACTTTGTTGTAACAGTTTGGGCTAAAATACAAATGGCTGGAAAATTTGGTTGTTCCAATACTTTTGACTATAAAGTGTATGTTATCTACTAAGCAGCTGATTTAATGTTTAAACTTAATAATTAATACTTGTCTTCTTTAAAAGCTTACAGGAGAATAACGTGTAGTATCACTTGAACGCTCCTCTTATTACACCTAGTTATACATTTATCTAAAACCACAAATCCATTTCTTCACTATGAAACTTCCAGACATTTAATTTCAGTGTAGAAGGAAAACATACCTGAAAATATTTACCTCAAAAAGGGAACAAGACGCCATTTTATTTTCAAAAAATCCATCAAGTTGATTGCAGATACTGATGATGTAAAAGTCTCTGGTAAAAGTTCTGACTGCACTTTTTCACTCAAGTTAAAGTAAAGAAATTTGTGCTCTGACCTGTTCTTCAGTAAAAAGTAGTGATTATTACCACCTGTTTTAGTGTCACGCTGGAAACTGAACCTCACATCATAATAATATATTCATATAAAATGAATTTCAAATGTGGTTCTCTAATGAATGTATTCAGACTGAACAGCCACCATATAGAACACAAGCAGAGAAATGATGATCATGTGATCAGGAACGTCTCTGTTCTCAGTCATGTTCTCATCACTGACTCCCTCTGTCTCATCCACGTTAACCCCAGACGTCTTACTGCCTTCTGCCTGCTCACTGTGAGCTTCAGAAACTAGTCTACGTCTGTGGTGTGAGAGAGACAGGAGTGGATTAAAAAAGCTGCACAATGAGGGGAAACATGTTGATGAGCTGAAAACGGTGCAATGAGAAGAAAAAATATTGATCGTGTCACCAAACAGATTAATGAGTCTGATTTAAAAATGTAAGAAGTAGAAAGTACAGATATTTGTGTAAAAATTTAATGAGTGAAAGTGAAAAGACTGATACCAGAAAAGTTGTGTTTGTGTGTGTGTGTGTGTGTGTGTGTGTGTGTGTGCGTGTGCGTGTGTGTATGGAAAAGTTGTCCAACCGGCCGTACCTGCACCGGTTTTCCAGACCATTTCCAATCTTCCATGCTTCCATTCATCATCTGGGCCTGCATGCCGTCTCTCAGCACACCGTTCCTTCAACCTTTTACACAAATACGTAACTAGAGGATAAAAAAACCCTCCACAACTCAAAAAGGTGGAGGTTTTGATGCCCAAAGAAGTGATGGAGGAGAAAAAAAGACCACATTGTTTACTCTCGGTTCTCTGCATTACTCCGAGTTCTTAATCGGCCGTTACGATGTGAAGGATTTCGGGGTCAGAGGCAGCGTTTCTCACCTGAGATCGATGGCTGTTTGAAAGTGCCTCCTCAGGATCGTCGAATCTCTGGCAGCCGCTCGCTCTGTAAATAAACCCAGACTGACTGCGCTCGCTAAATCTAGGCCATGTTAGCATGTTTGCCAGATAAGCTGCAAAAGCTTTTCCACATGAATAATAGCAGGAGCGCTCGAGACAGATCGGCTCATTTTTCATAGCTGTTCGGTACAGAGAAGGCCGCTTTATCTCATTCATTTTTGTCTTTTATTGTAATTTAAAATGCTCAGGGAGCTCATATACTGTATATTAACCTCATTACACAATGCTAGCTGTGGATTATCACCTTATACCATGGTCACTTCCCAGCATTGAGGAGTTTATGCTGATTCACAATAACACTTCATTTTGCTTATTTCTTTTATACATGGTTCATTACAGCTACAATTGTTGGAGTTGCTGTTTTTCGTTCTATTTCTAATCTTCATTTTGTGCCTCCAGCCGTTTCTCAAACTGAACGAATCCACAACACGCAAAACTTCTCCATGGAGCATAGCGACGTCATTAAGAAAAATGTCTACAATATCTGTCTCACACTGGAGGGAGCTGCAACTGTATGTTACTACAAGCAGAACATTCATTTAAATATACAAGAAGACTTCAAGTCAAACCTGGACTTTTAATGTTACAGGTATAAAAATGTATGCTAGCGTGGCGCTACTACACGCAGTATTTAGAGGCTAGCGTGTCCTATTACTGATAGGTGGCGCACATGTCACGTGTCGTTCCAGAGACCGTTAATCGAGATGGCAGACAACACAGTTAGTGCATGGAACAGTGTGTGATGAAGTTGCTTGTGAACGAAGGTGTAAAAGCCGCGGATTTCTACGCCGAGGAGACGCTCAGCCGCAGTGAAACGTTTAAATGGTGTAAATGTTTTAAAGATGGCCGTCAGGGATGTTCACGTGGTGGTCGTGGTGGATCCCAGGTGATGAGGTGAGGCAGGTTGTCCTAGGATGATTCAGGGCGTAGCGAGAAATGTTTCTATGCTGAATCTTTCCAGGCGTAAGTTAAACTCTGGGATAAGTGAATAAATGTGGGAGTATTTAGAAAAATCAATGCACTTTTCACTCTTTGAATTTTTTTTTTTATTTTATAAAGTCCAAGTTTGACTTGAACACCCCTCAAATATCATAGAAAAAATTATAAACTGGGATACAGGATCATTTTTATGTAAATTCCACTGTGCTGTACACAGAGTTCTTCATTCTAATTGGTCAGATGGTCAGTGATGATTTATTGTCTACACCAGTGGGGACCCTAAACATCTTGAGTGACCCACTATAAACCCTATTGAACATGAACACGCCTCCTTCCTTCTTCCACTTCACCTACATGACTTCCTGACTTTACTAACACCATTAAGGCTGAATGAAGCTCCACAAATCTCCACAAAATCTAGTGGAACATTTTCCCAGATGATTGGAGGTTATTTTAACAGAAACTGGGAACTACATGTGGAATACGATGTTCAAAAACGCTCAGGTGTCCACACTTTTGTCTATATATTGTATATATTTAAACAAATTCAATTCTATACAACTTTTCAACAATTGGTGGCGCAAATGTGTAAAAGTTATACTATAATAAATTTCCTATTAATATGAATAAATATATTGACCTATATTAATATATTAACTATTGTTCATAGTAATAAATATGCAAACAAAATACATTTGCACAATTTTTTAAATAACACTATCATTATGTTTTCTCATATTTTCTTTTTATTTTCACATAATTTCCTTTATTTTTTATTTATAGCTCCTTTTATCTAAGTTAGTTATATTCTGCATATAACACTGTGCCAAATAAAAATCTTGAATCATAACTATTGCACGATATTTCCACACTATGACAATCAAAACGTCATGTTCCATTTTATCTGCATTTTAAAGGAGTGTAATTGGTGCACTAACACGGCTGCTGTAAACCGCGCCAGGAACACATGCAGAAATAAACCTACAGCGTGTACAGTCAGTCAGTCAGTTAGTCAGTCACACTCCGCACTCTGGGAGTCCACGCACCTGTTAGAGGGCAGGAGGAAAAGAAAAGCTGGCTGGACTTACATACATACAGAAAAGGAGAGGTGGGGTGAGGGGTGGAGGGGTTCTGAAATGCTTTCCAAACAAATAAATCAGAGATGCTGTCATATTTTCCAGCAAACTTCAGTCGAAGCCTTGAGTAGAGCTTTAATCTTTTGCTTTTCGTGCTTCGTAACATTAAACATCAATCAAAATCCTGCTTGTGGAATGAACATGGCTTGTTTCATACACACCACACACAATTACATACCATCTCTCTCTCTCTCTCTCTCTCTCTCTCTCTCTCTCTCTCTCTCTCTCTTTCTCTGTGTTGTGTGTGTGTGTGTGTGTGTATATATATATATATATATATATATATATATATATATATATATATATATATATATATATACACATTATATATATATTTTCTTTCACAGCAGTCTGAACTGATTCAGTAAGCTCCATCAGTCACTCTATTGAAAACCCATAAAACAGCATGTCCCGTCATCACCCGGCTGGGTGTCTACTGGCAGAGTGCCATGGCTGGCCAAGCATTTGTAAACGTGTGTGTGTGTGTGTGTGTGTGTGTGTGTGTGTGTGTGTGTGTGTGTGTGTGTGTGTGTGTATGTGTATGTGTGAGCGTGCATCGGGCCGAGGTTGCCTGGTATTTTGACAGGGCTTAGGGCTGTCAGGTTGCTGTCATACACCGCAAAAAAGCTCGCTGGAGAGAAGGATTAGAGAGGAGAAGTGAGAATTCCTGCTGCGACTGAAAGAGAAAAGGAGAGATAGAGAAAGAGAGATAGACAGGGAGAGAAACTGGTTCATGTCACTTGAGAAGCTCAGATTGAGAGAGAAGAGCAGGCGATCAATCCATCATAATAAAAGAAGAAAGAAGAGGAGGAGGAGAAATAGGAGGAGATTAATGGCTGTTATAATAGTTATCAAAAGGCATGAAAGATAAAAAGGGAACAAAGAAATCCTGACCTGATCAAGAAGCTGTAGACGACTCTGGAATTCACGGAAGACAAAAGCTAATTAGCAGATGTGATTCAGGTGGCATGTGGCTCAGTCACCTGATGCACATGGGCTGATGGGTAATGTAGTTCATTGTGCGAAAAACTCCCACCCATTAGAGTGTTCATAGCACAATTATGTTTAGCCACATGTGGAGAAAGAGCTCACCTCCTGAAAGAAGCATGTGATACGTTTACATTTATATTTACACCATCTGGCAGACGCTGTTAACCAAACCGACTTACATTTATTTCCTTTGTACAACTGAACAGTTGAGGGTTAAGGGCCTCGCTCAAGGGCCCAGTCAGGACATCTTTGTGGCTCTGGGATTTCACCTTTTGACCTCCCGATCAGAAGGCCAACGCCTTTTCCACTGAGCTCCCACTTTCCACCAATTATTTCAGCAGAAATCGTCAGGTTAGTAACCATGCCAGACGCTCCTATATATCATCACTTCCACTCTGGAACTCTGCTCGTACCTGCCGTTCGTGTCATCGCCTGGTAGTCCAGTGCACACTCTTTACCTCCATTAGTCTTAATTCCACCCTTATTTTGTGGAAGAGGAAGCGATTAGACTGTCTTACCGTTGTGTGGTGTTTGTGTTGTGATGAAGGACTGGATATGAAGTCACATAGGGGATTCTTCTGCCAGGGAATAGCATGTGTGTGTGTGTGGTTTGATAGTAAAGGGATTATACACTTAAGAAGAATCATCTCTTATAATTGGGACTGAGTTTGAGAAGCGTTGTTGGCGATGTGTCATCTGTCATGAGTTAGGATGAGTTGCTTGAAAAATCAAGGATGTGACTGAAGAAAAGGGAGGAAGCTGTCAGTTCGGATCAAGGCATGTACTGTTGACTCTGTCACACTGAACCAGGACTCCAGCTCGCTGCTGATGATGGCCTGACACACTAGCTTTAACATTTGGAATGGATCCGTTTGAGCAACTCAAGACTGAAGGATTGCATTAATGTATGGTTGGCTACAAGTACATTACAGGGCTCATGCTCCGTGTTGAAATTGTGTGACAATGATATAGCTAATGCCAAGTGCCAGCTCAGTGTTACTTTACTCCTGCAGTCCAGGATAAATTTTAAATTTTATATATTTTTTTGTGGTTCTAAGTTTCTGGCTTCCCTGTTCTTGTGTGTACTAGCACTGCTGTAAAGAGGTCCATGACTTGTCATGCTAAATTTTCAAACACCAAGCCATTGCCACTTTTTCTCCACTGGCTTCCATTCCTCCATCCTCTAGTACTGCTCAACTGATCCCTCCCTATTAAGGTACAAGAAAGATCTGCACCATTCTCCTCCATCCTTTAGTACTGAAATCCATCATTCATTTTGGGGGAGGGTTGGAGTCAGACATAGCCATTTCATCTCTACAGCAAAGGTTTCAGGATACTGACTGGAACATGTTTGCCTCAAGGGCCACACTGGACTCTCACACAGACATGGACATCTACACATCATCTGTTTTGGACCATATCATCACGTGCATTGACCAGTTAACTACTGTCAAACGCGTGAAATGTTTCCCTAATCAGATGCCGTGGATGAACTCTGAGGTCCATCTCCTTTTAAATCTGACAATGCAAAGGACTACAATGGAGCCAGGGCCAACCTGTAAAGATATGAGAATATGAGTCCAACACACATACAAACGCCACATAGAAAAGCCCTCCACAACTCTGACCCCAGACGCATTTGGAAAGGCATCCAGACCATCACAGACTACAAACTGATCCCACAATCTCAACCAACCAGCAGTGCCCTCCTACTGGACGAACTAAATCACTTTTTTTGATCATTTCTATCAAAGCATAGGACATTCCACCTCAACCGCTGACTCTTCTACTGCTCGCAGTTCACTTTCACTCTCAACAACAAACGTCTATTCAGCATTTAGCAAAATGGATGCGCACAAGGCAGCTGGTCCGGACGGCATACTGGGACATGTTCTCAGAGCAAGCGCTGAACAACTGGCACAGGTCTTCACTGACATTTTAAATCTGTCACTGGCCCAAGCCAGGGTTCCTACATGCCTGAAGACTACAACCATCATACCAGTGCCTAAGCACTCAGCTGCCGAATGCCTGAATGACTTTTGCCCAGATGCACTCACCCCTATTGTTATGAAGTGCTTTGAGAAACTGGTTCTGAATTACCTCACTGTGGGTCTACCACCTGCACTGGACCCACACCAGTTTGCCTATCACCCGAATAGGTCGACAGAGGATGCAGTTTCCATGGATCTTCATTCAGCCCTCACCCACCTGGATAAAAACAACACTTACATCAGAATGCTGTTCATTGACTTTAGTTCTGCGTTCAATACAGTCCTCCCTACAGTACTGATCACCAAGCTTTGTGACCTGGGTATCTGCACCTCCACATGCTGATGGATGGAAACAGGTATCCTCAACCCTCATTCTGAACACCGGCATCCCACAGGGCTGTATTCTGAGCCCACTACTCTACTCCCTGTTCACCCATGACTGTGCTTCTCTGCATAACTCCAACATCTTTATCAAGTATGCAGATGGCACCACCGTGGTTGGCCAGATTCCCAGTTTCCCACGGCTGGTTCTAAACATTTAAAGGCCCTGGGCAAAATTTATATTGAAGGCCCCTCAGCGTTCTTTCCTCTTTCTTTCAGAATAAATAAAAAGCACCTGAAACTAATATCATTTCTAACCTCACCTTATCAGTACTTCAATATTTTGTATTTATTAGAGATTTCTGTGATTGCTTTTTTTTTTTTTGTATTTTAAATATTGATCAGCTCGGACTCCTAGTGATGTACATACACGGATGTAAAGTCCTAAAGCATCACGGTGCTCATGCTGTTTTGAACCGGCTTCCATGAGCCATCTTCAGTTGAGTGCCAGTTATTTATATCCCGTGTAAAAAAAAAAAATTAGTTTTACGCTGCCCGTCTTGAGTGGTGAACTAGTGTATAGGTTCTTTAGGTTTATGGAGACCCGCTTCGAAACCCGAGGGCCCATGCAATCGCCTGCTCTGCCTATATCTAGCGCCTACCCCAGTGTTACTCAAATAAAACACATGGACAATGAAAGGATTCTACGTCTGCACACGGACATTAGACTGTGGCTTTATAGGAAAGAATCTAAAAGTTTGTGGTGCCAGCTTTCACACTGGGACGCCACAATGGAATTAAATGGCCGTATAAAAAGCTTGATGTTCTGTCTGCTTTCTTCACCCCAGCCTTGTGCAGGAACATGATCCGGGCTGCTGCGCCCGTGTTCGACCCCCCTGCTAGCTGTAAGAAATCTGTAATGTTTCTCTCAGTGGTTCTGCTTTGTTCTACGCTTGCAGCATGACACATGTTGAACTTTCACGAGGCAAACTGACACCTCGGCGTATTCATTTTTTTCGGAGCCTTACTCGTGCTATGAGATGCGAACACGTTAAACGCATCAAGCAAGCACCTCAGCACGGGGGCTGCCCATGAGAATATCCCATTCGATATCTGTGTGGAAGATGTGAACGAGGTTCTGGGACAGTTTTTTATATCCAGTGCCACTAATAAGCGGGTCAGACCAGAGTTAGACAAACTGCATTTTTTTCCCTCCTGCATTATTCAGCAGAATAGGAATTAAGGTTCCCTACACAGTGGTGGACCGTAGTGAAGTAAATGTAATTCATTACTGTACTTAAGTAGCTTTTTCACGTATCTGCACTTTACTGAAGTATTTTCATTTGGGCAGGCTTTAACTGTACCTTCAAATTTCGTACTTTTAATTTAATTACATTTTGTGAAATCAGTCGTTTCTTTTTATTTATGAGGAAAAAAACGTAACTGGTGAAACACGCAGCGAGTCACCAATCAGGATTGAGCGCACTCTCTGTTTTACACGTGTTCTGATCGGCACTTGGTGTATATGCTGATCACCAACATACAGTTCAGCATCAGTTCAACATCAAGCAGAACATTTAGAGAGGAATAAATGATGAAGAAACTCCAGACTCGAACTCGACACAGCACACGTGACCTCATTTACACCATTTTTTTAAGTAGAAGAAAACAAGGTTTTGGACTCATGATCATTTTAATAGAAATCAATCAGTGTCATAAATATAATTCTATTAATAGATCAGTGTGCTGAGAGTCACATTCGAGTCTTTTCACATAAATTGAGGTGATTAAGTAAAGAGTCTTGTGATAAAAATAATAATAGGAACATTATAGTTATAATAAATTATAGTACTTTGGATACCTAAGTACATTTAAAGGCAAAAACGTTTGTACTTTTACTTAAGTGAAAGTTTTAAGGGACACTTTTACTGGAGTCACATTTAACAGAATGAAGCTCTACTTCAAATCAAGAACATGGTCGTCTACTTCGTATATTTGCTTTGCTTTGCTTGTCCACATTTCTTGGTTCAGTCGATGCCACCATTTATTATTTTGCTGGTTGTAAATGACTCTGGTTCCAGCCTAGATCAGTGTTCATCTCAAACACAGCTGTGTCCCGCCATGGGCTCCACCAACAGCTGCGTTCTCTCATATCTTCACTAATGGAGGGATTCATTTTAATCTGCTTTGCTCTACAGAGTATATTCCAAATTATTTCTTCTCTTTTTGTGGGGAACCCTATTTTATGATTCCAACAAGCCCCACATACACACTGCTTTGTAGGGAACCCCCTTTTAACACTTCTCCACTGCTTCTTCGTTCTTCTCCAGGGTTTCACACTTCTAATATTTGAAAAACCTATTCTTAGAGAGTGGTTTAACGTTAACACTACGTCAACTCTCAAAGCACTGGAATGCATTGGAAAGCTGCAGTTCATTAAAAAGCCAGCTCTGACCTTTATGACTGTTTATTTTTTCTTAACGATATAAACAGGATGTTATGATTCGACTCAGGCCGGTGGTTATGTGGTGGTGGCTGCGCTGTGATCTCGAGTCATATTTCATATTTCCTCAGCAGAGGAGCAAGATCACACGGAAACCTCATGCAAGATCGCTCCCATCGTTATCCCTGCCGTGCCATGATGGATAGGATCGATACTGTTTCGCTTAACTCCTCTGTGATTCGTCATCATAATTTGTCCACACAGGCCTTTGAAGCTCTCCAGTAGATCGGCCTTGTCTGTTTTTAAGCCCAGCAGGGTTGGACTAAAGCTTTCAGTAGGCTCATCCCCAAAGCCGGGCCTCTTGCTGAGCCAAGCAGCGAAGCATCAGCCTTTTATCACACATCCCAGCGGTTAATACAGCCAGTTGCTTCTCAGCTGAGATCAATCATCTCTCTGGTTAGCCACAGAACATAGGCCCGGCTGCAGCACACCACTGGGCAGACGTTGAGATGGATGGCATGGCATGAGTCTGGTAGAGTGATGGAGTGAAAAAATGTGGTAGAGCAAACCGACACTGTGAAAATCACGACAAAAATATGGAGAGTCTGTGAGAGAGTAAAAAGTGAGCATGAAAAAAAAAATAAAGCCAGAAACTATAAAGTATAAAAGGAGAAAGTAAATCTGCAAATACACCAAAAAGTCAAAGCAAGGAGCAGCTGGCAGGGCCTCCTGCTGCAGCATGGGGGATGGATCTGAAAGCCTCGTAGCGATGCGGCTCCAGCTGGAAAATAAAAGTGCCGTTTCAAAACATTTGGTCTCCAGGGCAACTCAGTGCAGGCAGAAGTAGATGGCCATATTATAAACCGGAGTGGCACATGATTGTACTTAGAGATTCGGTTTCAGGGCCTCACAGGTGCAGCGAGGGGCAAGAACAAATGCATCTGTCCCTGGATGTCAAACGTCTGGGCTGGGGAGAGGATGTTGATTTCGGAGGCCTAGAAGAACTTTTTATTGGGAGCCGGATGTTTGGAGGTCAAGAGGAACCCTATACATCAGCTACGTAACCCTTGGTTTCTTTCACGGACAAAAAGAAACAACAGATTATATGGATATATGGACATAAATCGTTGATACATCATTTGGTAGAGGGCAACATATGCAAATTTTCTGTGAAGCTTTAATTTATGAGAACTGTATTACTTTTAGCAAAGCCAACAAAGAGTTATTAACATAGCAAAGAAATTTCGAGGATACAAGCATGCAATGAGATCCTGGTAGGAATTCCCCAAGGAGCTGTTATTTTGAAAGACACCTGTCACAAGCTGTGAGGCCAATGGTCTGGTCATCCCACATCCAGTCCAAGTCCCTGATGCAGTCAGGATAAAATAACTCACATCACATCACTTTTGGTCCTATTGGTATTGTTAATAATGTTATTCCAGGGACCGTCGATGTCACTATTGGTTAATATTGTTATCCCCTGCGTTTTCAATCCCAGAACCAGTGGACGGTGATCTTAGTGCTTCTCAATTTCCAGTTACAATCGATATCATTACAAAGCATGTAGTTGAGTAAAAGTTAAGATGCACTCGGTAAAATATGCTCTCTAAATGTTCAGCTTGCTGTTGAACTGTACGTTGGTGATCAGTAGATCCACCAAGCGCCAATCAAAACGGGGGACTTGCTGCGTGTTTCACCAGTTACATTTTTATCCTCATCTATTTTTAATCCTCACTGGTTTCACTACATGTAGTTGAGGAAAAAGTAAGAAATGTAACTTTTTTGAAGTTAAAGTTAAAGTCTCCACAAATGGAAATACTTCAGTAAAGTACAGACACGTGAAAAAGCGACTTAAGTACAGGAACGTATTACATTAACTTTGTTACTGTCCAACACCGTTATTTGATACTAATTAATCAAGTGGATTTCAATGCCAGTATTTCTGTATGTGATCCCAGAGGTTCAGAATCCAAGAAATAGTTAATTGTGTGATCCTGCTGGTTTTAAATACCACTACTAGTTAATAATGTGATCCCAGTGGTTTTGATTTCAGTACAGTTTTTATAGTATGAGATCATATTCTAAATCACTTATTCAGTTATTCTCCCAGGAATAATTGACCTAATTTGTGTGACTTCGTCTTATCGTTCCTGCACATGTCATGCTGCGACTGTCATATCTTTATATATGATGCTCACGTTTTTATCAAGAACTGTAAGACCTTCAACAATGTGTTTGCTCAACATGTATTAATACCGAATTTAAACTTTGGATAGCTTTCATACACGTCCTGGTGTCTGTGTGACTGATATTCCTGGGCCTGCATTGGAGAGACTGGACAAGAAAAAGTGGGATGAGATTCCCGGAGTTCAAACTCAGAGATAACCCTCATACATAATATGATTCCAGTGGATCTCAAACACAATTCTCATTAATTAATTTATCCCAATGTTTTATAACCCCAGTACTAGTTGATAAAATTATCCCAGTGGTTCCAGCAGTTATTGTAAATGAAGATTTTGATGAAAATATACACGGTTCCTGTCAAAACATTTTCTTCGGGTTTTGAGACCAAATGTATGTTCCTTGAGTTTCTATGCAACAAACACGAGAATTAGAGAGTGAATGTCTGGAAGAAAGTTCTGTGGAGTCCAAATGTGAAATTTTTGTCTCTAACAGAAGAACTTGTGAACGATGAAGAACAAGATGTGATCAGACTCCATCACACCCACACTCACACATGGAGGTGGAAGATTAATAGTTTAGGGTTGTTATGAAGCAGGGAAAATTGAAGATTTATTCCGGAAAGTAAAAAGAAGCAACATGGATCCCTTCCATACTTCCACCATGCAAATCCGTCTCATTGGAAACGTTTTCACCGTACATCAAGACGATGAGCCGAAGCGTACATCTGAGTTCTGTAAGAGTTTTTTAGAGAGCAGACAGACGTCTGGAGTGATATCTATCTTGGAATGACCTGCTGAGCACCCGCATCTAAATCCTACTGAACTGCTCTGGGATGAAGTGGATCATAAAGAAATCTCTATCTAGTGAAGAACATCTTTGGCAATTTTTATAAGACACACAGTGTAAAGCTGTTCTTAATGCTAAAATTTTCAGTGTTTATTTTTATTTTTTTTATTTCAACATCTGTACATAAATATATTTGTTTGGTCAAAGTAAAAGTCATGGGCTTGCTCTATATCGAATTATATGGAGTACATCAGAGTATTTTTTTATAGTATTTATCAGTACAAAATCTATTTGTCTTCATTCTCTCCAACTTTAAATCTAAATAAAATGTTCATCTGCAAAATTGCACATTAAAATATTTAACAAACCCGGAGGTTAGAAGTAAAATTGCTTCCTGCTTTAAATCCTCATAAAAAAAAAAAAAAAAAAAAAAAAAAAAATGGCTCCTTCTTGTTTTTTAACAAAAAATGCTATCACAGCGCCTCGTCTGTCATTGTGCTGATTTGCCCCAATTTGTTCGACACCCACACACTCTTGCCGAGTCAAGCCTGTAGCAATGACAGGTATTCCCCTTCAACCATGTTCCTAAGTCTTAGCAAAAGCTACCACTAATGACTCATCTCTTCACTCCTGCTTCTCCCTCAACACTAGAAGTGCTAAGAGCCTTTTGAAGGATTTTATGCAATCACTAAACTAACATCATCTGCAACGGTTGTCGGCAAACACCGGCATTCTCCGGCACACACCTTCCCACTGATGTGAATTTCTTTTTTTCTAAAAAAGAGCCGATAAACGAATGATCGTGTGTGAATAGATGGAAAAAAATAATCCCATATTGCTTTAGCATGCCAACCACAACAGTTGAGTGTTTTCTGGATTTCCTTTCCATGGATTTAGTTGTTATGGATTGGGATAAAAGGTGTGAAAATGTTGAGATATAAAGAATGCATGTTGTAGACTCGCCTTTATCAAAGGAATCAAATAAGAGCTTGTGCAAAGAGAAAAAACTGCTATAGACAAAAATATTGTAACCTGACATTTCCAGCCAATTGCAGTTCTTCCCCAAACAATTATCCCAAATTGGGATGCACACAATTGTATAGGATGGCTAGAAGTAGGAGACTCAAATCTGTACCAGCATGACAATACACCTGTGCACAAAGCCAGCTCCATGAAGATCTGCTTTACATGGGTTGAAGTGGAAGATCTACCATAAATTCTCATAAAAACTCTGAGTGCACCCCAGGCCTCCTCACTTTACTGAAGATTAGCTCAGTGGTTGAGGTTCTGAGTTACTGATCAGAAGGTCGAGGATTCAAGCCCTGATATCGCCAAGCTGCCACTCTTGTGGCACTTCAGCAAGGCCCTTAACTCTCAGTGCTCAAGGGGACGTTGTATCATGGTTGACTTTGTCCCCAGCTTTTGACAAGTATAAAGCTTCTTTCTTTTTTCTTTATCCTGACTTTACTAACAAATGAGCATAATTTATATCTCCACAATATTTTTCAATTGCTGGAAAGCCTTTTAGATGTCACGCAATTAAACACACCGCTGGCTGCAGAATCATGCCGATTAAAAAGCACCATAAAGATTAAGAGTGGAAGGATTTGAAAAGCAGAGTCGACCCCCACAGTCGGCGACAGCAGATAAGACCGAGCTGATACTGGAATCTGATGTTAGCCTGTTGGTCCTGCCACTAAAAAAAAAAGACTCCTGAAATCTAGGGCCAGGCCTCTAACTGCTTCCTCGGAGATCATCGACCTGAACATCGTTTTCTAAGGCTGTATTATGTGATCTGCTTGTTTATGTTATATAAGTTTGAGATGTACAAAAAAATCGATATTCTTCAAAGCAGGGCATTGGAAGTCTTTCAAGCCAGATGTTTACTGATTTCTACCTGGAAATTCATCATTAAATGTAGCCATGTGCATAGCTAATGTCTTAGGCTTGTATAGTTGAATTTTATTTTCCAATTATTTTTGATAGTTATTTCATATTTCTATAGCAGCAGCACACCATGATAAATTCCTTGCAACATGCAACCCATTATCGTAGGCATTAAAGATGATTCTGCATCTAATTCTTTTGATTCTGAAACTTCTGATTTTGATTCTTCCGATTCCACCTACTACATTCCTCACCAAAATTTTCACCTTTGAAAGTTAGAAAGATCTCAGTATATTTGTGGAGATGATCCCTGTTAGGCGGGATCTTACGCAAGCAATTTGCAAAGAAAAATAAACATCATGTGGAGGCTTAGCCCACCATGTCCTGCACACGCAAGCAGAGCGAAATCAACATACAAGCATGGACTAAATGTCCAAGAGCATTCTACAGCTCATATGACCCGAGTCTGAGAGATCGTAAGGTCGGAAAAGGTGAGTTTTTATTCATGCAACCGTTCACACACACAACCTCTTACATTTGCTTGCAAACACTTACTGTATTTGCGTGCAAACACTCATTCGCTTGCAAGCGATTTCAAACAAAGCTAGTAACATGCAGAGACAGGACTTTTGCAATCTAGTGACTATATGCTGATAAAAAAGGATATATTCTGTCCCCAAATTTCTTATTATGATGCAACATTTTTTGTAGCAGCTTCACTATGATTTTTATCGCATGCCATTCGGTTTCAGAAATTCGCCCCGGACATAAACGTGCATTTCGCGTCGATCTAGTCCTCGACTCTAGAGCGTAACAATAGCTCTTCATCTCATGCTGCAGCAGTGTTCTGAGAGCCACGCATACCTGAAGCCATGCAATCACATGTCTCCCAAACCTCAGGGCACATGGCTACCCCCGTCTCAGGTTACAGCCCTGCAGGCTCTCCTGCTACCTTCCTATCCATGTTTCTACACTGACATTATGCTTCCGAATGCTTCCAACACACAAGTAGTCAGTGTTTTAAATTGCAGCCTGAGAGCAAAGCTAAAGAAATGATGGCAGTTATACATGTAACAGCAAAATGGTGGAATAGAAAGTAACAAACTGGGGATATTGCATTTTAGGACACAATTAGGCAGATTTTTCATAATGTATATATCAATTTATTTTGATATATTTAAATATAGTTTTTAGCGAGGAGAAATCAGTCTACATAGAAAATATTGGTCACTAATTATTGGTCACTTGCTAAATAATAAAAGTATAGCGCATCTACTAGTAATAGTAATTGAATAAATAATTGTTTACCAATGCAAATATGTTAAAAACGGTGCATCACTATAAAAAATGGCAACTTGCATACAAAGCGCACTTTTTTAAATTGATGCATCTCATCCATAACTTTTATGCCGATGCGCTGAATTTTGCCATCCCTAATATATATATATATATATATATATATATATATATATATATATATATATATATATATATAATAAGGCGTAATATTAAACACTTATATCTGCCAATCACTGGGAGTGATGTTGGACTGGAAGAGCACACTGCAAGGTTTACATTTGTTTTGACACGGACTAATACCGCTCTTAAACCCGGCCTGCACCTAGACGTTAGCCGCTGTCTGGAGGGTAGCTAACCGAGGTGCGGTAGGCACAGTAGGTAGTGAAGGCTGAACGAGAAGGCCCTCCTCGAGTGTTTGTGTGCTCGGTGCAGTTACAGCACGAATGCTTCTGGCATGTCTCACAGAGACCGAGCGAGAAACGAAGCTGACATCTCTCCTTCCTGTCTGTCAGACAATCCTATAAACGTTCGATTATGTATTTTCCTTTACAAATCCCAATTCCTCTGAATTTTACTCTCGATGCCTGCGTAGCTTTATTTATCTTGGACTTGTAAAGGATTAGGCGTAGTCCGAGTATAACAACTCCTGGAAATCAGACCACCATAAATCTGTCCACGACCTTCGTCTTCTATGCACGCCACTTACCATCTAATTACCTGCAATAAGAAGGTCTTTAACGCAAGACCGGTTGCACACACGGGCTAGTTTTTGTGTCTCTTTGACGCTCTGTGTGTGTGTGTGTGTGTGTGTGTGTGTGTGTGTGTGTGTGTGTGTGTGTGTGTGTGTGTGTGTGTGCGTTGGGGCTACAGTGAAAGGTTCACGCTCGGTCCTGAGGTAAAAAAAATCGTCTTGAGGTTTAACTAAAGTGAAAGTGAAAAGCAGAGAAAAGGTTCCTCAGCTGTCTGTGTGAACTCTTATTGTCTTTATTTATGTGTCTGAGAGCCAACTGTCTTTGTATCCGTGTGTGTTCACAGTCTCGGGCTGCAATGTTGAGTGCTGAGTCACACTCATAGGCTCCAAACTGAACACACACATGCACACACACAAACACACACACCCGTTCATCCCCCTGGTGCTCCTCAGCAATCGCTTCTCCGACATGCATGGACACGTCTGCAAGCGAGTCATTAGGCATTAGTGCCATCTGTTGGACGGTAGAATAAAAACGAGGCAGACGGCTGGAGCAGGAAACCAATCGTCTGCTGGGATTTTTGTTTTTGTTTGTTTGTAATTGCTAAACCCGGGGCATATTGTTGAATCGGCAGCCAGACGGCTTTGTAATTGTCACGTGTCTGCGTCACACGCGCCACCCGGTTGCAACACGTTGACAATTCACTCGAGGGCCGTCGCGCTTCTATTGACTTGTTGTCCAAAACGCTACATTGTCCTATTTCTTTTTTTTTTGTAACCGATCAAACACCTGCCCTGCTTATGTGCCATTCAAACTGAGCTTAACCAGATCACCAGCTTCACCCTGAATGAGGCGACCACGAGCTTTTGTCTCGGCGGATAAAGTGCTTATGTTTCTTAGTAACCATAATTGCACGTATCAAGCAGCGAATAAAAGCAGCAGCTGGCCGTGTGCCGCGCAATAACTCATAAACGCCCGAAACAAAACAATTAACAAAAGACGAAGTATCGTATTTCATAAGTACATGGTCAAACAGGGAGAGAAAATAAAGGAGCGAGTGGGTAAAAGGCGGGTGTTGATACACTGTATCCGCCACCGAACAATTCACCTGCCACTGTCTCTCAGCGCCGCCATTGAAGGGATGGCGTGTGTTGTTTTTTTTACGATTTTTTTTGGAGCGCGTGAATGCGTGTGTCATCACTCTCCACTTTACGGGTCTGAACCTCAGGTGCAAAGAGCAGCAGCCTGCCGGACACCTTGTTGTGGTTACGTGTGAGTCCCGCCTTTACCTGGTGCTCCTGATTGAAGTCGGCGCTCTCTCTGTGTTCGGGGTAAACACTCGGCCGCTTCGACTGCAGCCAGCTTTCAGAGGTGAGTAAACACGACCTGATGGGACGTGCGAGGCAGGGTCCTCGCCAATGCCTCGTCCCGGTGACAGCTCCTGTTAGAGGGGTTTTGTGACAGACCTGGTACACAGGAACACTTATTTACTCACACAAAAAAGGCATGAGATGGTGCTGCCCACAGCTGGCTCAGGGTGGGCATCTGACACGTTTTTTTGTGCCGTAAAAGAAATGGAGTTTGTACGCTACAAGAACACTTGCAGGACTGTTTCTATTTTTATTCTATTATGATCATTTCTTTAAAAGAATATATTTAAAAGAAACCACAAAGTATAAACGCCTCTCTTCTGGATACTTGATATATTTTATTCCCTTTGGTTGTTTGGAGAAAGAATACAATAAATAAGATGAGGCTGAAGGGATTTGATCGAATGTGTGCTAGAACATAGTTTAGCAATGCTGGGATTCAGTACCCCAACACCATAAACATATCATTTTGTGAAATCAGTCATTCCTTTTTATTTCTCCTCCCTTTCGCTGTTCCCGTTAAGGGTCTCCACAGCAGATCATCAGTCTCCATACTACTCTGTCCTCTACATCTGCTTCTTTTAAATTAGCCACCTGCATGTCTTCTCTCACCATTGAACATTTTGAAGACAAGGTGAGAGAGACGCGATTGAGATGGTTTGGACATGTGCAGAGGAGGGACATGGGGTATATCAGTAGGAGAATGCTGAGGATGGAGCCACCAGAAAGGAGGAAAAGAGGAAGACCAAGGAGGAGGTTTATGGATGTGGTGAGGGAAGACATGCAGGTAGTTGGTTCGAAAGAGGCAGATGTAGAGGACAGAGGGGTATGGAGACAGATGATCTGCTGTGGCGCCCCCTAATGGGAGAAGCCAAAAGAAAGGAAAGAAGTCTTCACCCCTTTACCACATCCATAAACCTCCTCTTTGGTCTTCCTCTTTTCCTCCTTCCTGGTGGCTCCATCCTCAGCATTCTCCTACTGATATACCCCATGTCCCTCCTCTGCACATGTCCAAACCATCAACTCCAACTGACTGTATACGACTGTAGAAAGAACATTACTAATAATCACACACACTCCAGTGCTCAGGATATTTCTCACAGTCCGTTCTTTGATCGTAATGATTATTATATTTATTTAGTGTATTTACATATTTATCTGCTCTTGTCAGTTTGCACAATTGATACTATTTGCAATTCTGGTAGATGCTAAACTGCATTTTGTTAGCGATGTCATGATTCAGCGATTTGCATCGTATAGAATATAGAATACAGAGTAACATGGCAGAGGTAAAGCTGCATCTTCCTGGAGACAGAGCAGGAAAAGAACGTATGGTTTTATTTCATCTTCTTTTTTTTTTTTTTTGCACTACAAAGGAGTGTTTGTCAATGGGCCATGTGTTAGAAGTCAGAAGGCTCCTAAGTAAATTGATAAATTGCTAATAAAAGCAAACTATCTGTTTATATATATATATAAGACCAGCTTCCAATCCACTTTATTTTCCTTCTCAGACATTAGCAGGCCTTTCCTGCCATGAACAAAATGTTGGAATGGGGAGCTTCAGTAATGCCATGGTCTGGGAAAACTGGGTAAAAATGTTGTATTTCATAACTACTGGAAAAAATAACAGTTCTTGGTCACGGACACAGACTGTCTGGCCCGACTGTTATTATATTAAAGTTGCCTACCATGAGGGGTTTCAGGGGTTTGGCATCATGGCAGTCTTTCATAAGGATAAAAAACACATTAAATTCAGCTCAGTTTTTTTTTTTTTTCTCCAGAAAGCACAATCACTGAAGGACTAAACTGTTTCCTTTTTATTTTTAAAAGAAAAAAAAACATCTATAGAGTAAAAAAAAAACTAAGCAGAATATCAGGCAGCGTTCGAGTGAAATTCCTGACGAAGAGGATTTGAGCTTGAGGGTGATTAAAATGTTCATAAAACGCGAAGGTCGTTTGGGTCACGGAGACAAAACGAGCATTTGTCCTTCTGTGGAAGTGCAGTGCTGTGGAGATGACAGACGGTGGCCTCTGATTGGCCGGTTCCTGCTCGGATGGGATTTGCTGTCAACAGGTCCCAATTAGGCCAATCAGAATGGAAGGAAGTGGCTCAGAGAGGACACTTTGTTAGCGGCTCTGTTTGTAAAGGCGAGGCCGAAAAACAAAACACAATCGCCTGTTCATTTCTCCCCCATGACTGACCCGCTCCTGATTCCAGCATGGATTCTGTCCTGCCTCGTTTTTTTTTTTTTCTTGACCTCTGCATTTTTTCATGTCCGATGAGACCAATAAGGGAGGCATTGTTGTGCGGGGTTTAATGTAGCTGTTGATATAAATGTGGCTTCTTATTGTGTCTGTGGCTTTTAAACACCGAATGAGACGACATCCTGCTTTAAATGTGTCATCGAAATCCATTGAGGTGGCACGCAAAAAAACTCCCGCCGTGTACAATACGCTCGAAATAACGCACAATACGCAATTATATCACCGAGTGTACAACTTCATTCTCACCAATTCACTGCAAATTACATCTCACACCTTCCTTACATTCAT
Organism: Silurus lanzhouensis; assembly: GCA_039877035.1. NCBI lineage: Eukaryota > Metazoa > Chordata > Actinopteri > Siluriformes > Siluridae > Silurus > Silurus lanzhouensis. Next base: position 10,762 of record JBCEWE010000443.1, on the reverse strand, counting down.
TCTCGAGTAATTCCATATGTACTGTATGAATAAAAGAATTGGGAACGTTTTAATAGGCTTCCCAGAAATATTATTTAGAGAGACATTAGCTAGCAAGAGGTTAGCTAGCAAGACTTCAACTAGCAGGACATTAGCTAGCAAGACGTTCACCAGTGAGATATAATGAAGCAAGGGTGTGACATAAGCTAGAACCACACTATCTGGAGCAAAGTTTGGAGAGTAGTATACACAGACCAATAGTATTTGGACACCTGATGTTTCCATGTGATTCTTCTCCAAACTGTTCCCACAAAGATGGAGGCACACAATTGTACAGGATGTCTTTGAATAAAGTTTTTATTCACTTCAACTTTATTCACTTCAACTAGGAGACCCACATCTGTTTGAGCATGACAAAGCCAGCTTCATGAGGATCTACTTTATGTTGGTTTGGAGTGGAAAATCTTTTGCTATAGAGCTCTGACCTCAACTCTAATGAACACCTTTGACTCACCTCAACCACATAAATACTTGACTTTACTAACACCAGTACAGCTAAATGTATCTTTACAAATCTCCACAAAATCTTTCCAGAAGAGTGGAGATTATTCTAACAGAAAATAGTAACTTTTTTCCATAAAGTCTTATGTGCACAAAAGCTTAAATAATTTCAACCCCTATTGAATGTTTCCACATATGTAGTTTTATATCCTGTAACATAAATGGATTTAATGCCATGAATCTACAAAGAACCTGTAATTCTGAGGGAAAACCATAATACGTTATAGGGTATAATATGTTATTGTTTTACGTTATTGTTTCTATAGTAGCGGCTCTTTGTACTGCGTTATCATTTCTATAGTAACGACTAGTACTAATACCTTATCATTTTCACGAGAACTGTGTGTTCTAATACATTGTTTTTTTTATACTGACAACTTGCTTTAATGCATTACTGTTTGTTCTAACATTATTTGCACAATAACTACTTGTACTAATACAGTATTGTTTCCATAGTAACGACTTTTATAGAAGGAGTCTAGGGTGGCAGTGTAACAGTCTAAAGTAACACATATTTTTATGTGTGTGTGTCAGGATTATGTTTGTTTCGAAAGTGTGTGTCAGAAGTATATGTGTGTCAGTAGTATATGTGTGTCAGTAGTAGGTGTGTGTCAGTAGTTTGTGTGTCAGTAGTATGTGTGTTTTAGTAGTATGTGTGTGTCAGTATTATGTGTATTTCAGTATTAGGTGTGTGTCAATATTATGTGTGTTTCAGTATTAGGTGTGTGTCAGTAGTATGTGTGTTTCAGTATTAGGTGTGTGTCAGTAGTATGTGTGTTTCAGTATTAGGTGTGTGTCAGTAGTATGTGTGTTTCAGTTGTATGTGTGTTTAGTAATGTGTGTTTCAGTAGTATGTGTGTGTCAGTAGTATGTGTGTTTAGTAATATGTGTGTTTCAGTAGTATGTGTTTTAGTAGCATGTGGGTGTCAGTAGTATGTATTTCAGTAGTATGTGTGTGTCAGTATTGTGTGTGTTAGTATTATGTGTGTGTCAGTAGTATGTGTGTGTCAGTAGTATGTGTGTTTCAGTTGTATGTGTGTTTTAGTATTATGTGTGTGTGTCAGTAGTATGTATTTCAGTAGTATGTGTGTGTCAGTAGTATGTATTTCAGTAGTATGTGTGTGTCAGTAGTATGTATTTCAGTAGTATGTGTGTGTCAGTAGTATGTGTGTTTCAGTAGTATGTGTGTGTCAGTAGTATGTGTGTGTCAGTAGTATGTGTGTTTCAGTAGTATGTGTGTGTCAGTAGTATGTATTTCAGTAGTATGTGTGTGTCACTAGTATGTGTGTTTCAGTAATATGTGTGTGTCAGTAGTATGTATTTCAGTAGTATGTGTGTGTCAGTAGTATGTGTGTGTCAGTAGTATGTGTGTTTCAGTAGTATGTGTGTGTCAGTAGTATGTATTTCAGTAGTATGTGTGTGTCAGTAGTATGCGTGTTTCAGTAGTATGTGTGTGTCAGTAGTATGTGTGTGTCAGTAGTATGTGTGTTTCAGTAGTATGTGTGTGTCAGTAGTATGTGTGTTTCAGTAGTATGTGTGTGTCAGTAGTATGTATTTCAGTAGTATGTGTGTGTCACTAGTATGTGTGTTTCAGTAATATGTGTGTCAGTAGTATGTATTTCAGTAGCATGTGTGTCAGTAGTATGTGTGTGTCAGTAGTATGTGTGTTTCAGTAGTATGTGTGTGTCAGTAGTATGTATTTCAGTAGTATGTGTGTGTCACTAGTATGTGTTTCAGTAATATGTGTGTCAGTAGTATGTATTTCAGTAGCATGTGTGTGTCAGTAGTATGTGTGTTTCAGTAATATGTGTGTGTCAGTAGTATGTATTTCAGTAGCATGTGTGTGTCAGTAGTATGTGTGTTTCAGTAGTATGTGTGTGTCAGTAGTATGTATTTCAGTAGTATGTGTGTGTCACTAGTATGTGTGTTTCAGTAATATGTGTGTGTCAGTAGTATGTATTTCAGTAGCATGTGTGTGTCAGTAGTATGTGTGTTTCAGTAGTATGTGTGTGTCAGTAGTATGTATTTCAGTAGTATGTGTGTGTCACTAGTATGTGTGTTTCAGTAATATGTGTGTGTCAGTAGTATGTATTTCAGTAGCATGTGTGTGTCAGTAGTATGTGTGTGTCAGTAGTATGTGTGTTTCAGTAGTATGTGTGTGTCAGTAGTATGTATTTCAGTAGCATGTGTGTGTCAGTAGTATGTGTGTGTCAGTAGTATGTGTGTTTCAGTAGTATGTGTGTGTCAGTAGTATGTATTTCAGTAGTATGTGTGTGTCAGTAGTATGTGTGTTTCAGTAGTATGTGTGTGTCAGTAGTATGTATTTCAGTAGCATGTGTGTGTCAGTAGTATGTGTGTGTCAGTAGTATGTGTGTTTCAGTAGTATGTGTGTGTCAGTAGTATGTATTTCAGTAGTATGTGTGTGTCACTAGTATGTGTGTTTCAGTAATATGTGTGTGTCAGTAGTATGTATTTCAGTAGCATGTGTGTGTCAGTAGTATGTGTGTTTCAGTAGTATGTGTGTGTCAGTAGTATGTATTTCAGTAGTATGTGTGTGTCACTAGTATGTGTGTTTCAGTAATATGTGTGTGTCAGTAGTATGTATTTCAGTAGCATGTGTGTGTCAGTAGTATGTGTGTTTCAGTAGTATGTGTGTGTCAGTAGTATGTATTTCAGTAGTATGTGTGTGTCACTAGTATGTGTGTTTCAGTAATATGTGTGTGTCAGTAGTATGTATTTCAGTAGCATGTGTGTGTCAGTAGTATGTGTGTGTCAGTAGTATGTGTGTTTCAGTAGTATGTGTGTGTCAGTAGTATGTATTTCAGTAGCATGTGTGTGTCAGTAGTATGTGTGTGTCAGTAGTATGTGTGTTTCAGTAGTATGTGTGTGTCAGTAGTATGTATTTCAGTAGTATGTGTGTGTCAGTAGTATGTGTGTTTCAGTAGTATGTGTGTGTCAGTAGTATGTATTTCAGTAGCATGTGTGTGTCAGTAGTATGTGTGTGTCAGTAGTATGTGTGTTTCAGTAGTATGTGTGTGTCAGTAGTATGTATTTCAGTAGTATGTGTGTGTCACTAGTATGTGTGTTTCAGTAATATGTGTGTGTCAGTAGTATGTATTTCAGTAGCATGTGTGTGTCAGTAGTATGTGTGTTTCAGTAGTATGTGTGTGTCAATGTATATTGATGTAAATAAACACACAGCACTGATGGTGGGACATTATTGCGGTAGAAAAGGAATTACCGAGGAGTTATACCTACTGGTAAAATGGTGTCAGGACTCTGCTTTATCACACTAAGTATAAAATGCTATAGTTTTCTCACAACAGCACGATTGCAAGCGCTTTATTTCCTCCTCAATGCAAGAAAGTGCTTGTAAAAAGATTAAAATTCAGTGTCTGGAGCAGAGATCGTATTTAAAATAAAAATGGCTGCTACATTAATGCAGGGCAATGAAAAAGAAAACACCAGTACATATTAATATCTTCTCAGCACATGTGGAACTTATGATGCAGAACACTTGCTCGTTTATGATCGCTAGCTTTAGCAATGGCGGGGCAGTGTGACGGATTTTTGCCGTCGAGCGTTTATTTTGAACTCAGATAATATGAACTCAGCGGGTAAAAATAAAGCTCCGGCAGAGCGGAGTGAATCACGCCAGTCTCGGTGTGGTCCCTGCAAAACTCACTTTATTTTCCTTTACGATAATAGCGCGTCTTTAAGAGAGCATGAGATCATTTTCATCCACTACTCCAGCAGATAAGCCCAGCTCACAGCAGGCCTCGGCTGCTTGTTGACACAGCGCTCATGCCGAGGCTGGACGAGTTTCCCAGAGGCCTCTGCTCCTTTTCCCAGACTCATTAATCATAACTTCTGCAAGGGGCCAATCACATTTGGCCGCACTCTGCCCGGGCCCACTTCCTGTCCTGCCGACCAATCAGGCGCCGGAACACCAGAGAAACGAGATGAAAAACACAAAGGCACAAAAAAATTATGTTTTGACAACAATATTAATTACCAGCACTCTGCATCCCAGAGTGTAAAGAGGTCACGTCTGTGCAGATTTCCGAAACATTAAACCTGAGGTATCTTTTGCCACGGATGGCAGGATTCACACACCGAAGAGAAACACATGCAAGGCAGCAGGAAAATAAACGAGCTGCTCGCTAGTCAAATCCGTGTGTGTAAGCGGTAAATATCAAAAGCTACTCCATTGAAACTGCACATACCACCAAAACACACATACAAAAATACGACTGACAGCACAACCGACACACACATACTACTGAAATACACTTATTACTGAAATACACATACTACTGTCACACACATACTACTGAAATACACTTATTACTAAAATACACATACAACTGTCACATACATACTACTGTCACACACATACTACTGTCACACACATACTACCGACACACACATACTACTGAAATACACATATTACTGTCACACAAATATTACTGAAATACACTTATTACTAAAATACACATACTACTGACACACACATACTACTGTCACACACATACTACTGTCACACACACATACTACCAACACACATATACTACTGAAATACACATACTACTGTCACACACACACTACTGAAATACACATATTACTGTCACACACATACTACTGAAATACACTTATTACTAAAATACACATACTACTGTCACACACATACTACTGTCACACACATACTACTGTCACACACATACTACCGACACACACATACTACTGAAATACACATAATACAGGAAGATTTATACTACTGACAATAATATTGACACACACATACTACTGAAATACACATACTACTGAAATACACATAATACAGGAAGATTCATACTACTGACAATAATATTGACACACACACATACTACTGACAATAATATTGACACACACACATACTACTGAAATACACATACTACTGAAATACATACTACTGACACACACACATACTACTGACAATAATATTGACACACATACTACTGAAATACACATACTACTTTCACACACATACAACCAACACACACACACACATACTACTGAAATACACATAATACTGAAATACACATACTACTTTCACACACATACAACCAACACACACACACACACACACACACACACACACACACACACACACACACTACTGAAATACACATAATACAGGAAGATTCATATTACTGACAATACAGTTTTTTTCAATTTTTTACACGCAATTTTGAAAACAGAGTTCTTTTTGTCAAAATATAATCACAATTATCCAAACACCACAATCAATTAGCAAAATTCCTAGATTGTTTGCAAAATGACACACTTCAGTCAAAACATATACACATATTTGTGAAAATGCTATTTGTTTTCATTTAACCAACACAGTCATCAATGATCATACACTATTGCAGCCAGTTTCACACTGCTGTGATAAATAAAAAACACATTTGTAAAAAAAAAAAAAATATATATAGATTTTTGGCCAGACATTCTTACTGTATGTAAGAGATAATTTAGGTGACAAAAAATAGTGAGAAACTCACAACATTATTCATGATTTGTTTTGAGATATAAGGAGAATGTAGACAAATACTGTAGGCCTACTATAACCTTACCAAGCACTCCACAACACTTGATGCTGCAGACTGAATATTTCAAGTATTTATTTCAATACTTACAGTATTTCTTACCATAATCAGTTACAGTAATCAACCAACAATGATATCAATTACTGTAAACAAAAAATCTATAGACAAATAAAAATTACTGCATGAATTACAGTACATACACTTTGACTCTGAAGAAAAGTAAAGTAAAAGTAAACAGAAATGAAAGAAAACTACTGTAAAAGCAACAAGAATACTGTAACTATCCGTCTCTCCGTCTGGCTGGATCAGGCCATAAGATTTCATCCACATCACAGGCTATGTCTTCATTGGCAAGGCACCGTTGGAAGAATCGCCTTGTGTGACGAATCCACCCCTGCACTGAAGCTGCTTCAATAAGATCACATGCCTGTTCCATGGCCTGAATGAGGGGCAAACGGTCATAAGGCCGCAGGTCATATGCCTTCCACCGCCACGCTGAAAAAAATTCTTCTATAGGATTCAGGAAGGGGGAGTATGGGGGAAGGTATAAAACTTCAAAATCAGGGTGATCATGGAACCAGTTCTGGACCAGAGCAGCCCGATGAAATGAGACATTGTCCCGAACGACAATGTACCGCATCTGGTCCACTTGGTGTAATGCTGTGACAATCTCATGCAATCGGTCAAGAAATGCAAGTATCAGATTTGCATTATAGGGTCCCAGATTTGCATGGTGGTGGAGGACCCCATTTTGTGTGATAGCAGCGCAAAGGGTGATGTTACCCCCTCGCTGCCCTGGCACATTGGTGATTGCCCTGTGCCCAATTACATTTCTCCCTCTTCTTCTTGTTTTTGCAAGGTTAAATCCAGCCTCATCCACATATATAAATTCATGTTGAATTTCAGCAGCATCCATTTGCAAGACTCTCTGAAACACATTAAAGAAAATAGGATGCTATTCAATATCTATAGCACAGTATTTTTTTTGTGACAGAACATTATGAGCAGTGCATGATACCACACCATAGTCAGATGAACAATGCATACCTCCACATACTCATTGCGCAGATGTTTCACTCTCTCTGAATTTCTGTCAAATGGTACCCGATACAGTTGCTTCATGTATATTTGATTTTTCTTTAGGATTCGACCTAATGTTGACAGAGAGACTCGTTGGATGTTATTGAAAATATTGTCATCATTGATGATATTGGCTTGGATTTCTCGTAGCCTGATACAATTATTGGCCAAAACCATGTTCACAATGGCGGCCTCTTGTGCACGACTAAACATAGGGCCCCTTCCACCTTGGTGTCCTCGACCCTCAATCCTATGTAAGAAAAAAAAAAGATAAAAATAAATAAATATATATATATATATATGCAGCCTACTGTCAAATGTCACAGTAAACAATATTGATTATACAAGCTTCAGTTTCAATGTATACTGTGTGGTTAGCTTACCTGTTTTCTCGATGAAATGTCCGAATTACTGACGCAACAGTATTTCTGCTGAGATTTGGTTGAACTCTTTGTCCAGCTTCCATCAGTGTCAGTCCATGGTTGATAACATGGTCAATAAGTGTTGCACGGATTTCTCGAGTCAAATTTGGTCCTCGTCTTCTTTGTTCAGGTTCTATCACCTCTTCAAGTCCTTCTCTACCTCTTCCTCTACCTAGGTGTCTTCCTCTACCTCCTTCTCCTCTTCCTCTACCTTCTTCTCCTCTACCTATGCCTCTTCCTCTACCTATGCCTCTTTCTCTACCTTCTTCTCCTCTACCTATGCCTCTTCCTCTACCTTCTTCTCCTCTACCTATGCCTCTTCCTCTACCTTCTTCTCCTCTACCTATGCCTCTTTCTCTACCTCCTTCTCCTCTACCTATGCCTCCTTCTCCTCTTCCTCTACCTCCTTCTCCTCTACCTATGCCTCTTCCTCTACCTCCTTCTCCTCTACCTATGCCTCTTCCTCTACCTCCTTCTCCTCTTCCTCTACCGCCTTCATCTCCTCTTTGAGCTCTCCCTCTCATTCTCACTCTTCTTACTACTGAAACACACAATACTAAAATACACATATTACTGAAACACACACTACTGACACACACATACTACTGACACACAGATTACTGATACACACATACCATTAAATGCTGGAATAGTATTGTAGAAATACACATGCTACTAGAACACATATACTGCTAACACACAGATACTACTGAAATACACTTACTACTCAAACCTACATACTAAACTTATTATTAAGCATAATTAGATTGTGTGTGTGTGTGTGTGTGTGTGTGTGTGTACATACTTTTGAGGCAAAAATGTGAATTCCACAGGTTAAGATGATGGAGCAGCGCTAAACGATCCGTTTCATGGCTAAGACGGTGCATCAAATCAAGTGTGTTCTGGATAGTACTGTCAAAAAGAAAACACACACACACACACACACACCCACATGCACACATGCATGGATTGAGATATTCCGACAGAAATGGCTTCGAGCAGTAGAACACCTGTGTGTATGTATATGACAGGAACCAGAGAACTCCATAGCGATTATCTGGACCTTCCTGAACCTTTTATATAAATGTAATGATCATAAATGAGCAGCGAGTTCTTTTTACTCGTGCCAATGTTTGTTTTGATGTTTTTTCTTTATATTTGATAAAGACCAGGTCACAGCCGGTCGCCTCGGATCTTGCATCAGATATTCCACTTTCTTCACCTCCACTCTATCCAGTTCTGTTCAAGAGTGATGAAATTTACAGAACAGCAGAGAGAAAGAGTGCAGGGGTCAAAGTATAATTTCAGTTCCTGAAAGGCATAAAGATCACGCCCCATTTCTTCACTGAGGTACAGAAGACACACCCACTTTTTAACTAGAACTCATTAATTCAAAAACAAAGATCACACCCACCTATTTTATCAGAACTAATCGACAAACAGGCCACACCCACCATCTTTACTGGGGCTGACAGGTTCAAAGGCCACACCCACTTTACTGGGGCTGACGCATACAGGGGCCACACCCCAACTTTTCCCAGGACTGATTAATACAGGGACCATGCCTACTACCTTTAAAGGGGCTGATAAAAAATACACCCCACCCAGAGGCCCCACCCACTTCTCTACCATAACTGATGGATACAGAGGATACACCCACTTTTTCTCTAGGACTGATGGATACAGACTGATGAGTCACTGTGAATCAGCTACAGTATATATGGTTGAAATGAAAATAAAACCTTCTTCTTCTTCTTCTTCTACTAGGGCTGACAGGTACAGAGTGCACTTCTTTACTGGGACTGAGAAATACAGAGGCCACGCCCACTTCTTCACTGGGACTGACAGGTACAGAGTACACTTCTTTACTGGACTAAGAAATACAGAGGCCACACCCACTTCTTTAATAGGACTGATGGATATAGAGGCCACACCCACTTCATTTTCTGGGGCTGTTAAATACAGAGGCCAACACCCACTTTTTAAATATGACTGATAGATTCAAAGCACAAAACCACTTCTTTAGAACTGATGAATACAGAGGCCACGCCCACTTCATTTACTGGGGCTGTTAAATACAAAGGCCACACCCACTTTTTACTATGACTGATAGATTCAAAGGCCACAACCACGTCGTCTTTACAACTGATGCATACAGAGACCATGCCCACTAGGTTATTGGGACTGATAAGAAATATACCACACCCACTTGGGGCTGGGGCTGAATACAGAGGCCATGCCTACTACATTTATTTGGACTGATGGGAAAATATGCCAGTACCTTTAGTGGAGTTGATAGTTAAAGAGGCCACACCCACTTCTTCACTAAAACAGATTGTTAAAGGCCACACCCACTACTTCACTGGGATGAAATGAAAATTGAAAGGTGATGGTGAAGGCGGCCATCTTGGTCAAACAGAGTGTGTGTGCGTGTGTGCGTGCGTGCGTGTGTGTGTGTGTGTGTGTGTGTAAACCATTTAGACCTGTCTCAAGTTCGTTGCTACATCATGCGTCTAGCACAATGTGAATTTCTGAAAGTTTTAGCATGTACGTGGGTTGAGTGCAAAACTTAAGGCACTCCGAGAGAGATCTCTATCAGACAGAGGGAAGTTTTACTGCAAAATAATCTCGGAGGTGAATCTAACGCTGAGGCGGGAGTCTGCTACATGCGCTAGTCTGCCGTGTATGGTGGTGTGTGTGTGTTGTGTGTGTGTGTGTGGTGTGTGTGTGTGTGTGTGGTGTGTAAATCTATGTTTAAAAAATCAGCTGCTCTCCATATGGTGGGCATGTTGTCCCCCGTCTCGTCCTGAAAGCCCCAGGAGAGCGAGAAAGTCGTCTGTCCTCCAGCCGTCTAAAGAAGCAGATCCACTGCGGCCTGGCGTAACACACACACACACACACACACACACACACACACACACACACACACACACACACACACACACACACACACACACACTCGTCCACTGCAGATTTATGATGGAGAGATTTACATGCTTGAAAATGATTTTGTTTTCTTTCTTTTTTCTTTATACATGATTTCTCTTTCTCCCTATTCTGCATCTACTGATCACCATCAATTTGCTTTCATTTTCTATTCTTATTTTCTCTCTCTCTCTCTCTCTCTCT
>JBCEWE010002073.1:7500-19100 GCA_039877035.1 Silurus lanzhouensis | reverse complement strand
TGGAATATAACATACAAATCAACGAGAAAGTAATTAAATAAATAAATGGATGGGTTACGATACAAATGCAATCCGTTGCTCCTCTGAAGTCAAGTTCGTCGTAAAATCCCAAACACGGAAACATCTAGAGAGATCGTAAAGCTGTAGGAAAATTCCAGGAATATTCAAAACTGGAAACTTTCCGCTGGAATGAATGGGAAATGAATTTTGGCGAGTATTGACGTAAATTACATAAATAATACAGATTTATGCTGAAAACCTGCTTGTGCTACTTTCTACTTTTAAATTCCGAAAGACTGAGATTTTGCTCATCGGACCAAAAACTAGTATACAGAAGCTCCAGCATCTCAACCTGCATTTAGACGGATGTTCTGTAACCACTAATTCAACAGTAAAAGACTGGTGTTATTTTAGACAGCGACTTGTCTTTCAAAAATCATATCAATCAAGTTACTAAAACAGCCTTCTTTCACCTTAAATATTTCTAAGCTAAGAAATATGTTGTCTTTATCCGATGCAGAAAAGCTCGTCCATGCGTTCATGACCTCCAGAATAGACTACTGTAATGCATTACTAGGTGGATGTCCTGCGTCATTAATAAACAAGCTTCAGTTAGTCCAGAATGCAGCAGCCAGAGTTCTTACAAGGGCAAGAAAATATGATCACATAACCCCGATCTTATCGTCCCTACATTGGCTTCCTGTTAAGTTTCGAATAGACTACAAACTATTACTTCTCACTTATAAAGCACTAAATGGTTTGGCTCCCATATATCTATCCATTCTTTAACTCGCTACAATCGCCACGCTCCTGAGATCTCAAAACTCTGGGCTTCTAGTAGTTCCTAGAATAGCAAGTCCACTGAAGGTGGTAGAGCTTTTTCACATTTAGCTCCTAAACTCTGGAATAGTCTTCCTGACGGTGTTCGGGGCTCAGACACACTCACCCAGTTTAAGTGTAGATTAAAAACATATCTTTTTAGCAAAGCTACACATAACACACATCACATCATAACCTTGTGCTCCAGAACATCTGATCACATGCACATTATCAACTTGTGCTGTTAATATCATGAACAGCAGCTACGCTAATTGCTCTCCACTGCTTCTCTTTCTCTCCCATCCCGAGACACCCTGAGGTTTGGCCAGCTCCAGTCACCTCCCACCTCGTGATGATTACGGACCTTTGAAGAAGTAGATGCCGAACTCACAAACATCCCGAACCATCTAGAGACGTACCAGTGCATTTGGATCCCGCTACATGTGTGGAGTTTGGCATTGGACCTCCTGGAGTGTTAAAGGCTCTGGCATGGAGAAGCTGATGCTGGATCTGTGGTGATCACAAATGCTGAGCTCATAAAACTCGGAGCTACTAACCATATAGACTGTATAAGACTGCAGAAAGAACATCACTTATAATCTTATACTCCAGTGCTCATGTTAGTTCTCACTCTCCAGTGTTCTGTATTGTTGAAAGATTTATGATCAAACTCTTGATGTCACCCAAAATGAGGATGGGTTTCCCTTTTGAGTCTGGTTCCTCTCAAGGTTTCTTCCTCATAACATCTAAGGAGTTTTTCCTTGCCACAGTCGCCACAGCTTGCTCATCAGGGACAAATTCACACCATTCACCTTCACTGTTGATTTGTGTAAAGCTGCTTTGAGACAATGTCTGTTGTGAAAAGCGCTATACAAATAAACTTGACTTGACTTGACTTGTGCTAAGCTACTGTGCTGCAAAATTATATTGATATTTAAATCCAAGACAAAATGTCTTTTTTTCCTAGTAGTGTTCCAACTTATTATTATTCATATTTCCAGAATTTTAAAAGTTTCCTGAAACTTTCTGGAAATTTACCGGCATATTTCCGCTCCTTTGCAACCCTAGTAACTGAGAACAAAAAAAAATAGTGCTGATTTCAATGTTAAATGTGCTCCATCATTCAGATGTTTTCTGACTGTTGACATAAAACCTTTCTTGTATGTTCAGTTCGATAAGTGTTTATTTTGCATTCTTTTTTATTTGGTTCATTGGAACTGTTATTATACCATTATTAGGCTGAAAAGAAAAAAACTAAACAGACCAATCTCCACAATTAGAAGAAAAAAAAACTTTTTATGGTAAGTTGCCAAGTCAAGAACAGGTAGAAGTGTCACAGTTAATAATCGAGAAATCTCTTTTAAAAAAAACAACAAAACGGCCCAGTTTTAAAGCAAGCGTTATGGTAGCACAATTATAGCATTATCGAGAAATTTATTGAAAAAGAAAGGAAGGGCTCATGATCTGAGGTGTACGACACAGCGTATGAGGCCTGGGGTGCAGTCAGCGTTCACATTCATCCTGAAGGTGTTGCATTGAAGCCAGAGCTCTGTAGCAATTTTTTTTGTTTATTCCACACAATTTCAACCCATTTAAAGCATATCTTCATGGAGCTGGCTTTGTGCACAGTGCCATTGGCATGCTGGAACGTTTATTGCATCTCCAAGTTCCAAATGAAGTGAAAATTTCATACTCCGCCATCCAAAATCGTCTTATACAATTGTGTCGCTCGCACTTTGGTTTGAGAACGAACCTCATATGGCTGGAATATCTGGTGCTCTAAAACGTTTGTCTATTTTTTAAGTCCTCTGCTGTAATTCGGCTCCTGGTTGCTATACACAAAAGATCTCATGCAAAACGTGTTCTTGCAACTGTGCTTTCCAAGAACTGTAATTTTTGTATGCTTTGCATTAGTTGGGAATGTAAAGTTCACAGAGTGTGCACTTATACTATTAGTTAGGTATGAAGCTAGTTCTTTAGAGATTCTTTGGGTAGATTTTATTACACAAACTTAGTTTTACTTAAAATTGTTCTTTAATTGGGAAACACTTGGGTTCTACATGAAACGTTCCTCCAGAGGGAAACCAATGAACACTTTAAAGCTCCAAACGTCAGCGCAATGAGAGAAAATAATTCCTCACAGCTTGGTGTGATGAGGCGGAGTGTCCGTGACCTCCCTGAAGTCGATTATAGTCCTCTGATTATATCTCAACTTTATACACATTAACTCCGAGTCCTCATTGATCTGACAACAAAGGCATGGCATGTGCGTGGTGTGAGGAATGTGTTCATGTGTGTTTTTCGAGACTTGCGTTCGAGTCATTGCGTGTTGGTGTGTATTCAGCTTCACACACTGCTTCTGATCATTCAACATTAGCAAGAGAGTGTTTTGTCCAGAGCGACTTACAGTTATCTCATTTATACAACTGAGCACTTGAAGGTATTTCAGAAGATCAACAAGCAGAAGAGACCTGCGTCGGTCTGATGAGATCAAACCAAATTTTTCAATTTTGTTTCTAGACAACTATGTCTTTGTTAGTCGTCTAAAAAAATCAATGGACGTTTCCTAAATGTATGGTTCCTACTGTGAAGCATTCAAAAGAAAATGATGATCTGGTGATGTGGTGGTGCTTTGCTGGTCACCCTGTTGGTGATTTACTTAAAACTGTTGGCACAATTATCCAGCATGATGACCACAGCATTATGCCGCAACATGCCATCCTATGTGGTTTGCCCTTAGTGGGATCATCATTTGGTTTTCCAACAGGATAATGACCCCAAACACACCTCTAGTTCATCTAAGAGCTATTTGTTCAAGTAGGAGTGTGATGGAGCGCTGCATCAGATGACCTGGCCTCCACAGTCACCCAAAAAAATCCAGGTCAGATGGGTTAAGAAGGGTGAAGGAAAAGCAGCTAACAAGCACTTAACACCTCCTTGAACTCTGTAGGATTGTTGAAAAACCGTTTCAGGAGACTCCCTCATGAGGTTGTTTGAGAGAATGTTAAGAGTGTGTGCAAAGCATCAAAGCAAAAGGGACTTTAAAGAATCGAAAATATAAAACATATTGTATTTTTTTTCACACTTTTTTGTTAACTTCATCATTTCATACATGTTTTTTCATAGTTTGGATGTTTAAAAATAAGTAAATGTAATTCGGTATTGTACTTAAGTAGCTTTTTTTTGCGTATCTGTATTTACTGAAGTATTTCCACTTGGGAGACTTTTACTTTCACTTCACTACATTTTAAAGTCAAATTTTATTTTTATTAACCACATTTTGTTTTCGTTCCTTTTTATGTATGAGGATAAAAACGTAACTGGTCGAACACGCAGCGAATCACCAATCAGGGTCGAGCTCTCGCTCTGTCTTAAACTTGTTTTGATCGGCGCTTTGTGTATCTCTTGATCACCAACATACAGTTCAGCATCAGTTCAACAGCAAGCAGAACATTGAGAGAAAAAAAACTCGCCACAACACACGTGACCTCATTTACACCATTTTTGGAAGAAGGTTTTTGGCTATTGATTATTTGAATAGAAATCAATCAGTGTTTGAGTCATTGATATCATTCTATTAATAGATCAGTGTGTAGAGAGTCACATTCGAGTCTTTACACATCAAATGAGTTGAAAATCTTGTGACAAAAAATGATAATAGGAACATTATAGTCATAATAAATCATAGGTCTTTGGATACTTAAGTACATTTGAAGGAAAATACTTTTGTACTTTTACTCAAATAAACATTTAAAGGGAGAAATGTAACTTTTAATATAGTGTAATGTTGATTTAACTCAAGTACATGCTTTTTGTACTTTGTTCATATATCTACATTTATTAAAGGGATCTAATCCAAGTTTCTGTTAAACACAGTACATCGAGACGTGGCTCGGTGACCTTCTGAACAGAAACATCTCCATTACAGACACCTCAAGGTAGCCTGAAGATGTTAATAGTTTTTTTCTGCAGTAAACTTGAGCTCTTTTGCTCTGCCTCTGGCACTGGATTGTCACTGATTTACAAGCCCTGTCCTCAAATGACAAGATACGCTATAGATAAGAGTGCGATAGACACAATCTCAGCATGTAGGCTTACAGAAAGTTATCTATACCTGCATTATGTGAGGCAGGAAACAGTGCACACGTCTGACTGTTATTGGAAAATTAAGCAGTGAACAAATTCCATGTACTTTTTATCCATTTCCAGTTACGGTGTATTTACATTTAGGGCATTTGGCAGACACCCTTATCCAGACTTTATTCATAAAACTGAGGAGATATGGTGTTAAGGGCCTTGCTCAGGGGCCCAGGAGTGGCAGCTTAATGTGGCTGGGATTTGAACTCAAGACCTTCAGAGCCAAACTGCAATGCTGTAACCGTATGCTGTAATTTGTTCTCAATTACAGCTACAAGGAGTCAATTCTCTCACCAGCCTTTAAATTATAACTTCATATTTGTTTTAGTTTATGATTTAAAATTGATTTTATATAAAAATGCTATAAAAGATTCCTGGGTGAACTGTAGAGTGCGGTTTAAAGAAATGATTCTACATCACGTGTGTGTGTGTGTGTGTGTGTGTGTGTGTGTGTGTGTGTGTGTGTGTGTGTGTGTGCGCCTCCTCGGGTATGTGTATGGAGTTCTTGGCTGAGGTGTGGCACAGACACACCTGTTTAAAGTATTCAAATGAACTGAATGCATGCAGACATGCTCTACTGACTACAGCAACTTTTACACTTGAGCATTCCACTCTCTCTCTCACACACACACACACACACACACACACACACACACACACACACACACACACACACACACACACATAAAGGTGCTCTGTCATTTATACCCTCGTTCTTATCGAGATTTGTTATTTTTTTTGTCAATGTGCAAGCATGCATGCAAGGTGTGTTACTGATACACACCACACACACACACACACACACCACACACACAACACACACACACACACACAACCACACACAGACTACAGCTCAGCGATGCAGGAGAACTGATGATTTACTATAATTTATAGTCTGTGGCACCAAACAAATAAATCCATTTGAAGATTTCAAGTTTTATTTGTGATATGCCCAGATGTCAGTGACAGTGTGTACAATGAAATTCCTAAATGTCATTATTTATATATTATTTTATATATACTTTTATATTCAATATTGAACATTAAACAGAATTAAAAAAAAGAAAGAGGAGAAATGAAAGAAAAGTAACAAGGTATATATATATATATATTTTTTTTTTTTTATGAATTTTTTATATTTATAATGTTCTCATTAGTGCTGCTTAAATGCAAGTTATTTTTTTATGCTATTTATTTATTTATTTATTTATTTATTTATTTATTTATTTATTTATCCATTCATTCATTCATTCATTCAATTATTCATTCATTTATTTATTTGATTTGATTTGAATCATGATATTAGTGGTGCTTGTATGTAAGTTGCTACTATTTTTTATTATTATTATTATTATTATTATTATTATTATTATTATTTTATTATTATTATTAATTCTATTATGTTTCTTATTATATTATCATCATCATTATAATATATATGTTTATTTTTATGTTTATATATATTTATGTATATTTTCTTAATCTTCTCATAATTGCTGCTTGTGTGAAAGTGATTTATTTCATTATTCTTTCATAAAAAATGTTTGTATGTTTATTGTTTTAATTACATTAGTGGCGCTTTTATGTTAGTTGCTACTATTAATATTATTAGTATTATTTATAATAATAATATGAATATGAATATGAATAATAAAATTCAGTGTGTGTATCAGTGTGTGTGTGTGTGTGTGATGAGGGTGTTACTCAGTCCTCTGTGCACTCTGTAACTAATGCACTGATAATGCAGTTATAACAGTGTAGTAATGAGTGTTTTATTGCCTGTGAAGGTCAGGGAGAGGAAGGTGGAGTCGTGCTGCAGCCGGGCGTTCCAGCGTTCATCTCTGATATCTTCATGAGGAACATGTCCCCCTGGTGTCTCATGTCAGCGTGTTCATGGAGAAGAGTGTCTTAATGACAGGCTACGAACATGTTCCTGTAAGAGACCTGCATTCTTGCTGTGTGTCGCTTTCTGTTTGCTAATCGGGTGTGTCTGATATCAACACACAGAGAGAGAGAGAGAGAGAGAGAGAGAGAGAGAGAGAGAGAGAGAGAGAGAGAGAGAGAGAAAGAGAGAGAGAGAGAGAGAGAGAGAGACTGCACATGTAACTGCTGTAGTTCAAGGATGCACTGTGCATCAAAACACTCAATAACTAGTAGTCGAAACACATAAAAAATATCTCTATCTATCTGTCTGTCTATCTATCTATCTATCTATCTATCTATCTATCTATCTATCTATCTATCTATCTATCTATCTATCTATCTATTGTCCATTTATTAGGAGGTGGTATCTCAGTGGTTACTGATCAGAAGGTCGAGGGTTTAAGCCCCAGTATCACCAAGCTGCCACTCTTGGGCCCTTAAGTAAGGCCCTTAACCCCCAGTGCTCCAGGGGGCTGTAACATGGCTGATCCTGCGCTCTGACACTAGCTTCCTCACATCTCTGGGAAATGTGAAGAAAAGAATTTCAATGTGCTGTAAATGAATGCTCTCAGAGAGTCCAGTTCAGGGGCAAGAGGCAGCACTGAGACGCAACACAATTTCCACTGAGGGATTGTGTGTGTGTGTGTGTGTGTGTGTGTGTGTGTGTGTGTGTGTGTGTGTGTGTGTGTGTAATGGATGTGCAGTGACCTTTTGAAATGACTTTCTAATATTCTCCTGAGTCATGTGATGCTGCACTGTAGGTAGATTTGGTGAGGCTTCGAGATGATTTTGGGAAACTTGATAATAAAAGGACTGATCATGTGTGTGTGGTGTGTGTGTGTGTTGTGTGTGTGTGTGTGTGTGTGTGTGTGTGTGTGTGTGTAGATATTCAATTTATCAGTTTAACCATCAATAAAAATAAAAGAATGGAACAATGGAAATGATTGAAACTAACATTTAATTCAGCCTCTGATATAAACTTCAGATCTTGAAAAATAAATAAATAAATATAATAATTATGATTCCAGGTAGTACTTTTTGTCACACATATTACATACATATAATATAATATAATATAATATAATATAATATAATATAAAATATATAATATAAATAATATAATATAATATAATATAATATAATATAATATATATAATATAATATAATATAATATAATATAATATAATATAATATAATATAATATAATATAATATAATATAATATAATATAAATAATATATATAAAATAATATAATATAATATAATATAATATAATATAATAAAATAATATAATATAATATAATATATAATATAATATAATATAATATAAAATAATATAATATAATATAATATAATATAATATAATATAATATAAAATAATATAATATAATATAATATAATATAATATAATATAAAATAATATAATATAATATAATATAATATAATATATAATATAATATAATATAATATAATATATTTAAAATGACAGTGATGTAAGTATATACCTGTAATAAAAACGAAAAAAAAAAAGATCAACCCTGTAGGTATTAAGTATTAAGTCTTTTATTGCCTGGTTCTCGCCAAGGATTAAGGTGCAACATAATACAAAATAACTTAAGTAACACAACACAAATAACTGAGAAGTAACACAAGAACAGAACTACACAAAGTAACTGTGCAACATTAAGTGACACTACATCACTGACAGTACAATACTGTACATTTGTGTGATAATGGAAATGAATAAAATGAATTTCAATTCAATACGAGAAAGAATTGTGGACATTTTTGTGGAAGCATAAAGGGTTTGTTTAGTTTATATGTCAGGATTTTGAACATGGGCTACGTTTCCCCCGGACCCCTGCACCTCTACTCACCATGTCACATATACACCTGGTCATTCAATACAGTTCAATACATTTTTATTTGTATAGCGCTTTTAACAATGAACATTGTCTCAGAGCAGCTTTACACAGATAATGTGGTGATAAAGGATAAAAAATGTATATGTTCTTTAAAAGTGTAAGTTTGTCCCTAATGAGTGAGCAGGTGGCGACTGTGGTGAGGGAAAAACTCCCTGAGATGCATAAGGAGGAAACCTTGAGAGGAACCAGACTCAAGAGGGAACCCGTCCTCATCTGGGTTGCACCAAATATCCATTCATTACAGATAAACGATGTTGAGGTACAGTGATGATGATCAGAAGCAAACTGTAGTCCTGAGTCAATGTAGCAGTCTGTTGACATTAACTACAGTCTAATCCAAATCCTCAAAGCTCCTGTTCTTAGTCCGGAATTTCATGGAACCACCCAAGCGTGATGAGAAACATCTCCAGCTGCACAGAGTGGCCTCCAGTCGAAGAGAACACCATTCAGAGGCAGGACTGAACCAAGTGAGTCATAAGTATGCTATGGTTTTTTTGAGCATCGCATTCCACAATGAGTCCCAATTTGCTCTTATAACATCCTCCAATCTTCTGAGAAGACGTTTCACCAGATTTTGCCTCATGACTTCTCAGGAATTTCTCTTGCTCTTGCCCACATTAGCTCTGGTTTCCTTCCGGGGAGGGACAAATTTGTATATCTAAGAATTACATTAGGATTTCTAGGATGTTGCTGAATGTGTGCCTGTATGTTTTGATATTGGAAAGCACATGAGACCAATTTGAACATATTCGAGACATTTTCCTTTTTTTGTTGAATTCAGTCTGTTCATACTGACGATCCTGTGAAAGGATATTACTGTGTGTCCTTTACTCCTCTGTACCTCTGTACTGTAGTCCTTAATAATCCCATTTACCTGGTATCACTTCTGTCCTACCGGATCATTGGGAACACAATACACACACACACACACACACACACACACACACACACACAACACACACACACACACACACACACCACACACACCTCTTTGTTGACTCTGCTATAAGGTGTAAGTCAGCAGAGGCACAGAGAATCGACCGATGGAGGCGTGAACAGGTCTTCCCAGTCCCGCAGTCCCGGCGTCCCGTGTGCTCGACATGGAGAGGCGTTCCACCTGCCCCAGGGTGGGGGGGGGGGGGGCGGAGCTGAGACAGGTGAGTGGACTTTAACTACAGAGAGGAGAAGCTGAAGTGTGCAGAGCTGTACAGAGAGAAGATCCTGGAACTGGTTCAAGAGAGCAATTACAGACTTCCAGCATGTCAAGGAAGAAGGACAGCAGCCCGTGAGTGGAACTGTGTGTGTGTGTGTGTGTGTGTGTGTGTGTGTGTGTGTGTGTGTGTGTGTGTTTGTGTGTTTCTTTTACTACTTCTTCTTCTCCTTTTTCTTCTTTGGCATATCGATACAATTTCTGCTCCAAAATAATACACCCGAAACTGTTTTCAGCAGCTCTGGAAAGTAAATATTGCATGGAATATATAGATTTACACCAGGTTTTATACCAAACACTCAACATATTAAATATATATGTATTCTATTAAATATTTGAATTGAAAATAATATTAACATGTAGTTAATTTCGCTGAAAAGAACTTTTCTGGTCTTTTTTAATCCAGTGTTTAATGCGATTATTATCAAATAATTCAATTCAATCCAATTCATGTTTATTTGTGTTGCAATGAACATTGTCTCAAAGCAGCTTTACACCGATAACGTGGTGATAAAGTCTTTATAAGTGTAAGATTGTCCCTGATAAGCGAGCCGCAAATAAACAACCGTCCTCGAGTATCATTCTTCATCCACCCCTGGACTATAATCAGATCCACTCCTGACATGTTTACAGTGATTTCAACCTTTAACCCAGCAGCCATAACCCATAATCTGACCGAGATCGTGTCGCGTCACGCACGTGTGTTTATGGGATGCGCCAGGCCCTTTGCTTCGAGTCCCTGGTTTATCTTTATGGCATTGGCGTGCCTGTTCTGACGCTGGATTTTTGCGAGAGTGACTCACAGGAACTGGGCACACACGCTCCCAAAGAGCACCAACACCAGAGATACCGCTTTATGAGACGGATGATAAAGGCGCGAAGGCGCGGCGAGGCGTGGAAAGGAATGATTGCGATCCTGATCAGCTCGATAGGAATGCCGAGATGGATCGCTTATCGCTTATCGTCTGTAATAGCGACACGGTGATCTGGAGGCATGAGCTGTTTTCTTTCAGGGTGTGACAACAGCACACATCCATCCCTCTCGCTGTGCAATGAGGCCACCTGACCTGTTAGCAACGCGATCGTGTTTAACAACTCTCGCATCGCGGAAATCATTAGCGATTATTGTTTTTTTTTTGGTTTCATGTCCGACCTGTTTCACTTCCAGTGATGCCAAATATGTCCCATGCCGTTCTAATGAGTGTGTTAGGGTGACGAACCTTTCATTCATTCAGCCACAAGGTGGAGAGGAAAGTCAGGTACTGGTGGAGGTGTGGTGAGGAGACCTGGGGTGCAGTCAGCGTTTGGGGATGGACCTTAAAACGCTGTGAGCTTTAATTATATCAGGATGTGAAGATATTTTTGTCACATTTAGTCATAATTTACACCATATTAATGAATATTCATAACCTGTTTTGCATTTACATTTACATTTGTGCATTTGGCAGATTGTTCAGGGCCCAGAATGAACGCTTGGCCTGGGATTTGAACTCATAACCTTCAGATCCAAAGCAGAATGTCTTCACCACTAAAAATGACAATATTAGGAGAGGTTGTAGCTTAGTGATTAAGGTATTGGACTTTGGA
>JBCEWE010002073.1:0-2500 GCA_039877035.1 Silurus lanzhouensis | reverse complement strand
CATAAGGAGCTCGAAGCGTTCCGATCTCAGCTGGACTCAGGTCGTGAGCTTTTACATACATGTTCTGCTATGATGGACAAAAGTTTGTGGACACCTGACCATAAGATTTATATGTCCTTTTTTGAACATTTGATTCTAGATTAGTTCCCATTTGCTCTTCCACTCCTTTGGAGATGTTCCACTAGATATCTGTGAGATTTCATTCAGCCACAGGGGTGTTAGTAAAGTCAGGTGCTGGTGTACAGTTGGTGAGGTAAAGGGGGCCTGGGGTGCAGTCAGTGTGTAGGATTTATCCTAAAGTTGTTATAGGGTTGGAGCTTTATAGCAGAAGATATCCCACACACTTCCAACCCATGGAAAGCAGATTTTAATGGAGCTGTAACAGTAACAGTTTGAGGAAGAACCACAAATAGGTGGAAAAGTCAGGTGTCCCCAATACTTTTGACCATATAATGTATATATACAACCATGAAGCCATTTGCCTTTAAGTTCTTGTGTTTCATCTGTGTGTGTGAGTGTGTGAATGTGTGTGTGTGTGTGTGTGTGTGTGTGTGTGTGTGTGTGTTGTGTGTATGTGTGTGTGAGTGTTCTGATCTACCAAAACTGTCCTAAAAACAGTAACATTACCGACAATTTGACCCACCTCATGACTGTTTGCAATTTCTGGAAAAAAATTAATTAAATTCGCCTTCGGCAACTGCAAACTCCACGTCCTCTTTAATAGATGAAGGTTAAACGTATGTCAAGGGTGCAAGAGTTCACGATTTGCAGCTTAGCCCCTGGTGGTACTTTCCTCCCTGTATGTTATTAGTAATATCATTTGCATTTAAGGTATTTGGCAGAAGCCCTTATCAGGGCGACTTACATTTATTTCATTCATACAACTGAGCAGCTGTGTTCCCAGGCAGATTGGTGTGGCCCGGATTTGACCTCAAGACCTTCGGACCCAAATCTAATCTCTTACCCGATAAGCTACCACCTCATATCAGAGTATTGTGACACCCTCTCTGCCTATGCTGGAAGGGATTTTAAATACTAAGACTCAGTATTTCATCAATTCAATTTACTTCTATAATATTAGTTACCTTTCTCAGTCCACACTCAGAATTACCATCGAACACACAATAAAAAAAACAAAGCAAAAAATTTGGTGTTTAGCATGCCAGCACGCTAGGTGCTCTTTTAAGCCGAAATGTTACGATCGTTACCATGTAGAGCTCTAACGATGTGTCTTTACTGTTCCTGCAGGATCTGAATCAGTACACGAGCCTCATGGTGAGTTCACGTACAAATATGTAGAAATAGAATTCGAAAATTGTAAAACTATTGTATTAACATACTGATATCCTGTGGGAGTTTATATCCTTGTTGTCTCTTGGTCACGCCTCTGCAGGAGGATTCACTGAAGCGTAAGAACAACCTGTCCTCTCTGTATGATTACATCCTGCGCTGTAATAAAGAGGTCAGCTATTTCACGAGCAGCAGGACCGCATTCGCAAAAAACGACTGGAGCGACCTGATTAGGGACTCGGCTGGACTGCGCTCCGACTCCGAGGTGAGGACACTGAGGAACTGAAGGGAAAGTTTGGACAGAAAAACTTCTCATTGCGCTTTATTTGGGAGCAAAACTCAAAGCCACCGGTTTAGCATTGTGTAACACTCGCTCACATTGTGCAGTGCTGAACTGAAGGCTAAACAAGCACCCGTTCAGTTTTGTGAACAAATTAAGCTAATGAACTTGGCTTCTTCAACAGAGGTTGAGGAGCAACGGCATTCTGACCCACGAGACTGAAGTTACCAAGCTGAAAAAGGAAGCAGAAAGTCTGGTGGACGCAAACCATCCCGGCTCCAATGTTATTAAGGTACGGTAATAACAGTCCTTCTGTACATCCAGGGCATACCACAACACCATGATTCACAAAACAATTTTGCTACTCGGCAGGGACCAAGAAACTGGCCATGAATGAGAGGAAGTTAAATGTACTTAAAAAGCAGTTCATAAGGAAAAAACACAATGCTTATAAACCTTCAACTTAGCATAACACTCCCACCACCATGCTTCACAGTAAGAACACTGTTCAGAATTGAACTAAGTAACTAAGTTACCATTGACTTCTTGACCTCATCTAGTCATTGTTGTTCCATATTCTTTCCATGTGGTGTTACAAGTCTTTATTTTAAGTAAGCAGTGTTCAGAGTCATAATCTATTTTTCATTGGTCACTGATTGAGAGTTTGTGTGCTCCAGAAACATAATACTGAAGTACAAAAGGAGTGGAAGAGATTCCTCAACCTCTACGCCTGCCAGGAGACCCATCTGGACAACGTGGAAGTTTACAAAAAGGTAGAATTTAGGTTGAAGCAGCCAGATCTCTCCAAGATTTCTCCTGTCTATCGTACGGTATCAGTGTGCTGACGTATGCGCTGTTGCTTCCGAACCCTCGCAGTTCCAGCTGGACGCTGAGACGGTCTCCGAGTCTTTGAAGAGGATCAACAGCACC
>JBCEWE010002072.1:0-19105 GCA_039877035.1 Silurus lanzhouensis | reverse complement strand
TTGTTCAACAGTCCAAACTTTAAAGTACATCAGCACGGCATTCAGTAATCATCTTTGCTATTACGCATTCAGCCACTAGTCACTATCAGTGGAATACAATCATAATAAAAGCACATGGAAATTAAACAGTTGTTAGTCAGTCCTACTACAGTGCTAAAAGGGAAGCCAGTGGCTGTGGGTGAAGAGAAAAGACTCCGTCTGCGTCTTTAAATGAGTTAATGGCACCTATGGAGTGAACCTGGGACGCTGGGATTCACTGCTGAACCCTCTGGAGGTGTCGTGCATCTATCAGCGAAACACCCAGGAAGGAGGGTGCCCACTTGAAAAACCCAAAGGTGCCATCACTTAGTTGACCATCCCACAGAGTCTCAGCGGTGCCTCAGTGTACTGAGTTATGAGAAGGAGCAACCTCAGGAGAAGGAGGGACTGAGGAGTAGTGTGGCAGAGGGTGGCATCACTCAATTGACCATCCCACAGAGTCTAATCGGTGCCTCAAGTGTGCATTAAGGGATATCAAAATCAAGTCATACACAACAGATCAGATTTAAACCATTTTTATATGTTGCCAGAAATGATCTCATGTTTTCTTCATTTTTCCCTCACTATGCAGTCTCTCATACGAAGCAATTTCAATCATCCATCAATCCAATCGTTCAAGTCTGGGGTTTTGGGCCATTTCCAATTGCGTAAAATTATCCTGGCAGCTGTAATACAACCAATCTTAATTAGAGTAAACACATTCTTTGCTATGTTGGGTACCACTGATTTATCTCACAGAAGGCATAGTCGGTTCCACAGGTATGTAAGATCCCATCCACTCTTGCATTACTCCCAGAATTTTGAACTAAGGAACATTCGCAAATCATATGCAAATAAGTACCCTCTTCTTCTTTACATTTCTAGCATAGATTATTTCCAGCTATACCATTCTGTAAAGCCTGGATGGTGTATAATAATATCTATGTACTACTTTGTAATGAATGAATCTCCCTCTAGCCTCCCTTATGTTCTTACCCACATTAGATATGATGTACAGTAAATCGATTTCATTGATATTTCTACCCACAAGTCCTTTTGTCAAATAGTTTTCAGGTTCTTACGGGTATCTGCATTTATATTAAGCATTGATTTGTAACACATAGAAGCAGTCTGAACTACATGTGGCAACTGAAGAAAGGTATAAACAGTGTCATCACTTGTATTAGATTTGCTCTTGGCACAGTGTCTAATCTGCAGATATTTCCAAACATTTCTAGACCCCCAATATTATATATTTTTTACCAATTCAGAGTATGACATAAAAATTCTATTTTCATACAGATCACCAATTACAGTTACCCCTTTATGATGCCATTGTTCCCAAAACACACTTGCTTTACCTATGCAAATTTCAGGATTCCTCCATAGTGATGCATACGACTGTCTATAATTTGATGTTTTGCACAGTTTATGAATTTTGCTCCAAACATGGCTTGAGTGCATTGTCACTGGATTTGAGTCCCATTTAGCTCCAGAGCATTGTGAAAGAACGTTGATGAAATGGTGAGGCCAGTTTCTGTTCTATCTTGATTCAGTCCAATCAGAATCTGTCTTGTCCCAATGCTTAGCCATCTTAGCCATTTCAAAAGAAAAGATTATACAATCTCACATCAGGTAATCCAAGGCCCTTGTCCCTTGGGGAAGTCAGTGTACTCATCTTAATCCTCTGTCTTTTTCCTTCCCATAAAAAGTTCTTGATAATTTTTGTCATACCTTTAAAGATAGGGTCTGGAATGTTTACAGGTATCATCATGGATATATAATTGAACTGTGGAGCAATAACCATTTAGACAATATTTACTTTACCTCACAAAGAGAGTTTCAGCTGTTCCCACTTGTCACAGCAGTGGTTCATAATTCAACATCATTATATTCTCCAGGTTCTGTGTTTTATCACAGGTATGTCATACCTTTTGGAATCCATTTAAAACTGAATTGGGTCACTGTATGGTAGTGACATGTTCTAGATATTGCATAGCCTCAGATTTCTCCCAATTTATTTCGTATCCTGACACTCTTGAATATAATTGAATAACACTCATTAATGGAGGTAGAGATTTGAGAGGATCTTGAGATAACAACAAAATATCATCAGCATATAACATTAACTTGTGCTCTATCCCTCCCCATTACTCCCATAATGTTTGGGTCTGGCCTGATCATAATGGCCAGAGGCTCCAAAACCATTGTGAATAATAACGGGACAGTGGGCATCCCTGACAAGTACCTCTTGAAATTGTAAAAAAGGAGGAAGTCATGCCATTTTTCATCACTGCTGCTCTAGGATTCTTATATAATAATCTAACCCAGGACCTATATATATGACCAACCCGAAATTCGACAGGGCTGCGGCCAAAAAGCCCCATTCCATCCTGTTGAAAGCCTTTCGGCATCCAAGGATATAGCCGCGATTTGAGATGCGGCCTTCCACTTCGTCAGCCTTTTTTGGATTGCATTCACTGAAAGTTTAAGGTCGGTAACAACCTCTTTGATTGTTTCATTTGATTGTTGATTGCTTATTTTGCTTATTTCGGATAACAGGTTTTCCATCTTTGAACCTTGTTCAGTCGGCTGGGGTGATGGCGACTCGTGTGCTGGCGAAGTCTGCCTGATTGTCATGTGGATCGTCGTTGTTCCCTTGAAATATTTAGATGTGGACGTCGACTCTTCCTCGGCGGTCCCACGTGACTCCTATTATTGCTTTATTGTATATTTAATTCTACCAGCATATAGCAGAGATATGCGCACAGAGGAAGGGTTGTGGAAGATATTAAGCGTGTCAGAGTACTCCCAGAGCCTTCCAGCATGATTGTTTAATGATCAGGCATTTTGCACTGGCTTCCCAGGGATTCTCATTTTAAGGAAGTACTCGATTTGCCATTCTGGAATGCCCAATCATGTATACACTCACAATATGCATCAAAACTGTAAATTGTGGAATCTTGGATTGGGTGGGTAGCAGTGATATGAATGAATATATGAATAAATGTTGATTTGAAGTTTCTATGTTGCATTGACTCAGCTTCCAAAGTGCCATTCGTGTTTACTGCATTTTTAAGTCCTCACTCTGCACAAGCAATAGGAAACTCTAGCTTTGAGGTCTAAAGACTCTCTCTCTCTGCAAGCCTTGCATGTGTTTCATGGCCTATCTGGTCCTGTGGATTGGCATTTCGCCTCCTGGGATGGTTTGGGTGACAACCACACACTAGCTGGAGGAGATGGGAAGCACAGTGTGCTTAAGGGGGTGTATCCATGGTGCCGTCAACCGAGGAAGAGCTCCCAAGGCCCATGTCTGTGTGGCTGTTTTTTAATTCTCTATGGAGTTTGTATTTCTTGGACTGATGCCTTTGTTTTCATCTCAGCATTATTGTATTTTTTCTTGGGAGGTCTATTATCACTCCAGGCCAGTGTGTCAGTTAGCATGTAAACATACTGCACACATTGCTTTAATGGATATAGGGGCTGTTAATAAGCACAGGGTTTATATTTTGATTAAGGAGTCATCCGATCAAGAAATATGTTTGTGATTCATAAAGTAGATACCTGGGACAAGAATCGCATGATAATAACAAACAAGCAGAAAAGTAGAAGATCATCACAGAAAGGAGAACTGCTAAAAACACACACACACACACACACACACACACACACACACACACACACACACACAGTGGAGGATAGCAAAGCCCCCGCCAGCAGAGCTGAAATCTTCGTCATTTTTCGCTCTCCACCTACAACGCCTCTCTTTCACAGAGTATTTTTAGTGCTGGCTGGATGTGTTTTAGACGTCTCTGATTTAAAATCCCACTTGTGTAGCTACATAAGCCTGTGTATCTTGATCAGAGCCAGATTGAAAAGCCTGGCAGGCTGAACTACACAGTGGACATTGATGTCATAAAATGTCATGAGTTTCTTTTTCTGGCTAATGCCATTCATGCCAGTTTACTTCGACGGCCTCCTCTAGACAGAATCCCACTTATTTTTTTCATTACAAATAATAGAAACATTGGTCCTCCTTGGCCTGTTCAAAGTTTAGGATGTTTTTATATGATACTTTTCAAAAAACATTGTCCTATGCTTGTTTTAGTAGCTCTTTTTTTGGATGCTGTTTGTTTATGAATGTGCTCTCTGCTTCCAGGAACAGGTGTATTTATATTCAGATCATGTGACACTTTGCACACAGAGCAAATCTGTTCAACTAATTATGTGACTTTTGGTGGCACAGTAAGTGCAGTTGTACGAGGGCTAATTTAGAAATTTAACACTGACAGGAATCAATACTTATTCAGTCTAAAAATTTGGCATTTTATTTGCAAATAATCTTAGTACTGGCTCTTATGAGTAGATTTGTAAACCCTAATAAGCTCCAGTTCCACAACAAAATGTGGAACACATATACATATATAATATATAAAGCAATGCTATGGGGTATTTGTAATGCATTAGTGGACTTGAAAGTGTATTAACAGGGTGTAGTATATTTGTGTACTTACTGTAATGCTATGAGATCTTCGATACATCTTAGAAATCTTTAAGAGAAAACAGAAAACAACTCAAACAGTTGATGCTAATACGATGAGTTGACTAATGTTTGAAATTTTGTGATACGTGTAATATTTGTAAGTTGAATTATGTAAAGAATACTTAATTCTTTTCATACTAATACCATGGAAATAAACTAAAAACAGTTTGAGCTGCTTCTTGAGGCTGCATCAATAAAAAAAATAGATGAAAAATCGCATAATACAAGGAGGATGTCTTAACTATGGTGCAGTAACCAGGTTGGTAGTATACAGGGTTATTCAAAAAGAATGAACCGTTTTCATTACGCAATATTTTATTAAGAAAAAGTAATACAAAACTCCAGCCAAGTCACAAGTATTATACTTAGAATCAACCTAGATAATTCCTCTTTCAAATGGTTACTGACTCATTCCATAACAATGCTTGAGAACTGAGGCAATGCGTCATGATATCGGTTCATTCCTTTTTAAATAACCCTGTATATTAGTATTCTAGCTAGTTATTATTTAATTTATGAAATTATTCTTTAAATCAGCAGCATTGAAACACACATAGCAGGAAAGGTTTAATATCTTTCTAGCAGTCTGTTATACTGTAAGGAATCCTTTGGCATTTTATAATTTTTATATGTATACTGGTACAGTTAGAGTTATAAAAAATTCTGGCGAGTCTAAATACTGATTCAATGCTAAACTTGCCAAAGGTTGGGTTGCTTACATTCCTGTCTGTTTTAAAAATATGTCTGTATAATAATTTCACTACATTTTTTAAAACAATAATTGTAATGCTCTTCATGTTGTTTTCTCTGTGGCAGGGTGTGTCTGTATGCTTATCATGCACCACACTAGATAGTAGAGTATGTTTTATTTCAGAGCGTCAGGTTGAAAACCAGCCTCTGCTGGGCTTGGCTGGTTCTGATGGTTGAGGTGTGTAAATGCACTGCCAGACCATATGGACAGCATTGTCTTGGGATGCTGGAACCCACTTACTGTATCTCCGTTGCTGCCACCACTGCTCACACACTCCATCTGTCTTTTTCCACCCCTCTTCCTCGCTCACTCTACCACACTCCTCTATTCTGCTCTTTTGGAAGCGGAAATTTGTGTGTTCAAAGGACACCACTATGTATCTACAGATATTTTTAATGAATGCATCATGCTGCTTCTGCTAGCAGGTGTAATTGCAGGCAGGTGTATCAGGCTGAACGTTTCCATCAGGTTTGTTAACTAAAGCCTTTGGCCGACTAATGCTTATGTGTCACTGACACTGTTTAAAGGGAAGAGTAATGAGTTGTGCTATTGACAGAGCCAAGTGGCCACTCAAGTGGATGGCTGTGTAAAAGCCAGACTCTGATCATTCTCGCTCTCGCTTCCTCGCACACTTATCTTCTGCTCAGGCTCAGTATCTCTTGTTCTTTCTATTGCACTCATTCTAATGCTTTCAATGATGATAGCAAGTCTTTAAGTGCAAACCCTGTGCATTTAATAATGCTTCATCTTTATTTCTCACTCAGATTTAAAACATAGCTCAGTTCATTATTAATGGAGCACTGCCTAATCAGGTTGCAGGTTGTTTTGTACATATCTATGTATGCTTCTTTGTTTTAATTTTAAGCTTATAAGCTGCATGTTTTTAAAATACCTTTTATTGGTGTTAGGAATAACAGGAATAGGTAAAGAGATATTATACTATACATAGTATACAATAAATATATAACTATGCTTATTTATCAGTAACACAGGTTTACCACAATCTGAAACAGGGTGTGTTAAACACAAGCCAAAACTGTGCAAGAATGAGGAAGTATTTTTAGTCATGAAGGTGAAAGAACTGGTGTTGGTAACTGCCTTGCTGTAAAAGGAGTCTATTCATGTAGCTGTTTCTGATAGTGTTGTATTTACAGCCACATTTATGTTGAATCTGATCTATGTTCCTTGAGTCGGAGACTTGCTCTTTTCACCTTTAGCCATATTTCAGTGAGTTTTTTTTTGGACTTGGCTGAGATTCACACCCATGTTTAAACGATCTAATCAGTATGACTCCTTTAGGCTTATTCAGTCAACACCAGAGATTTCCAGCCTTTAAGTGTAGGCAGCAGTAACCCTGTGTGAAGATGGCATGAAAAACTATTCTTCTAACCACAGGCAAGCACATTATCAAATATAACAAGATATCAACTATAATTAGTTATTTCACACTCAAGCTGTTTGTCTGCTGTGGCAAACCGTGCAACTATGGGTTGGTGCCATCGGGCTGCTTGGAGAATTTCAGATGTCATACTGCTTGCTACAACCAGATGTGTGCTTTCTCTCATGTTTATCTGCTTCTCCTCATGCCAGTGTGGATCTCAGACTGCTTACCAGACAATAGCAATAGAGGAAACTGATACTCAGGAACACACTGAAATGGGTGTCATTAATGGAGTGGATAATGGATTTGCATTTTTACCTCAGTTCAGAAATGTATACTTAGTTATTGGTAAAATGCCTATCTAAACAATGGGAGGTAAATAACACATCCCTATCGGAAATCAAATTCAACATGATGCAGTAATACCAAAAGACCTCCCTGTGGATAGTTTTGCTTTTTCTCCAATGGTTGTGGAAATGTTATGAAAAGTTGCAGGATGATTCATCTTCAAAAAGCAATCTGTAATGAACAAAGAGTGTGGTTGGGGTGTTTTTTTGTTTGTTTTTGTTTTTTCACTTATTTGTGATATGTGGGTCAATGGTCAGTGAGTTATGGGCATTGGTTTAAGTAGGTCTGTCTACAGATGATATGTTCTTGTCTTTGTGTATCTTTGTCAAAGCAGAATTATTCATTCTGAATCTGTTCTTTACCTATTTATTTGTGCCCCCATAATTTGAGGTGTGAGCTCATTGGTCTGAAATCTACCAATAGCATCCATAATCAATCAGTGAAGTAATGCTGTGATGCAGGCTGGTGGGAGAATGGATTTGTTCAGCCAGAGATATAATGGGTCCATCATAAATTTTAAAGAGCTTCTGTTGCTTAGTCATTCCATTTAAGAGCTTTTGGCTTATCCTTGAGAACTGAGGTGATGGGAGCAGCCAAATGCTGAAGTCTTAAATAAACAAACAAACAAAAAATAACTAAGACAAAAAGTATTTTAATTTAGCATTCTATATAGGACCTGTTGTTTTTTCCACCTGTTAACTTTATGTAGGTTATATAAAGACATTGTAGAGCAGTTGTCTCTGGTCTATGGGGACACTATGTATATCAGTCCTCAACTCTATGAATTTTCAGTTTTGTTAAAATAATAATGGCATGCTCAGCTTTCTAGATGTTGTGCAATTAGCTTCCATATAGTTATTATTGTACCTAATGGTCAATAATGGAAATTGCAAGTTGCTCAGTGGAGGGGTGTTAATGGAACAGTTAATGGAGTTGGTTTAAAAATACTTGGTGGCCACTAAAATCATGTTTCATAGCAAATAAAATTAAAATCTAATAAAGTGTAGACTATGATGTATATAACCATTTCTATTTTATGTTTGGAAGACAGATTAAAGGGGATTATTCAGTTAATAATGTTTGCACATCAGAACTGGGTGTACTATGGTGACATTGTTTGCCACAAGATTGTGTAACATAATAGTAGGGCTCAGGTACAAGATGTACTGCTGAAACAAACACAGTTGTATTTAATATGTAACAATTAGCTGATAGATTATAGACTGGATGACTGTATTTTGTCAAATACCTATTACAACACAATGTTGCTTTCAGTGTGTTCTTTTATTTTATTATATAATATTTTTAATATTATATTATATATTATTTTAATATTTTATTTTTGGAAGTCCGTTTCTGAATTAATTTGGGTTTTAACCTATTAGTATATTGATAATATATGCTTTCCTTCCAGCTACACAGGTGGAATAATAGTTTTCCTCTGACTGTAATAGTCTTCGGCTTCCTGTAAGGTGAATTACAATATAGACATGGATAAGCCCACCCTCTACCTCCCACCCTTTCTGTTTAAACTTCTGTAAGTTCTCTGAAGCACATTTAAGTAGTATTCTTTTAATGCAGAGTTTAATTAGCATTTCTGTATTGTAGACTCAGTATGTTTGTTTAAAAGTAATGACATGTATAAACTAGTCAGGCACATTGCATCACAAATTTAAAATGATGTGTTGTGACTCGTTTGTGTTTTTCATAATTTCAAGTCACAAAACGGACAAAACTGGAAACTCTTGCAGGAAAATCATAAAATCTAAATTCATTTTTGTGGAAGAATACTGAGAAATAAAATGTAGTTGTAGTAGGTGCATGGCTGGCACAATGACTATCATTATAGAAATCATAGGGAAAAATAGCATATTGGAGCACGATCAGCAAATATTCTAGATTATTTTCAACGCTCCCTTCTTTGTTAAATTTGTAACAATGGTTAAACAACTCCTTTTAGTCTCTGTAAGATGTTTATAACCTCTATAGCTGTCATGAGCAAATTATAAATAGAGACAACAAGAGAGCTTGTTGTTGAACTGTGCTGGAAAGTTTTATTAGACACTGTTAATACATCTTTAAGAGAAATCCTCTTTAGTTAAGAAGAGGAAGAAGCATTACTCCCCTAGTGCTGCATGGCCACTCAAGTGGATGGCTGTGTAAAAGCCAGACTCTGATCATTCTCGCTCTCGCTTCCTCGCACACTTATCTTCTGCTCAGGCTCAGTATCTCTTGTTCTTTCTATTGCACTCATTCTAATGCTTTCAATGATGATAGCAAGTCTTTAAGTGCAAACCCTGTGCATTTAATAATGCTTCATCTTTATTTCTCACTCAGATTTAAAACATAGCTCAGTTCATTATTAATGGAGCACTGCCTAATCAGGTTGCAGGTTGTTTTGTACATATCTATGTATGCTTCTTTGTTTTAATTTTAAGCTTATAAGCTGCATGTTTTAAAATACCTTTTATTGGTGTTAGGAATAACAGGAATAGGTAAAGAGATATTATACTATACATAGTATACAATAAATATATAACTATGCTTATTTATCAGTAACACAGGTTTACCACAATCTGAAACAGGGTGTGTTAAACACAAGCCAAAACTGTGCAAGAATGAGGAAGTATTTTTAGTCATGAAGGTGAAAGAACTGGTGTTGGTAACTGCCTTGCTGTAAAAGGAGTCTATTCATGTAGCTGTTTCTGATAGTGTTGTATTTACAGCCACATTTATGTTGAATCTGATCTATGTTCCTTGAGTCGGAGACTTGCTCTTTTCACCTTTAGCCATATTTCAGTGAGTTTTTTTTTGGACTTGGCTGAGATTCACACCCATGTTTAAACGATCTAATCAGTATGACTCCTTTAGGCTTATTCAGTCAACACCAGAGATTTCCAGCCTTTAAGTGTAGGCAGCAGTAACCCTGTGTGAAGATGGCATGAAAAACTATTCTTCTAACCACAGGCAAGCACATTATCAAATATAACAAGATATCAACTATAATTAGTTATTTCACACTCAAGCTGTTTGTCTGCTGTGGCAAACCGTGCAACTATGGGTTGGTGCCATCGGGCTGCTTGGAGAATTTCAGATGTCATACTGCTTGCTACAACCAGATGTGTGCTTTCTCTCATGTTTATCTGCTTCTCCTCATGCCAGTGTGGATCTCAGACTGCTTACCAGACAATAGCAATAGAGGAAACTGATACTCAGGAACACACTGAAATGGGTGTCATTAATGGAGTGGATAATGGATTTGCATTTTTACCTCAGTTCAGAAATGTATACTTAGTTATTGGTAAAATGCCTATCTAAACAATGGGAGGTAAATAACACATCCCTATCGGAAATCAAATTCAACATGATGCAGTAATACCAAAAGACCTCCCTGTGGATAGTTTTGCTTTTTCTCCAATGGTTGTGGAAATGTTATGAAAAGTTGCAGGATGATTCATCTTCAAAAGCAATCTGTAATGAACAAAGAGTGTGGTTGGGGTGTTTTTTTGTTTGTTTTTGTTTTTTCACTTATTTGTGATATGTGGGTCAATGGTCAGTGAGTTATGGGCATTGGTTTAAGTAGGTCTGTCTACAGATGATATGTTCTTGTCTTTGTGTATCTTTGTCAAAGCAGAATTATTCATTCTGAATCTGTTCTTTACCTATTTATTTGTGCCCCCATAATTTGAGGTGTGAGCTCATTGGTCTGAAATCTACCAATAGCATCCATAATCAATCAGTGAAGTAATGCTGTGATGCAGGCTGGTGGGAGAATGGATTTGTTCAGCCAGAGATATAATGGGTCCATCATAAATTTTAAAGAGCTTCTGTTGCTTAGTCATTCCATTTAAGAGCTTTTGGCTTATCCTTGAGAACTGAGGTGATGGGAGCAGCCAAATGCTGAAGTCTTAAATAAACAAACAAACAAAAAATAACTAAGACAAAAAGTATTTTAATTTAGCATTCTATATAGGACCTGTTGTTTTTTTCCACCTGTTAACTTTATGTAGGTTATATAAAGACATTGTAGAGCAGTTGTCTCTGGTCTATGGGGACACTATGTATATCAGTCCTCAACTCTATGAATTTTCAGTTTTGTTAAAATAATAATGGCATGCTCAGCTTTCTAGATGTTGTGCAATTAGCTTCCATATAGTTATTATTGTACCTAATGGTCAATAATGGAAATTGCAAGTTGCTCAGTGGAGGGGTGTTAATGGAACAGTTAATGGAGTTGGTTTAAAAATACTTGGTGGCCACTAAAATCATGTTTCATAGCAAATAAAATTAAAATCTAATAAAGTGTAGACTATGATGTATATAACCATTTCTATTTATGTTTGGAAGACAGATTAAAGGGGATTATTCAGTTAATAATGTTTGCACATCAGAACTGGGTGTACTATGGTGACATTGTTTGCCACAAGATTGTGTAACATAATAGTAGGGCTCAGGTACAAGATGTACTGCTGAAACAAACACAGTTGTATTTAATATGTAACAATTAGCTGATAGATTATAGACTGGATGACTGTATTTTGTCAAATACCTATTACAACACAATGTTGCTTTCAGTGTGTTCTTTTATTTTATTATATAATATTTTTAATATTATATTATATATTATTTTAATATTTTATTTTTGGAAGTCCGTTTCTGAATTAATTTGGGTTTTAACCTATTAGTATATTGATAATATATGCTTTCCTTCCAGCTACACAGGTGGAATAATAGTTTTCCTCTGACTGTAATAGTCTTCGGCTTCCTGTAAGGTGAATTACAATATAGACATGGATAAGCCCACCCTCTACCTCCCACCCTTTCTGTTTAAACTTCTGTAAGTTCTCTGAAGCACATTTAAGTAGTATTCTTTTAATGCAGAGTTTAATTAGCATTTCTGTATTGTAGACTCAGTATGTTTGTTTAAAAGTAATGACATGTATAAACTAGTCAGGCACATTGCATCACAAATTTAAAATGATGTGTTGTGACTCGTTTGTGTTTTTCATAATTTCAAGTCACAAAACGGACAAAACTGGAAACTCTTGCAGGAAAATCATAAAATCTAAATTCATTTTTGTGGAAGAATACTGAGAAATAAAATGTAGTTGTAGTAGGTGCATGGCTGGCACAATGACTATCATTATAGAAATCATAGGGAAAAATAGCATATTGGAGCACGATCAGCAAATATTCTAGATTATTTTTCAACGCTCCCTTCTTTGTTAAATTTGTAACAATGGTTAAACAACTCCTTTTAGTCTCTGTAAGATGTTTATAACCTCTATAGCTGTCATGAGCAAATTATAATAGAGACAACAAGAGAGCTTGTTGTTGAACTGTGCTGGAAAGTTTTATTAGACACTGTTAATACATCTTT
Organism: Silurus lanzhouensis; assembly: GCA_039877035.1. Classification (NCBI taxonomy): domain Eukaryota; kingdom Metazoa; phylum Chordata; class Actinopteri; order Siluriformes; family Siluridae; genus Silurus; species Silurus lanzhouensis. The sequence goes on along the minus strand of JBCEWE010002072.1, from coordinate 6,684 downwards.
AAGAGAAATCCTCTTTAGTTAAGAAGAGGAAGAAGCATTACTCCCTAGTGCTGCATGGCTGCTCCTGCTTGGCATAATGAGGGCACTGCTGCATATTCACTCCTCCTTACCTGTCCTGTGGGAGTCTCCCTTCTTCATGTGACATGCACAACATCCAATATTTCCCGCCCTCCATACTGATCATGTGACTCTACATTCTGCTATACTCAGAAGGCGGTGCATGTGGTTTGTCATGGCAGCAAAGACCCATAAGCACCGATAAGCAAAATGGGTGCATAGAATGTATTTGTTTTCTTTTAAAAACATTTTTGTTTTTTACCATTTTTTACTCGTGCATTAATGCAGAAGATAAAAAAACAACACAAATTCTTTAACAAAATCACACTACATATACACTATATAAAGAAAAGTTTTTTTTCAGCGTTTTCAGCAATATGGGGTTCTTCACCAAACTGTTACCAGAAAGTTGGAGGCACACAACTCTGATTGTGGATGCAGTCGCATTAAATTTTCCATTAACTTGAACTAGGAGAACAAACCTGTTCCATCATGACAATGCCACTGTGCACAAAGTAAGCTCATTGAAGAGATGGTTTACATGGGTTGGAGGGAAAGATCTTAAGTGGCCTGCTATAGAGCTCTAGCCTCAATCCTATTGAATATCTTTGGGAGTACCTGACTTTAATAACACCCTTGTGGCTGAATGAATGTGATCTGTGTGATCTCCACAAGCACACTTAAAAATCTATTGGAACATCTTCCTAGAAGAGTGAAGGTTATTATAAGAGCAAATGGGGAATAAATGTGGAATTGGATATACAAAAAACACAAATCTTATGGGCTGGTGTCCACAAACTATTGTCCATATAGTGTACTTAACCTGCAAGTTTTTATTTATTGAATTTTGGTTAACGGAATGAAAAAGGCTGTGATTTTGAATACCATCGATACCACACTGCCACAGTTAGGTCCCTGAGCAAGACTATAAGCCCTCAGCTGCTTATGAGGAGCCAAATATGCAAATACGCAGGATTTTTTTTCCGGTCATTAGGCAAGGTTTTTTGTGTTATACAGTTTTTTAAAAAGCTAATATCTGTTGCAGTACCACCAAACACTCAACATACAGTCCTAATTTTCCTACAGAACACAATATCCCACAAAATGAAATTGAACTTAAAATCTTGTTCCAGCTCTCTGGGTGTAAAGGGAGCTGTAGTTTGACTTGTCTTTCACATTTTCGACTTTGTGTTATTCCATTAAGACCTGTTTTCTACTTAAATAGACTTTAATAATTGTTTGTGAACATGTATAGTTGTGCATCTATATATTACTGTATTTCCTTGACAAAAAATGATCAGTGAATAATCATTTATTAAAATTTTCTATTTTATTTGTACTTTTATTTGTTGGCTTCTGAATTGGCTACGCTTTAATAGAACTGATATAAAAGAGCATGATTTGTGATTCTTAAGAAAGACAGCAAGAGAGGAACGGAAATAAAGTGTAAAGACTGAAGAATGGACGTATTAAGAAGATATTAAACAGTACAAGTATCCATAAAACAAGAGAGAATATTTAGATTAGAATTATTCTTTATAATTAACAGAACTAGAGCAGAGTATTGGCACTGGTTAATGTGTAGGATTAGTGGGGGCTGGGGCAGTGAATGTTACCCTCAGTGGGGAGTTCCGGTGGAGGAGAAAAACAGTCAAGCCAGTTCATTTATGTGCTACTGGTGCCATATGGAACCACATGACACATTCACTCACTCTCATGCCTGATTGCCTGCTCTGAGGGAGCAGAAATAATACACTGGCACAGAGAACCAAGCTGAACAAGATCAAGTATGTCAGTTAAAGGCAGTCCCTTGGTCTTTTGCATGTCCTGGATTTCAAGACACCTTTTTAGAACCTAAATACTATTAAGTGTGAACTAAAGGAAAGATGGGCTGGTGGCTTCTTTATCTTATTATTGATTGTAAGTTGTATGGGTGTATGTGAGTTGTATCTTATTGAGTGTTGTCTTATTGGATGTATAGGCTTTTATATATACTTTTTATTAATAATAACAATGTTTCTCATTCCGGTCTCATTTTAATGCTAAGGATAATTTACACAAAAATTTAACTTTTGTAGACTGGTAAAAAAATAAATGTAGATTTGTCATTAGTCACTGTACTTCTGATGGTTGGTTATAGAGAATGAGGTTTACTGAGATGATCTTACTCAGACAGGAATATTTCTATTGCTCCTGTCATTTTTTGGGTTTACACAAATGCCTTTTCTTTATACAATGGAATTCGCTTATCTCGCCCTTGGTTACCTCGACAATCCTATTAAGTCGACGTTTTTGAAGTGGAACCGCCAAATTCTCGCTTTTCTAAGCATTTTTTATCGGTTATGTCGACTTTTATTATGTCGCCGAACCCTGATATCTCGAGCACAAGGGGGGGAAACAAATTTGCCATTTAACGTCGGTTATCTCGGTGCAGCCGCAGAGGAACTTGCGGAAGTGGCGGAAAAATCAAACCTTACAGCTGCTACAGGTGTTGTATTGTATACTGGTGAATCTCTGCTGTTAGTTAGTGCTAGTGTTCGTAGTGTTAGTAGGGGCGTGGCGCGGCTTGGGAAGAAAAGAGCAGCCGTTGAGAGAGTGCCGGTGGGAAGGCACGTACCGGGATAAGCATGCGCGATAACAACGAGTGCCGTGAACCAACATATACCAACAATAACGGACAGTGAGAGTGTGGAAGTTTAAATAGGAGCTGGTGGTGATGCTAAATGGGCACCATATGTGCGCGATTGAAGCGGAGCTTCAGAGAAAGCAGCCGAGAAAGCACCTGCCACGCTGAAGGGGGCCGAAGGGGGCGTGGCAGGTGGATTCCTGACAGATAAACATGTACTGTATGTATTTTTATAGCATGCCTTCATCAAACAAATCGCGGCAACGCTGTTGTGTAAAAAAAACCCCTCCAAAAACACGTGCATGCACAGTCTCATTTATTAACGCACATCATGTACATAAAGAAATTTCAAGCACGTTAATATATTGCCGCCATTTTGATTTTCGTTTATCTCGATCATCGGTTACCTCGATGCTTTTTGGCGACCCCCTAGGACATCGACATAACCGGGTTCCACTGTAGATAGTAAGTTTGCTGTCATATTTTTTGGTAAGCATGAAATGAATTACTACAGCAGCAAAAACTACTTTTACTATGACAACAATATCTAGTGTTCTGTAATTGTTATTAGACAATTTAGATCTTTAGAGATCTGTTTGGTGTTACTACCTTTCCTGGAGAAAGGTTTACTTAATGAATTCCAGTGAATGAAATTTTTTACCCTAAAGCTTTAGACACATTTTACAATATTATTTGATGAAGTTCCACACGTTATTTCTCTTTTGAAGAACATTTTAAAAACTATTTTTACCATTTGATTTGGGTTTCACAAACTATGGCTTTTTTTTTATTGTTTGTGTGTGTGTGTGTGTGTGTGTATACACACACACACACACACACACACACACACACACACACACACACACACACACACACACACACACGTTTTTTTACACTAACTGTTTCCTAACAAGAGGGAATAAACTTTTTTTTAAGCAGTATTTTTTTCATATATTGGAGTTTATTCACATGCACACACACACACACACACACACACACAAATAAAAATATTTAGGAAACACAAAGTATATACAATTCTGGAATTTACTTGGAACATGCAGATGGTTATGGGTTTTAAATAAATAAACAAATAAATAAATAAAAAATAAAGATTTTGAAAGAAATTCTCAATGCTCACATTTTCAATACTGCCGCAAGAAGTGCAGAAGGAAGAGCACTTGAGCACTTCAGCTATAACTATATTGGTATGACCCAGTGGATTTGTTAGACAGTGTGTGATGAGCCTAGGTTGCTGTTGTTTAGACTTGTTGCTTTTCTGTGAGCAGATGAAGTATTCACCCCAGAGGAGCACTCAGTTATATAGGTCAGCCTTCTGCAAGCAGGGCAAGACTTTATCATCAGTTGGCTGCTATGGCATAAAGTGGAAGTCATGGAGTAAAATGTGGCCTTATGAAATAGGTTGTGTCTGGATATATTAAGAGCACTGGTGAAATAGAGTAATGGCTCCAGCATAACCTACCAAATTATTGGAAGTCTATTGATATCTTACATTCCAGCATCTAATGTAACACACACTGTAGGTATGTTAAGCCTCATATGTTCTAGCCGCTGTTCGTGTATTGTATTCTTACTAGATGTAGAACAGAAAGGGTGAGTTTACACCTGGGTTGGGAATGGAGGGAGACATGATGTATGTTCCTGCATGTAGGTCAAATTTAAACCTATTCTCTGAGAGCACTGTATATGCCATGGAGATTACAGCTTGTGTTCCAGCCTTTATTGTGCACTTTGCATTGCCAGACACCTGTTTAAATTTTTACAGAATTTTGCATCATATCTAGTGGATCATAGAAAAGAAATGACTGAAATCTGACCTTTTTGCACTGTGTCCATGATTCTGAACATGAAATTAGATTCAAATGATTTCCACTTTAGCATTGTGTGAAAACAAATCATAACACGTTTCTTTGAAAGCACTGCCTAATTAATACAGTCTGTACACAACAGGTATACAGATATGCATATTTATATTAAGCAAACTACTGTAATCACACAGGGATGTGTTTGCGGGATGTAATAAACACCCTATCTGTCACGGATATAGACCAGGCTTCAAAAAACTGGAAGTAAACTACAATATCTTTATGAAACTTGACATGCAACACAACTTATCTTGAACGCTTCTTTCGAAGCGTAGCCGGGGGCATGGAGGTATGGAGACCATGATTGGTAGGAAGTCCGGGTGCTCTATTGTAGCAACAAGTAGATCCAACAGTGAGTGAGGGGAATCGGACCTTATAAAGGGAAAGGTAAATGGGAACAGGTGCAGGTGATTAGAGCAGGAAGCGGCTGAGTGAGAGTGTGAGCCTTGCAGGGAGGCGTGGCTGGTGGTTCCCTGACACTATCCATACATGTTTGGGAATGGCAGAGCAATTAGATAAAGATAATAGTAACAGTAAAGATAATATATTTATCAATGTTATTTTTTCAAGATTAAAATTCATTTAAATAGAATTATTCAAAATTGACCATAGCAACTGATATGTTTCAAAACATTCACTATAAATGGCCATAAAGAAATAATAAAATAAAGAAACACATTAGCTTTTGTGTTATTGCAGTGTATACCTATATGGATGCACTACCTATTTTTTATTAATGTGCTACAGAAATGAATTTATCTCTGCTGTATTGTCACAGATGTAATTTATTTTTATTTATTATTATGGATCAGTAGCTAGCCGTTCTCAGAGAACAGCTCTACAGAAATGTAAGCAGGATGTTTCAGAATTTTAATGACTGTTAATTTGTTTTCTAAAAAAAACTCCTTTTTAAGACAACTGAGCACTTAAATTTGAATTATGCAGTAGGTTTAATATTTTGTGTTGTTAATATTTTAAAATATTTGAAGGCAAAAGAATTTACTATATGGCCAAATTTGTGGACACCTGACCCTTCTGTTTGACATCCTATTCAAGATTAATCATACTTCACTGTTTTATTAAATTCCATTCATCCAGATTTCGGTATTGTGCAGTGGGAATTTGTGTCAGTTTAGGCACAAGGGAATTGGTCAGGTCAGACACTAAATTCTAGGATGATTTTAGTGTTTCAGTTCATTCCCAAAAGTGTTCAATAGGTCAGGGCTTGTGCATGGTTCCTCCATTCGACCTTGACAGCCCATACACAGGCCATACACATGGAAGTGGTATTGTACACAGAACTGTCCTTCAAGAACAGGTTTGCATATTACTTTCAGTGCAGAAGAACTGTAATGCTCCAGCATCACAGTTGCCAGATGTCCCCATACTTTTCGCCTTATTGTATTTTCACACAAACACGATTTCACAGCTGTTCATTTCAATGTTTAGAAATCTAAAAAACGAACTGAACTGTATAATCTTTAGATTGCTGATTACTGTAAGTTTCTTGGCTTCCTAGTGGCCTCAGAAAATCAGCTGTCAGGGAGAGAAAGACCAGTTTTATGTCACTCATATCCAGGCTGACTCTCCTTCAAGTTCCTCCTCTTTTGCCATGCTAATAGGCCTTCTGCTTACCTTAATTATGCCAGTCCTGTGCTAACACAGTATTCCTGCGTAGCTTGCTTGCCAACTCTTTTAGACACTCGGCTTGATTTGCATTTCACAAAAGGGTTATTTTATTTTTGGTTAAAAGGGTGGGGGGGGGGGGCAGACGGAGAAGAGAATAAAAAGTTTAAGAGAGACAGAATATAGAGCGAGTTAAGTGTAATGGAGAAATGGATATTGTGTGTACACACAATAACCCTCAGTTTCATTTAGAACCCTGCGTTGTCTGTGCAGTCTTAATTGTGGTGCCTGGCTTCATTTCCTGAAAATTATTTCTGTAGAGAGTACAGAGATCTTTGCGTGTCCTTTTTAGTGGAAAATGATGCTTATCTCTTTGTTTTCCACACTGTATTCTTCTATTATATTTGACGTAGCATTTGTGCTTTTTTAGTAACTTAATCATGAATGTTATTTAGTTTAGCTCCATGTAATATAATCTCCGCACGGTTCCTA
>JBCEWE010002077.1:17500-19156 GCA_039877035.1 Silurus lanzhouensis | reverse complement strand
AAAAGAAAAATAAAATATAAAAATAACAGTGTTTTTTATATTTTGCAAAATAATTAGTAAATGTTGAACATGTGTAAAACTTTAATTCACATTAAGAATGAAAGACATTTTTCTTTATTGTTGTTTTGCTTTATAGGAAATTGAGGATTAAAAGATTTAAGTAAAAAAACAACTTGAAATGAAAAATGTAAATATTATATTTATGATGAATTTGTATAATGAAGCCTCATTTTTGCAGCTTTGTATATTTTTTAAATAAAAGAAAAAAACTAATTTTATCACATCTTTAAATATAAACGTAGAAAATGTTTCCGTTATTTCCACATTATTTCTGCTCACGTTTAAACAATTTGATGCCACAGAGCAGGAGAAAAAGGTCAAAGGTCATTTCGTACTCGGCACCTTCATTTTTGTAAACATATACAGAAAGAAAAGAACGTAGAAAAATGACGTTACAAATTACATTAAAAACTTTATATTAAGGATTTTGTGTATTTATTTACTGACTTATTTATTATGAATTAAATTGATATGATCAGAAGCCCACGGACACACAGCACCATTGTTTTTGTCAATTTTTTAAAAATCTTTTTTTTTATTACTGCTTACAGTGAAATAAACGTCTCCTTGATGTTAAACTTGTGGCACGTCTCCTTGATGTTAAACTTGTGCAGAGCTTCACCAAAAATTCATCTTTATCTGTTTTTTTCCTTGATTCTAAATTCTATATGCAAATTCATCATATTTATTGTTTATAAAACATTTTATTTCTATTTAATGACAGTTCTAAAAGTGCTTTTTATTTGTTTATTGGAACTGCTTTAATTAATTAATTTATTTTAACTTATTTCTATTTTATTTATCACTTTAATATTTTCTCCACATGCTGCGACAATCTGAGGAACATCAATTTTTATTACATTTTTATTAAGAATATGAATGATTTTTAAAATTATTTCTTATGAATATTAAATATTTCTGGCAGTAAATAATGTTTTTTTTAATTTAGATATTTTCATAGTAAAAAAAATGATGGCTGCCAACTTACAATCTCAGTACAATAATAATAATAATAATAATAATAATAATAATAATAATAATGTGATTGATGTGAGGTAGTGAGAATAATTACATGTTTGAAGCAGTAAGTATTGGCACCCCGTCCTCGTGACTCACAGTTAGGTGAGAATTTTGTGGATTTACATTTCAGCTTCAACTGAAGACGGTTTTCGTCCTTCATTATGTTTTATTTTTTCAAAAATTCCAACTAAAATTATTTCGACAAAAGCGAAGTGAATAATCTGAATATTCGTGTTATAAACACAGTTTTTTGTAAAGCACCAACTTTTTACACAATTCTACTTGGTCATCTGTAACCATGAAGATATTATTTATCATTTTATTTACCATTTATAAATTATTTTATATTTTAGATGTATAAAATGTTCAGATTTTTTTCATGACCAAATGTAACAAAACTTTAATTGATGAAAAAAAAAAAAAGAAGAAGAAGAAGAAGAAGAAGAAGAAGAAGAAGAAGAAGAATTGGGAAAATGAAGCTGAAAACATCAAATGAAAAATTATATTAATTAAAAAAAAAAAAAAACGTATAAAAAGTGGGTACAGTGTGTTTTAGATGAAAAGGTGCTAATGTGA
>JBCEWE010002077.1:0-12500 GCA_039877035.1 Silurus lanzhouensis | reverse complement strand
GCCTGCATGTTGGTGACCCCTGGTTTAAAGTATCCTTCATGCATCTTGTTTACACCGAGTACAGAATAAATAATCTGTAGCTGGTCTTAATGCTGTTCCTGAGTACTGAGTACTTATTTATACACAGCTAACAGGCTACTGTATGTGCTCTTAAGTTTTTTACTAAAAAGGTACTAAAAGTACTGACTTGTATTACTGCACACTGCATAATTATCTAAGTGTTTACTTAGAATGAGCCTGGATTCAGAACAGAGTTCTATAGAATCAGTATTCAAACTGGAAGCATGTAGTACTTCATTGGTACTTATTCCCTTTTTGGTACTTTTAAAAGTTTTAATAAAGTTATATTTGATGTTTCCACCTGGTTAAATACAAGCGTCTCACCTTTGAGAGTAATGTTGATGAGGTTGTTTTCTCCCACCAGGTATCCACAGGCAGAAGTTCAGGAAGTTCAGCAGCTTGAGAGCGTTCCACATCCCCCATCCTGTAACTCACGATACTGTCTGATTTCAGGCCCAGACTCGTTGAAGGATCCACACGGAACACGTACTCCTGATAAAACCCAATAAACACCCCATCAGTGACACTACAAAACTACACAATGCTTTATACAAACAAAAACATCTGCTTTTACACTCACATCTGTACAGAACCTTGCTAATAACTTTCTCTATTACTGCACAGTAAGAAAGTATATTGAGTGAGAACTGAATGAGTACTGAATGAGTACTGAGTGAGTACTAAATGAGTACTGAGTGAGTACTGAGTGAGTACTAAATGAGTACTGAGTGAGTACTAAATGAGTACTGAATGAGTACTGAGTGAGTACTGAGTGAGTACTGAGTGAGTACTAAATGAGTACTGAGTGAGTACTAAATGAGTACTGAGTGAGTACTAAATGAGTACTGAATGAGTACTGAGTGAGTACTGAGTGAGTACTAAATGAGTAGTGAGTGAGTACTAAATGAGTACTGAGTGAGTACTGAATGAGTACTGAGTGAGTACTAAATGAGTACTGAATGAGTACTGAGTGAGTACTGAGTGAGTACTAAATGAGTAGTGAGTGAGTACTAAATGAGTACTGAGTGAGTACTGAGTGAGTACTGAATGAGTACTGAGTGAGTACTGAATGAGCACTGAATGAGTACTGAGTGAGTACTGAGTGAGTACTAAATGAGTACTGAATGAGTACTGAGTGAGTACTGAATGAGCACTGAATGAGTACTGAGTGAGTACTGAGTGAGTACTAAATGAGTACTGAGTGAGTACTGAATGAGTACTGAGTGAGTACTGAATGAGTACTGAGTGAGTACCAAATGAGTACTGAGTGAGTACTGAGTGAGTACTGAATGAGTACTGAGTGAGTACTGAATGAGTACTGAGTGAGTACCAAATGAGTACTGAATGAGTACTGAGTGAGTACTGAGTGAGTACTGAGTGAGTACTAAATGAGTACTGAGTGAGTACTAAATGAGTACTGAGTGAGTACTAAATGAGTACTGAATGAGTACTGAGTGAGTACTGAGTGAGTACTAAATGAGTAGTGAGTGAGTACTAAATGAGTACTGAGTGAGTACTAAATGAGTACTGAATGAGTACTGAGTGAGTACTGAGTGAGTACTAAATGAGTAGTGAGTGAGTACTAAATGAGTACTGAGTGAGTACTGAGTGAGTACTGAATGAGTACTGAGTGAGTACTGAATGAGCACTGAATGAGTACTGAGTGAGTACTGAGTGAGTACTAAATGAGTACTGAGTGAGTACTGAGTGAGTACTGAATGAGTACTGAGTGAGTACTGAATGAGTACTGAGTGAGTAAATGAGTACTGAGTGAGTACTAAATGAGTACTGAGTGAGTACTAAATGAGTACTGAGTGAGTACTGTGTGAGTACTGAATGAGTACTGAATGAGTACTGAATGAGTACTGAGTGAGTACTGAATGAGTACTGAGTGAGTACTGAGTAAGTACTGAATGAGTACTGAATGACTACTGAGTGAGTACTGAATGAGTACTGAATGACTACTGAGTGAGTACTGAATGACTACTGAATGACTACTGAGTGAGTACTGAGTAAGTACTGAATGAGTACTGAATGACTACTGAGTGAGTACTGAATGAGTACTGAATGACTACTGAATGAGTACTGAATGAGTACTGAATGACTACTGAGTGAGTACTGAATGAGTACTGAATGACTACTGAATGAGTACTGAATGAGTACTGAATGACTACTGAGTGAGTACTGAGTAAGTACTGAATGAGTACTGAATGACTACTGAGTGAGTACTGAGTGAGTACTGAATGAGTACTGAATGACTACTGAATGAGTACTGAATGACTACTGAGTGAGTACTGAATGAGTACTGAATGACTACTGAATGACTACTGAGTGAGTACTGAATGAGTACTGAATGACTACTGAATGAGTACTGAATGAGTACTGAATGACTACTGAGTGAGTACTGAATGAGTACTGAATGACTACTGAGTGAGGAATGATACTGAATGATACTGAGAGTATGATGAGTAATAGTTTTAATAATAATTATGTACTAGTGTGCAGTACTGTATTGATCTGTAAATCAGGTAAATGTGGTCAAACTTCATGATCAAGCATCAGGAACGAGTTTCCCTGTAGTATGATATGAGTATTAATTCCAAGTTCCCAACCTTGAACAGTCGGCGTATGACCCATCCAGGACGTCCCACTTGGTTTTCCCACTGACACCAATGGAGCCGATGAGGTACTCGAGACTATTTAACCCCTGCACAAACAACATCTCATACTTTACCACTGGCAAACATTAAACATCAAATAATCCCCATGTTTAGTTAAAGACAGTGCACAGTGAAGGTCACCTTGGTCCTGTTGGAGCCTCCACTGATGGTGACAAAAATGCGAACACTTCGTCCTTCTTTACGCAGGTTTCCCTCGTAGCCATCGTCCAGCAGCAGGTCTGAAAGGCAGAAAGATTCCATCACATTTAGAGTTCCTGTAGGATCTGTGCAGCACTCAGACTGCTAAACTGCTAGTGCCTTTATTCGCTAACTGGGAGTCAAAATGAACTCAATTTATTCTATTTTACGTTTCTTTCTTCCTGAATGACTTCCTTCCTTTCTCAATGACTTCCTTTTTTCCAGACTTCCTGCTACAATAATTTATGTTTATAGTGTGTTTTTCAAACTTAGGGTTTTAGCTCCTGTAAATAGGACCAAATGAGTGCTGCTGATTGGTCTAATCTGATCATCAGTGTGTTGGACCTGAAAATATCACACTTTACTGAGAAACAGTCAACAACTACAAAGTAAACAATAAAGGATAAAAATTCCTCTCTTGTTGGTAAACCCCCAGCTGTAATCTTCCCACCTGACATGATGGTCTCGGTGAGGTTGAGGTTGTTGAGTGACAGGCCCAGTGATTGGCGGGAGGATGAGGAGGAGGTACTTGAGGTCTCTGAGGGGGGCGGGGGTTTTGGATGACATGGCAGAAGGGGTGGAGTTTCCACTGGATTTTAATCTGTCATTCTCCGCCTTCAGCAACTCGATCTCATTCTGTCCCAAAGAGAATGTGTGTAAATGAGTGTGTCTGTGTGTGTGTGTGTGTGTGTGTGTGTGTGTGTGTGTGTGTGTGTGTGTGTGTGTGTGTGTGTGTGTGTGTGTGCGTGTGTGTATACCTGCATGCGGTTCATGGCTTCCCGATCTGGTCCAGGTGATGTGCTGAACTCAGAGCCTCCAGTCGGATGTCGGTAAGTTTCAGCTCCTTCTCCCTCAACTCGTTCTTTAGCTGCAGGATGATCTCAGCTTCAGCCTCGGTACACTCACAAAGTCTGGAAAAACACACACACACACACACACACACACACACACACACAAAATCACTCTGTGCATCAAATGTTAGCAATCACATCAGTACAGCACTGTATGGAGGATAAATCAGTCTCAGGTTCATATTCAGAGTGATGATCAGTGAGCAGTGAGGATCCTGTTATAACAGTGTGTGTATGTGTGTGTGTGTGCTGGAGCCAGTGCTATTCTACACTGTGTGTGTGTGTGTGTGTGTGTGTGGTGTGTGTGTGTGTTGTGTGTGTGTGTGTGTGTTCTGTTTAATGAAACATAGCATCACACCAGCAAGCTCTGTTCATACAGATATATTATTGATAAACGAGATGTGCAACACATTCTCATTCCGATTACTATGAATTTTTTTTTTTTTACATTTACAATACATTTATTTTACATGTTTAAATTTGTCAGTGGTCTAGACAATTTGAAAATTTGGTCTAGACAGTTGAAATTTTAAATTTTAATTATCTGAACATGGAGCTCTATAATCCAGAACTCAGCCCTGAACATCAGGAACTTTCTCACTTAAACACTGATGCACCATTTGGACTCTGAATGCATCCCTGTACACACACCACACACACACACGCACACACACACACACACACACACACACAACACACACACACACACACACACACACACACACACACACCACACAACAAGACTTCCTCTTGAGCAGTACAGGAGGACCTTGAACAGATGTTGCAGAATAAAAGCATGAAGGAGGATCTTCTGCTCTCTCTCTCCCCTGGAACTAACTGTAGCACAGAGTATAGTGTTCCCCCACCATGACCACAGCAGCCAGGTGTGCAGAGAGCTGAGAAGCTTTGTCTCAGCATAGCAGCTGGTCCAGATAGAGTATCTCCATGACTACTCATGGTCTGTGCATTAGAGCTGGGAGACCCACAGAGAAGACCTACCTTTTCCTGAAACACTTAAACTAGCACTTTCCAGGTTTGCTTTGTCTTTTACATTAAAAATTATCTCGAGTTATAGTCTCGATATATTTATATGAAGTTTGTAATCTTGTGTACAGTGTAGATTTATTCATTACTAGAGACTTAAAGCAGTTTTGTACGTCGCTCTGGATACGGACGTCTGCTAAATGCCACAAATGTAAATGTAAATAAGACCCTCTACAGCCCATCTATAACCTGAGCCTAAAACAGGAGAGGGTTCCTCAACTGTGGAAAATATCCTCCATCATCCCAGTTCCAAAGAAGCCACGTCCTGAAGAGCTGAAGAGCTCAGGCCAATCCCTTCATGTCTCACATAATGAAGACCATGGAGCAGGTGCTGCTACATCACATGAGGCCTCAGGTCCGACATGCCCTCAACCCTCACCAGACTGCATACCAAGAGAAGTTGGAAGTGAAGAACACCATTATCTACACACTACACCGATCCCTCGCTCACCTGAACAGAGCCAGCAGGGCTGTGAGGATTCATTTCAGGATTTCTCCAGTGTGTTCAACACCATCCAGCTGCTGCTCCTCATAGATAAACTGACAGAGATGGGAGTGGGCCACACCTAGTGGCATAGTTTATGGACTTCCTGACAAGCAGACCTCGTGTGACTGGGGACTGTGTTCTCTCCGGTCCTGTACCCCCTGTACACATCGAACTTTCAATACAACTCAGAGCTCTGCCATGTACAAAACTGTGGGACGACACTGCTATTGTTGGCTGTATCAGGAGGGGACGGAAGAAGGAGTACAGGACTTTGTTACATGGTGTGACTTTAACCACCTGCACCTCAACACCACAAAGACCAGGGAGATTCCTCAGAAGACTGGAGTCTTTAACATCTGCAGAAAGCTGTTGCAGATGTCTATCAGACATGGTGAGTGCCCTCTTCTATGTGGCGGTGTGCCGGGGAGGCAGCATTAAGAAGAAGTACGCCTCATGTCTGGACAAGCTGGTGAGGAGGACGGTTCGGTTGTGGACTCGGAGCTGGACAGCCTGATATCAGTGGCAGAGAGACGAGTGCTGAGCAGGTACCTGTCAATCATGGACAATCCACTGCATCCACTGCACAGCATCATCTCCAGGCAGAGGAGCAGCTCCAGTGACAGGTTGCTGTTACTGCTCTGTTCTACTGACAGACTGAGGAGGTCCTTCCTCCGAGTAAATCCACTCGGGGGGAAAAGTGCTGACATTCCTCACTGTCCTGAACTGCACAACACTGTACATTATGCACATCCACACTCCGGTTTACTCTTTCACTTTAAAACACTGCGTTGTTTAGGACTTATTAAAAACACTCCGTTTTTGCACAGACTTAAACACTTATCTTTACATTTTTAGTGTTTAGTACTTTTAGTATTTATTGCATGCCTTATTACCTGTGTTTGTGAATACTGCTGGAATTGTAAATTTCCCACTCAAGTGAATAAAGTATCTATTTATCTATACACACACACACACACACACACACACACACACACACACACACACCACAGGTTGTTAATGGGGTCTGTGTTGTATGAAATCTCACTAAGGCAGTCGCTATATTATTACCCATGATGCACTGCAAGCCTCAGCTCTTTCTACGGGTCAGTGCAAAGATCACGCCCAAATCACATTCAACTTACCCATCATGCATCACTCTGCCTTTTACCGAGATCTGTGTTTGTAGATGACATGGCCATTTTGCCTTTTCTTTGCCACCCCAAATATAGGACATTTACTGACACACACACACACACACACACACACACACACCACACACACACACACACACACACACACACACACACCATGTCACAGATTGCAAAGTTGAGAAAAAGAGAAGAGACATTAAACACAACATGTTAAATGTACATTTAAAAGAAGAAAACACAAAAAGACAAAGAAAAGTAAAAGTCTAAAAACGTCTGTGTGTGTGTGTGTGTGTGTGTGTGGTGTGTGTGTATATACACTCACTCAGTGGTGGATGAAGACGTGTGTAAGGCCTGTGTGCTGCTGTCCATGGGTGTGGTTGCAGTTTCGGTGATTCCGGAACGGACGAGTCCGGTCATTTTCCTCGAGCTCATCATGAGACGTCTGCAGCTTTGAGCTTTTCTTCTTCCCAAAAGCTTGTTTAAAGGAGCTGCGCAACTGAGGACACACCACACACACACATCACAACACACACACACACACACACACACACAGATATTTTTATTTTGATGCCCCTCACCACACACAATGAATTCTGGGCTATTCATTGACCAATTACATTTCTTATTCTCTTTATACTATTCTAAATCCTTTTTATGTTAGTTGTATTTTATTCGAGTTTGTATTGTTGCTTGTGTTATAGCAGCTACAAACACTCATCCCCTCACCAGTCTCTCTATATTTCCTCTCTATAAAATCACAACTTATTGTGTTAGTTGTTGTGAACATTTGAACAGCTTTAGCTCTGTTGTTACAAAGCCCTGACTCTGAAAACTCTTCTATACATGATACATGAACATCTTCCTTCCAGAAACTTTACCATTATCGATTGAATTGATGGTGTGATATCAGTAGTGTGTGCTGTACACATCCACGAGCTGTGCTATGGAAAAGACAGCAAATGGGAACGAGCGCATTAAAATAAACCAATCAGGGCTGCTGTTGTAGACAATTAATCTCCTCACCACCAATTACATACCAGATCTACAATCCAGCACTGCGATTAGAGAACTCAAATATTACACAATCTGAGCAGTTGCTGGTACTCGATGTTCGGGATGTCGGGGCTTCGGTCATCTTGCAAATAAATTAGTTATCTTATGATTATACTAATGGAGAGAAACTCAAACATAAACCTATTTTCAACAGAGGTACAGACAACTGGGGGCAAAATGAAGGGCAAGAAGGGATGGAAAAGTTTTACATGCAACCTTCTTTTATTTATCTTGCATGAAGCCAATCTTTAGAATTAACTACATGCAGCTTTGATCTAGAACAACTAGGTTACAGATGCAAAGTCCCTCAGGTTCATTGTCTACAGCAGAGACGAGGTCTGAGTAAAGAATAGGACCAGTGAGACCCATTAAAACTTACCAAACAAGTATTCCCTGGTTCCTAGACGTACACGTGTCTGGTCCTACCCACTGCTTTGACCTTATTATAATGTCAATACATGACCATGTGAGATGATGAACTCATAACCTAGTGGGTCTAGAGCACACATTAAGGAAGGTGGCTCGGTAGTTAAGATTTAGAATGTCATGAATGCTGTGTTCAAAATCCCAGCACCATCTAGAAATGAGTCCTTCAGCAATGCTCAGCTGTATCCTTCAGAGCAAGTTGTCTTGGCTAAAATATCAGCCAAATGAGCAGATGTACGTGTGACTGAGGTATAGAGATGATGTTGTGCATTGTTGTAGCTCAGACCCCCAGCAGGCGTTTCCCTATTAAGAGTGTTTATCTATTAATACTGGTTTAAAATCTGCTGTCCTGGTCTGACAAGGAAGCAACCATGTGCCTGGGCCATATGCAGTTACACACCTTCTCAGAAGACATTTAAAGACTAAAAATAGAAATCCAAGAAATAGAACTCGCCTGTCAGATATCCCTGTGTAACCCGTTACTGTGTGTGCCAGATGTACCATGAGGAACAGGTATATAATCTGAACTATACAATTATGTCACCTGGTTTCCTAAGGTCCATGAAATGAGAAAAGTTATATCAACTGTATCTTCTATGAGATGTTCTAGCAGATTGGCTTCTCAAAAGATGTTCTAACTGCCTAATGCATCACTTAGGCATGTCTATCTTAACACTCCACTAAGATGAGGCAAGATAACACAGCTATGGCAACAGGACTACAATCTCTCTCTCTCTCTCTCTCTCTCTCTCTCTCTCTCTCTCTCTCTCACCATCTGTCTATTTCTTCATCACAATATAGAAAATATAGGATAAACAAAGGGCAATACGGAGGGAAGATTTCACTGATACATGCTTTCTATTTAAATTACATCCTCAATCATTTATCAGTCCATTTACACATGCAGGATATGGTTTACAAGTAGTTTACAAGTTTTCATATTCACCTTGTGTCCTCTGTCCCTCCCCTAAAGAAGCGAGGGAAAAAGTGATCAACCTATTGCAAACCGAATACTGGGAAATGTTGAAAAATGAAACAGCGACACCAATATTTATTCCACAGACTGCAATGATATCTGCTATACTTCAGGAGATTTCTCAGAGGTGGGGGTTTCTGTGTTAATTAAGAGTTCTCAGCTCTCTGCTTGGAACCCTCTCTGATATGGAAACCCTCTTAGAAAGCTTTAAGCTTCCTTTAGATACAAATCAAAGGATGCTAAAGAATCCTGAAGATTATCCAGTGTATTTACAAAATCATACAATATACCAAACAATGCATGCTAAAAAAAAAAAAAAAACCTAAATTTGCATTTTTTTGTGTAAAATATTGGGTAGATTACAATTCAGGACATGGATTTTTGTTTCCTTAAATATGTAGTGGTCCCTCAGGTCTATTAATGTACTTTAAATGTGTTTAGATGTTTCTAAACATAATAAAAGTGCACTGTTGCCAGATCACAGCAGAGCTCAGACTCCATTTCCATTGATCTACATCCCTTTATAATGGACACGTAGGTTTCAATAAAGTGAACCTCTGTGAAGTATACTGTCATAAAAAAGCATTAAACAGGTGCAGGGAGGTGCGGCAGCTTTTATATTCTTATGCATTATTAACAGCAAACAGTTTAAAACTGGAATCAGGCTCAATGTAAAAGAAAAAAGAAACAGGCAAAAGGTCGGGCGTCATCTAATCAAGGCTAAGCATAAATGGTCAAGGCACCAAAGTGGAACTGAGAGTATACTTCACAAAGATTAAACAAACTAGAGCATAAAGTGTGTTGCTGAGCATTTGAATACACCTGAACTCAATCAGTAAGCAGAAGATTGAGCATACGTTGAGTTTGTGTTGGCCATGCTTGAAGACCACAGTGTTTGTTGGGAAATGGAGCCTGTGACCTGACAGGTGCTAAATGTCTCCAACTTAAAGTGAGCAATCCATTAAGAACCAGAGAGCAGGCAGTAACACTGTCAGTGAGGCATCAGGCAAAGTTACAGGATAAAGACTCAGTCTGTTGAAGATAAGCTATTTGGACTCAAGTCAAGTTTTGACGGTTGCTGGCCAGAAACCCTGGGTAACAGTTAATGATGTTAAATACCACAAACACCCAATGGCCCAAATTTACATCATTGATAATGTGCCCAAGTGCATCATGCCATGTATATTAAAACCAAATCCTCAAATCAACAGGCCTCTTAAAGGTTACATCGTTAAATGTCCTGACTATCACCAGGTCCTCATAATGATCTATCAGGGTCAAATGTCCCAAAATTACCAGGTTCTCATAAAGATATAAAATATCATATATAATATTGTCAAATATATTCACAATCACCAAGCTGTCATAAAGATCATATAAAGGTCCTCAAAAGAATGGACAGTATAAAATGTCCTCCCAATCACCAGGTCATCAAAATGTCCTCATAATGACCAAGTCTGCATAATGATTGGACAGTGTCTATTGTCACTATGCCATTTTAAGGTTAAGATGCGTGTGTGTGTGTGTGTGTGTGTGTGTGTGTGTGTGTGTGTGTGTGTGTGTGTGCGCATGTGTGTTACTTACCCAGCTCTTTTTTTTCTTTTTCTTGTCGTCCGGGTCTTTGTTTAAGCTGCTATGACTAACTGCACTGGTAATGCTTGCTACACTTTCCGAGGACTGCTGACGCCGAACTAAAACACACACACACACACACACACACACACACACACACACACACACACACACACCCCTTCATTCTTATCTTTATGTAAAGGTGCTACTGTGTCAGTGATGTCTTAATCACTGCTTTTTTTGTGTTGTGTGTGTGTGTGTGTGTGTGTGTGTGTGTGTGTGTGTGTGTGTGTGTGTGTGTGTTTGTGTGTATGTGTACCTCTGTGTAGATGTTCAGGTCCATTCAGAGCCACCTGTATGGCTGTCTGGGCATCTGTGTTTGAGTCTTTAAAGCTTCAATTGTCTCTCTCAACTCAGCCAACTCTGATTCACACACACACACACACACACACACACACACACACACACACACACACATTAAAAAGTAACAAATTACATAACATTAATACACATATTGTCATTTAATTTCACTTCAGTCTGTCGTGTGTGTGTGGTGTGTGTGTGTGTGTGTGTGTGTGTGTGTGTGTGTGTGTGTGTGTGTTACCTTTTGCTCTGCTGTCATAGTGAGACTCTGTAGCGGCTGTCATGTTTGTCAAACTCTTCTCAAATGCTGCAACAGGTGAGACTACACACACACACACACACACACACACACACACACACACACACACACACACACACACACACACACAAATTCCCAATTAGGTTAATGATTAATAGCAGCATGACTGAATCATACTGAGAGAAAATGAGCATTCTGATTGGCTGTTCAGTGCCTCACTCACATTAGCTGCTAGCTGAGATGTCAAGGTCGCGACCTTTCCTGAGAAGCATCCAGCTCTCGGCGCAGCTTTCTGATTTGCTGCAGAAACAAGTTCTCGTTACAGACACAAAGGAATGAGACAGGACTTAATGCGAAACAAAATGTGCAACTAAATAATAGAACTAGTATAATTATCATTACTTTTGTTGTTAATATTATTTTCTTTTACATTTAAATAATGAATAATTGTTATTAATAAATAATCATTAAAAAGTAATTCAAGATGAAATAACAAACATTAGTGCTCTGATTTCATTATTAATCTCAACCATCTTTACAATAGTAATTATATATTAAAATATAAATATTTTTTATATTAATAAATTATATTCAGAACAATATTATAATTAAAATTTTTAAAGAATGAAAAAGTGGATCACAGGAAGACGAGTGTACTCAGAGTGAGCTTTCTCCTCCGTCTGCAGAGAAGAAAACCAGAGTCAGTGATGAAAACGTAAATTACGAATAAATTATTTTTTCTTCCCAGCAACATTTATATTAAAATCGCGAGCCAGAGCAAAGCCCTCTGATTTCACCTCAGACACGAAGAGAATCAGTGATCAGGTGGAGAGAAAACACACATCATTCAGACATGTAAAGTCCTGAGTCTGAGTGCACCAGCAGGAAGCGTCTTTACTTCATCAGTGAGCAAACTCGAACTTTAATATCATCGTACTACATTTATACAGTACAAAATAAAAGCTTCTCTCAATGAAGCAGTTATATTTAGTGTGTAAAATATATATTTGTTTTATATATAAATAACTGATGAAGAGGACAGTTCCTGGTAGTGAGGTGTAAAATGAAGCCATTCAACCCCGTTAGTGCTCGACCTTTAATCTGCAGAGTTAGAGTTATTATTCACTAAAACACTGAGAGACACGCTTCCTGCACACACACACACACACACACACACACACACACACACACACACACACACACACACACACACACACAACGTTTTACCTTTTCCATGTAGGCATACACCTGTAAGTGAGAGAGTGTGTGTGTTTTTTAAACTGTATACAGCCCTACAGTGAGGTGCCAAAATTAATGAGCAAACACAAATCCAATGCTTCAGAATATCTGTACATGTGAAATTAACAGGGAGAAAAGAAACTTTTAGAAAGATCAGAAAA
>JBCEWE010002070.1:0-19159 GCA_039877035.1 Silurus lanzhouensis | reverse complement strand
TGAACTGTGCTGTGGTAAATGCACCAAACAAATCAGGACATTGCATCCTCACATGCTTTATTTTCCTCCATATGTTTGCCTCAATCCTTGTCCTAAGGTTACATTTTGCATCACATTTCATTAAAGCCAATTCATGTTACTGGATTTAGCCTAAAATTATTATGTTTTTGAGCAAATGATTCACTTGAACTAATGATCAATTATCAATAACATTATCAAAATATTATGCCTGTTGGATATACTGGCATATTCTCAGGTATTTGAATCAAAGCTATGCAGCAAGCTGTGACCCACGGTGTTGCAATGGAAACGGAAGCATATCATTGAAATTAAGGAAGAAGTGTAAGATTCCTGACTTTTTACTGTTGCGTATACAGGTTTGTTTGTCACGCATGCTATCTTCTTTACTGAAATTCAATGCCGCTATCCTGTGACCAGCCACGGCACGCTTCGAATCAATTCTCCCTAGAGTCGTGCTTGGAAACAAAACAAAACATACAAAAAGTCCTTTTTTCTCACCACCAGCCTACCAACAAGGGAGTCATATCTCTCCATAATGCCATGGCCAAGCGTTTCATTTGCAAGCTTTTTTGTCTCGGTTGAACCAGGAAAACAAAAGATATGTGGCAAATAAAATCTACTTTTCTGAACTAATGTTTTGGACTGAAACTGAATTACTGAACCGTGCACACATTTCTGCTATTGATTGCTGACTAAATAGGGATGCTCCAAATGAAACTGTAAACTCTAAATACCGCTGAGCTGCAAAAATAAGTCTTCCTGGTCATAAAGCATGATACATTTCTGTGGAAATCCATTAAGCTACAAAGCTGCAGAGAAATTTTAAAGCTAACTCAAAAGCAGGGTTACAGAGTGTGTTTTTTATCTGCATTAGTTGAAAAGCATCTGTGTTATTATGAACATAAGTAGTTAGAGAGTCTGTGCTGCATTAAAGTTTTGGCTCTCATGGCACATAAGTGATTTAATATAAAGTGTGTCCATGGTTCATAGCGCTTAATTCTGTTCTGAAGATGACTTTATTTTCTAATGAACGTTTTGGCACTTACTGTATATGCATACTGGAAGTGGTGGACAGTAACAAAGCAAATGTAATTCGTTAATGTACTTAAAGCAAGGTGTTTTTTTGTTTTTAAACTTATTTTGAAGTTGCTGTTTGGCAGTGGTGGATTTATGGAGAGGCGACATGGGCATCTTTCCATGGGAAGCAGAGCTCCTCAAAAAAAAGGGGGCATACACATAAAACAATCATTTATTAATTTAATTTTTTTACCACTTATTTGCACAGTCATGTCAAATATTATATTTATGTCAATGAACCTGATCTAGTGTGCACCCACTGCTTGGAGAGGTTCCCTTACTCAGAAAGGATCGGTGTGCTAATAGTAACATTAGAGTCTTCTTACATAAACTGAGTTTATTAAGCAAAGAGTCTTGTAATAAAAACGATAATAAGACATTATTTCCATAACCATTCATTAGTACTTTGATATTTAGGTACATTTAAAGGCAAATACTTTTGCACTTTTACTCATGTGAAAGTTTAAAGGACCACTTTTACTTTTACCTACTGTATCTCTGCTTTTACTCAAGTACATGCTTTGTGTATTTCGTCCACCACTGCATATTGTGGAGGTCAGCTCATGTGGGATTGTGTCGGAAAAGAAGGGAGACACTGACATGATTGATACCATAGAGGAACGAGGTTAACAAAATTTAAACTAGGTTAATAAAATGTAGATTTTTTTGTACATTCTGTGTGTGTGTTGTGTGGTGTGGTGTGTGTGTGTGTGTGTGTGTGTGTGTGTAGAGGAAGCAATGATGAAATAAATTATGCCACATGGCACGAATCAAGAAGTGCTCATGTCGTCAAGTGGTCAAGAATCATGGCACATTTAGAAGTGGTCGGGGGTTCACTGACACTAACCTGCAGCTTCAGAGAGACAAGATAAATGCTATCAACATGATTTCAAATAAGCTACAGCAGATGAGAAAAGTCATGCAAGAAACTGCAGAATTATTGAAAGATATTATTAAAAAATGAAGCTTGTTTTTTTTTTTTTTTTTTTTTTTTTTTTTTGTCTTCCTACAAATACCGCATGACATCTTGGGTTCTTGCACTTTTTTGTCATAATGCTGACAGGGAGGGAGGTCAGGAGGGAGAGGGATTACCGGCCCTCAGTGCCACACCATGCAAAACACCACACACCCTGATAATCTTGCATATTTTTGCCAGATGGTATAGAACTCTGCCACCTGATGCATCTGGAGCATGCCATCTGCATTTCGGGGAGGACGATAGCATGCTCAACAACTGAGCGTGCATGAGCGTGGACTTCCTTTTAGCAAATTCCCTGTGTGCTCTGCGGGTTTAAAAGTGGAGGAGAACCCAGCATCTGAGGACATCAGGACAAATGGTAACAATTTCTACATGTTGTTAACCTCACCATAAAGCCAGCCATAAAGTACTACACCTGCCTGTTGTCTGTTCTCTACACTGCTATGTGTCAGGATAAAGTAATCATATGCTGAGCCAGGCCAGCATGCCTGTAAGGGTCTGGTTAGAGTCACATATGACTTGGACATTAATAGAATGCCCATGCTACTTATTAACATAAAAAAAAAAAATTTCATACAGAGCCCTTATAGCAATATGAGTGCAGTCAATTGAGCCATTTACATTTGGGAAAACAGACATTGCTGCAAATTGCATTGTAATTTGCTTGTTCTTGCATGGTGTGGGGAAACCTGATGCATCAACCACCCACATTAATAATACCATTTAAAACAGCAGGCATTATTGCACTCAAGGAAGGCTGTGATAAACCAGACCTATAGGATGAGATTTCATAAAATTATTTTATATCCAAAGCAGGTCTTAGTTAGAAAGTGTATATATTATATGTATATAAACAACCAATTGCTACAGTGGTGAGGACTTGTATTTGGACCGGGACGACATGGTTCCGGCATGTTGCCTTCTCTAGTACTGGAATCAAGTCAGCACAAAGATCCAAGAGCACAGATCTAAGAAAATCTAAATCGGCCAGGCATTGTACATAGCATTTGATGCAATCCTGTATTCTATGCATCCATCTCGACCTCTTCCTGTTCTCCCATACAATGGGACAATGTGATGGAGAGGACAGTGCTGATTAAATATTTAGAATTAATTCTGATTTAAGATTTGATTTGGATTGGATTTAATTAGAAGGTGTTAATGAAATTATTATCACTCAGTACAAGCACAAATAACACTGCTGGACTTAATCTTCATGATAATATGGATCTAGCATATGATGTGGAGTGTTATTAAATGTGTGTGAGGCATCAATACTTATCATTGTTTGCTTCACATTTACTTTTTACAACCTGACATCATTTCACCACCATGCTATCTGTGTGGCTAATTCCCCTTGTCTCCAGAATGTGCGTACACATGGCTCATATTTACTTGCAGGTGCGCACATTCTCCCGTCAAGTTTGTTTTTAATAATATAATATACTGTATTTGTATACTTATAAACATTCTCCAATCAACTGATCTATTAAAAACAAACTTGATTGGATGATTTAAATACATATACACAGTAAGAAATGGGACCCTGGGCCTTCGTGTTTACCTCCTCAGCCTCATATTGCTTGGTTGTAAGCTTTTTTAAATTGTCTCAAGGAGTCACTAGCTTGGAGAGCAGCTCATCTCTCTCATTTGTCAACTGGTTCTTACATACACATTCAGAGTACTTAGCCATGGCTTTTTAGCACAGATGGAGCTTCAATTAGCACTTAGATGACATGCTGCACTAGGTTCTAAAAAAGATGTAAACAAGCTGTTTACATGAGCACAACTGAAGTCCATTTACAGTTGGTTCCATGCTAATTTGTACTATTTTTACTTCCAGTAATGTAAACATTAGAAAAAAAAACCTCTTTTAAAACTTTTTTAAATAGAATATGTAGTGGAGAGCAAAAGTTTGCATAATCCTCAGACAAAATGGATGTTACATTTTCACCTAGATATACACTTATTTATCAGTTTTCTAATATTTGCTAGTTTCATTTATGTATTAGAGAAATCAAAAAATTTATTTACAATATAAAATATACATATACTATATAACTTGTTTGCCCAGTTTTTGCCTTTGTATCTGTAGATTTTGGATATTCTGAATATTAAGTCCTTAGATTCCTTCTAAACTTTTAAATGGATTTTGCCATATGTTTTGAATGACTCCTACATTTCATTTTTAACACCATGGGATAGTATGTAATAGATACACATAATATATTGAGTACAGATGAGATATCCGAATCTGTATACGGATTCAAATCCTTCTGTTTTACTCAGTGAACGAATCCGAGTCTCACGAATCCCTTGAGTCAGTAAGGATTCTGCCTGTTTTTGCCATAGAAATCCACTGGAGGGCACTCAATGAATCCTTAGAATTCACAGAATCCGTGAATTCATGATCCCTTTGGATCCAACTAATTCACCACGTGATACGAGTCCAACAGATTAAACTGAGTCTCTTGGTTTCTGATCATACAGGGAGTTTCTTGAAACAACCCTTGTCAGCTACTTGTTACATCAACTTTGAACAAGTGATGGTGTTATTTACAGTTTGTATTAAGTTCTTGGTTTGATTGACTAGATTAAGGAAAATACAGTTTTCATAAATTTATAAGCAATGGACTCTTCGCAAAAAAAAAACCCAGCCTCCTTACTGTTGCTATGTCAGACAAGCCATGCCGCCTTTACAAATACGCCTGTCAATGAAGACGCCTTTCCAAAGGGTCAATTGGTTTATACATCTATAAAAACTTTACTTACCTTAATCTATGCTGTTCCAGTCTTCTACAGACGGTCCGCTCAATCATTTCTAACAGTATATCCATTAAAGGATGTCCTGATCCTTTAGGTGTTCTGTCATTGAAAAAAAGCCTTGTAGCCATTTCACTTAGGTTGGCGAAGACAACATCACTGATGTTGGTGCTCGTCAAGGCCACAGACTCATTTAATCTGTCCAAAGCTAAATGGCTTCTGAGTAACTCTGTAGAGTATGAACTGTCATCAGCTTGCTGCATGAGCATCATTATGTCCTCCACAATTTCACAGACTACTCAATTGTTCAAACGTTCTGCAAAATCATCTATTACTGCATTTCCCCTCGAATGTGCGTGACGTCACTTTCCAATACAAACACACTTAATAATATAGTCCCACCCTAACAGTTAATTGATAGCTTTCCGATGCCTTTTCTTTTCCCACTTTCTAACTTTTTTTCCCTAGTTTTTTTACTTTTTAACTTAGATTTTACACACTCAATATAATTACAACACAGGTTTTACACTTTTTTTTTTGGTCCTTCTGCTGCTCTTGGCACTTTTTGTGAGGAGTGTTGGCGAGCACATATATATATGATGATATATACTGCACACAGCATTCAATGCCAATAAAACAGCAAATCAACAGCAGATTACTTCATGTTATATTTTTTAATCATTTATTTGTTGTTGATCTTTATACTAGGTGGCAGCTTTATACAGATTATTGGTTAAATGTATGTCATTCTGTTAAATGAATCCTTCTCAATAACCAATTTTTCAATTGAATACATTTTTATTTATATAGTTCTTTTAACAATAGACATTGTCTCAAAGCAGCTTTACTCAGATAACGTGGTAAGAAAGAATAAATAAGATTGTTCTTTATAAGTGTACATTTGTCCCTGATGAGTGAGCCAGTGGTGACTGTGGCAAGGAAAAACTCCTTGAGAGGGCATTAAGGAAGAAAACTTGAGAGGAACCAGACTCAAGAGGGAACCCATCCTTATCTGGTTAGCAACAAATTACAGCTTATTATTACATTATTACATTATACATTATTATTACAGCTAAACGATGTTGAGGTGTGTAGCGATGGTGATCAAATGCATACTGTAGTCCTGAGTCATTGTAGCAGAGTGTTTACATTAAGTCCAAAGCTCCTGTGTTACTTGTAATTTCATGGTTTTCCAGGCCATTGATGTGAAACCATCCCTAGCTGCACAGAGTGGCCTCCAATCAAAGGGAACACCATCCAGAGGCAGGCCAGGACAAAGCAGGCAGATCCGAGTAGAGGGGCAGGAACACTGGTCACTGGTACCTCAGGAGCATGTTTATCTTGACCAAGAGAGAGAGAGAGTGAGTGAGAGAGAGAGAGAGAGAGAGAGAGAGAGAGAGAGAGAGAGAGAGAGAGAGAGAGAGAGAGAGAAGAGTGGTGACAAGGAGAGAAAAACATTGATTATCAAGTACCCTTATTGTTGTATAAATTTTAAGAACACTACACTTGGGGACTCCGGCAAGACTCGCTATGGGAGCATAACTTAAAGGGAAAACCAGACAGTAACAGACATGAGGGATCTCTTGGATAAGAGACAGCCCACCACACCACTGTCAACAAACCTGAGTGAACACATGAGATTGAGAGGACAACAGCATACACATTTCTTAAAAGTTCACAGAACTTTAAAGAAACTCTATAGCCAAGATTACTCCAGATCTGCCCCCTCCTGTAGTCTTCATTATTTGAAGTACCAACAAATAGCCTGCACCTTTTAATCTAAGTAAGTGTGTGGGATCATAATGGTACAGAAGTTCATTTAGATACTGTGGCATGAGATCGTTAAGTGCTTTATACATCAGTAGTAGTATTTTATAATATTTTCTCGATCTAGTAAGAACGCTTGCTGCTGCATCCTGGACTAACTGAAGTTTATTTATGCACTTACACAAACACCCAGACAGTAAAGCACTACAGTAGTCTAATCTAGATGTAACAAAAGCATGAACAAGTTTATGTTTATATTACTTTAGCAATATTTCTAAGATGAAAGAAGGCAATCCTGGTGATGTTATTCAGATGAGACTAGGGTCAGTAATCACACCAAGGTCTTTGACTGCTGTACACTGAGACAGAAAGACCATTCAAAAATTCTACATGATCAGAAAGTTTATTTCTAGCTGCATGCGGTGCTACTAAAGGTACTTCCATCTTATCTGAGTTGTGCAGAAGGAAGTTATCAAGTATCCGCAGTCTGATGTCCTTTACACACTCCTCAACATTGTTAAGCTGATCTCTTACATCTGGCTGTGCCGAAATATACAACTGTGCATCATCAAGTCAAGTCAAGTCAAGTCAAGAGGCTTTTATTGTCATTTCTACTATACACAGTGGTACACAGTACACAGTAAAAATGAGACAACGTTTCTCCAGAACCCTGGTGCTACACTAAACAATAAACAAACAAAACAACATTAAGCTAAAACACAAGTTACATAAAGTGCATCGAGTGCAACCTGGTGCAAACAGTGCAGACAGACAGTGCAGACAGACGACACAAGACAAGACACAAAACCCTATATAGCGCCGACCAGTAAACCTACTGTATACTAGATTATACAGTACTGTACAAGAAAACTGTAAAAACTATACAAAATATAAACTAGGGTTGTGAGTGTAAACAGTGTAGTGCAAAAAATACAGCAGCAGTCGAAGGTGCAAAAACAGCATGTAAACAGTATGTAAACAGTATAATACAGTGAATACAGTGAAAGTGATAAATGTGCAAAAACAGCAGTTGAGAGTATGGTACAGTTAAGGATAATAAATAATAAATAAATGAATGGTGGTTGAATGAATTGAGATGAGTGTGTGTTAGGTGTTAAGTCCAGGAAAAATGTTTTTAGTTCGTTACACACATTTGAGTGAGTGTGTGTGTGTGTGTGTGTGGGAGAGTTCCGTTTCAGTTCTGTGTGTTGAGAAGCCTGATGGCTTGTGGGAAGAAACTGTTGCACAGTCTTGTTGTGGCGGTCCGAATGCTTCGGAAC
Organism: Silurus lanzhouensis; assembly: GCA_039877035.1. Classification (NCBI taxonomy): domain Eukaryota; kingdom Metazoa; phylum Chordata; class Actinopteri; order Siluriformes; family Siluridae; genus Silurus; species Silurus lanzhouensis. Next base: position 11,272 of record JBCEWE010002070.1, on the reverse strand, counting down.
CGTTTTCCTGAAGGTAGAAGTGTAAAAAGTGTGTGTGAGGGGTGTGTGTGATCGTCCACAATGCTGTGTGCTTTGCGGATGCAGCGTGTAGTGTAAATGTCCATGATAGAGGGGAGAGAGACTCCGATGATCTTCTCAGCTGTCCTCACTATCCTCTGTAGGGACTTGCGGTCCGAGACGGTGCAGTTCCCAAACCAGGCAGTGATGCAGCTGCTCAAGATGCTCTCAATGGTCCCTCTGTAGAACATGGACAGGATGGGGGGAGGGAGGTGGGTTTTCCTCAGCCTTCTCAAAAAGTATAGACGCTGCTGGGCTTTCTTGGTGATGGAGCTGGTGTTAAGTGACCAGGTGAGGTTGTCTGCCAGATGAACACCAAGGAATTTGGTGCTCTTGACGATCTCCACTGAGGATCCATCAATAATCAGTGGAGATTGGTCGCTCTGTGCTCTCCTGAAGTCCACAACCATCTCTTTCGTTTTGTCCACGTTCAGAGACAGGTTGTTTGCTCCACACCAGGCAGTTAGCCGTTGCACCTCTTCTCTATATGCTGACTCGTCGTTCTTGCTGATTAGACCCACCACGGTCGTGTCATCAGCGAACTTGATGATGTGGTTCGAGCTGTGCATTGCTACACAGTCGTGAGTCAGCAGAGTGAACAGCAGTGGGCTGAGCACACAGCCCTGGGGGGCCCCAGTGCTCAGTGTGGTGGTGCTGGAGATGCTGTTCCCGATCCTGACTGACTGAGGTCTCCCAGTCAGGAAGTCCAGGATCCAGTTCAGGCCCAGAAGGTTCAACTTCTCGATCAGGTGCTGAGGAATGATTGTGTTGAATGCTGAGCTGAAGTCAATGAACAGCATTCGCACATAAGAGTCCTTGTTATCCAGGTGGGTGACTGTCAGCATAGCAACGAAAGCAAATGGAATGTTTATGTAAAATTTGACCCAGAGGCAGCATATATACACACACACACATGGATATATTATCACCTGATGTTGTATTACTTCAGCTTTGGAGAACATAAGTGTTGAACTTATATTTGCTGTGTATGTCCTGCAGTTACCTCATACCACTTGTTTTTTTAGGGAAAACATTATATAGATATTATTTTTACTATAACAAGTACTATGATGAAACGTTTTCAGACAGTTTTATATCACAGGACCCACAATTATGACAAAACTGAGCACAGCAAAAAAACACATGGTAGTTAAATTTTTTTTACAGTTTAAGCTATGGTAAAGAAGCACAACAAAACGTGCAATATTGAGGACAGAAGATGCAAAGTTAATTATACATAATATTATATTATTATATATAAGGGCTGTCGAAATTAATGTGTTAATAACGCATTAATAATCGGATGATGCTGTCAGGGATCCACCAGCCACACCTTCACTTATCACTCCAAGCCACTCTCCCACTTACTAATCAGCTACACCTGGCCCTCATCAGCTCACATACCATATAACCCCTGTTCCTCCACCAGCTCATTGTCCGTTCTACAGCTTAGGCTATAGAACTCTGTCGGACTACTGAACATTGTTTATATGTTTTGCTTCTGCCTGATCACCGCTCTTTCCTGGTTAAGCAAACCTGGGGTTTCCTTTGTTGTTTTTGTGCTTTGCCCTGTGCTTTTCTCATTAAAAGCCTTGTGGAATCTACTTAGGTTTCCGGCACGTTCTTTGGACCTTTCACAAACCGAGGGGCACCTAACACGGAAGAAAAGAAACCGCGTTACCTCAGCATGGAGGACCAGCTCGCTGCCGCGTGCGGGTCAGCGGAGGACCAGCCCGTTGCCACGTCCGAGTTTGTGAGGGAGCTCACCGCCGCGCTTCGAGAGGCTTTCCGGCCGGAAGCCGCGCACCAAACCCCTCCGTCATCTGGCAGCCCGATGGCTCTCCCAGCGTCTTTTTCCGGAAACGCGGCGGAATGTCAGGGATTCCTGCTCCAGGCGGCCATCTACATCGAGATGCGACCACAATGTTTTTCTAGCGAACGAGCAAAGGTCGCGTTTCTGATTTCGCTGCTCACCGGAAGAGCGCTAGCGTGGGCAAGAGCGCTCTGGAGCGCAGCGAGCCCGGCCCTGACGTCATACGCCGCGTTCACGAGTCATTTCGCCGAGGTATTTAGCACCGCCCCCGGGGATACCTCAACCGCTGAGCAGCTGCTCAATCTCCACCAGGGGACAGACAGCGTTTCGAGTTACAGCCTCCGCTTCCGCACTCTGGCGGCATCTGCTGGTTGGGATGAGAAAGCGCTGTTGGCTGTATACCGCAGAGGCCTAAATCAGGAGCTCCGGCTGGCGATGGCCACTTATGATGACTCTCTGGGGCTTGAGGCTTTTATTCAGAGATCCATCCGAGTCTCTCAACACCTGGCAGCCTGCAAATCCCCCGAGGTCGAACCAGCACAGGCTATGGCAGTACAAACAACTCCAGAACCAGAACCCATGCAACTCGGATCACAGCGGCTGTCTCGGCAAGAAAGGGAGCGCCGGTGGGCGGCTGGAGCTTGCCTCTACTGTGGAGAGAGAGGACATCGCGTGGCCCAATGCCCAGTGAGGCCTCCTCGTCGGACGGTGAGTACTGTCACCCTTTCTTCTGACATTACTCACCTGTCTACGCTCAGGGTCACCTTAGTAACCCCTGCTCTCTCTCTATCGGCTTCTGCCCTAGTCGACTCAGGATCCGCGGGGAACTTCATCTCCCAGGCGTGTCTAGAACGCCTCCAGCTACGCCGGCAGAGGGGATCCCAGGAACTGGCCGTCCAGACCATCCAGGGACGACCATTAGGGAAGGGCAAGGTGAAGTACTGTGCTCCCCCTATTGTCCTCCAAGTCGGAGTGCTACATCAAGAAGAGATTCAACTGCTCGTACTGGAGGATTCGACAGTGGACGTGATCCTGGGTCGTCCCTGGTTAGCCAAGCACTCCCCCACTTGTTCCTGGGACCCGTGCGACATCCTGGAGTGGAGCCCCGCCTGCCGGCATAAGTGCTTACTTCCACTCCCGACTCCCCTCCGGACCGTCTTAACCCTGGCAGCTACTCAAGTGGAAGGAGCTCCCAAACCCGCTCAGGTAGAGATCCCGCATGAATACCGGTCCTTTTCTGACGTCTTTAGTGAGGAGGCCGCCACTCAGTTACCCCCACACCGGCCGTGGGACTGTGCCATTGATCTAAAGCCGGGGGCTAAGCTACCAAAGGGGCGGGTCTACCCCTTGTCAGCCCCGGAACACCAAGCCATGGAGGGCTACATCCAACAGGCCCTCCGACAGGGCTTCATCACCCAGTCTTCCTCCCCGGCGGCCTCTAGCTTCTTCTTCGTGGCTAAGAAGGACGGGGGTCTGCGCCCTTGTATCGACTACAGGGGCCTGAATGCACAGATCGCCCCGCTTCCATACCCGCTCCCCCTGGTCCCAGCGGCCTTGGAAGAACTACGTGAGGCTCGCGTCTTTACCAAGCTGGACCTCCGAAGCGCGTACAACCTGGTGCGCATCCGCGAAGGGGACGAGTGGAAGACGGCGTTCATCACTCCCTCTGGTCATTATGAGTATCGGGTCATGCCGTATGGCCTTTCCATTGCTCCGGCGGTCTTTCAGAACTGTATGAACGAGGTTTTCCGTCCCTTCCTCCATCGGTTTGTAATTGTTTACATCGACGACATCCTGATCTACTCCAGGACGCTGCAAGAACACCACAAGCACGTCACCCAGGTCCTAGACCAACTGCGAGAACACCGACTGTTTCTCAACCTTCCCAAGTGTGAATTCCATCGCTCGGAGATACAGTTCCTGGGTTACAACATCAACGCAGCAGGCATCAGGATGGATGAAAGGAAGGTGATGGCCGTACGGGATTGGCCCGTTCCCACCTCAATCAAAGAACTCCAGAGGTTTCTGGGCTTCGCCAACTTCTACCGCCGGTTCATTGGAGGTTTCAGCCTGGTTTCCGCCTCACTCACGTCTCTCCTGCAAGGAAGAGCCAAGACACTCTCCTGGACCCCGGAAGCACAAAGGGCCTTCGAGGAGCTACGCACGAGGTTCTGTACCGCTCCGCTTCTCCATCATCCTGACCCCCAGCTCCCGTTTGTTGTCGAGGTGGACGCATCTTCCACGGGCGTAGGGGCCACCCTCTCCCAGCATTCAGGGAATCCCCCTCGACTCCATCCCTGCGCCTACTTCTCAAAGAAGCTGTCTCCAGCGGAACAGAATTACGACATCGGCAACCGGGAACTCCTAGCCATCAAACTAGCCCTGGAGGAGTGGAGACACTGGCTGGAGGGGCTGTCCATCCTTTTATAGTCATCACGGATCACAAGAACCTTCAGTACCTCCGTGAGGCCAAGCGCCTAAATCCTCGCCAAGCACAGTGGGCTCTCTTTTTTACCCGGTTCAATTTCAGCATCACCTATCGGCCAGGATCAAAGAACGGCAAGGCCGATGCTCTCTCCAGGGTGTATGGACCTGAGGAACCCACCGAGCCTGGGCCTATCTTGCCTCCGACGATCATTCTGAGCCCGATCATATGGGAACTAGACGAGAACATCCGCAGGGCCACACGAGGAGAACAGACGCCCCCTGGTTGTCCCGAGGACCGGACCTTTGTTCCTCCAGAGTGTCGACAGGCCTTACTTAGAGCAGTCCACGAAGTCCCCGGTTCAGGGCACCCAGGCAGGAGGCAGACCCTGCGTCTGGTTCAGGGACGATACTGGTGGCCAGGTATGAGCAACACAGTGGCCGAGTTTGTCCGAGGCTGCAACATCTGTGCCATCTCAAAAACTCCCCGACATCTACCAATAGGCAAACTCGTCCCCCTGCCTACTCCACAAAGGCCATGGTCTCATATCGGCATAGACTTTGTCACAGACCTGCCACGGTCGGAGGGCTTCACCTGCGTTCTCGTGGTCGTTGACCGGTTCTCCAAGGCCTGCCGCTTTGTCCCTCTCCGAGGCCTCCCCACAGCTCTGGAAACCGCGGAGGCACTCTTCCATCACGTCTTCCGCAACTACGGCCTCCCTGAGGAGATAGTCTCTGACCGGGGCTCTCAGTTCACCTCACATGTCTGGAGGGCGTTTTTCCGGCTACTGGGAGTCACCGTCAACCTGTCGTCCGGTTACCACCCCCAGTCGAACGGCCAGACCGAGCGGAAGATCCAAGAGCTGGGGAGATACCTGAGGTCATATTGTCATCAGGACCAGGAGGAGTGGAGCCGGTTCCTGCCCTGGGCGGAGTACGCCCAAAACTCGTTGCGCCAAGACACCACAGGTCTCACGCCTTTTCAATGCGTGTTGGGGTTCCAACCCCCACTGTTTCCCTGGTCCGACGAGCCCTCCAACGTGCCCGCTGTGGACCACTGGTTTCGGGAGAGCGTCCGGACATGGGAGGCTGCACACACTCAGCTGCGCAGGGCAGTGAGGGAAACCCGGCGACATGCGGATGCGCGAAGGTCGGAAGCCCCCGCTTACAGGCCCGGAGACTGGGTCTGGCTATCCACCAGAGATCTCCGACTGCGGCTTCCCTGTCGGAAGTTGAGCCCCCGGTACATCGGGCCGTTCAGGATTGAAAGGCAGGTCAACGAGGTGGCATACCGTCTGGAACTCCCGCCACGGTACCGGATACACCCCACCTTCCACGTGTCACTGCTCAAGCCACACCATCCACCGACTGCCCAACGCCCCAGCGAGGTCAGGCCCCCTCCGCCTGAAGTATTGGAACAACCCTCGGTCTACACGGTACGGGAGGTGCTGGACTCCCGTCGTCGAGGCAGGGTGCTGGAATACCTCGTGGACTGGGAGGGCTATGGCCCTGAGGAACGTTCATGGGTGGCGAGGCAGAACATACTGGATCCAGCACTCCTGGAGGAGTTCCATGCCGCCCATCCGCATCGGCCTGCGCCCCGGGGTCGGGGTCGACCCAGGCGCAGGGTTAGGGCGTCGGGAGCCGCCCCTGGGGGAGGGGGTACTGTCAGGGATCCACCAGCCACACCTTCACTTATCACTCCAAGCCACTCTCCCACTTACTAATCAGCTACACCTGGCCCTCATCAGCTCACATACCATATAACCCCTGTTCCTCCACCAGCTCATTGTCCGTTCTACAGCTTAGGCTATAGAACTCTGTCGGACTACTGAACATTGTTTATATGTTTTGCTTCTGCCTGATCACCGCTCTTTCCTGGTTAAGCAAACCTGGGGTTTCCTTTGTTGTTTTTGTGCTTTGCCCTGTGCTTTTCTCATTAAAAGCCTTGTGGAATCTACTTAGGTTTCCGGCACGTTCTTTGCCTGACAGATGCACACATACGCTAATTAATAGAATGACATTAATTATTCAAACATCTATATCTATAATTACAATTATCATGAGCCCTTCTTTTCCAACTTCTTTTTAACTACTTAAAATAAATCCTGCAAATAAGGCCACTGGTGTTGAGGCAAGTTAGAGTCATGAGTTTCTTCTAACATTTATTCCTTTATTACATTTATTATTGAATGTTCTTCATGCTGTTGAGTTCAAAAAGTAAGATATTTAACAGTGAAATATAGTGAAGTTAAAGTAAAATTCTTCCCAAATGAAAATACTTCAGTAAAGCACAGATACGCAAAAAAACTACGTAAATACAGTAATGAATTACATTTGCTTCGTTACTGTACAGCACTGAACACCGCATACCTGCTGCAGAAGTCTCAGGAACTCACAGAGTGTGGAGGTGCAGATTTAAGAAGAAACAAAAAAGGAGCATTCCTAAACCTCATTGTTATGTTAAGATGGAGCTTAATTGATTTTAGGCTCGAATACGGACCAAGTCATGACGTACACACCACTTTATTCACTATAGAACATCTTCTCCCGCGCCCACCTAAGGACTTTATTTCCCCATACAGGATGCATCAACGTGGTTGTGAGCGGAGTTTTCAGCCAGGGCAAAGGTACTGCTGATCACTTTGGGCTCCTCCGCTCTGGAAGTGGCGACTTTCGCGTCGTCGCGGTTGCGTTCACAAAAAGCAGCGCGTCCGATTATTTTCCGCCGAATACCTTCGGTCGCGCCTCCGCGTTCCTCTTGCCCCTCGGCGACGCGCCTTCTGCGGCCGCTGCGCCAAACACTCCCTCGAGTTCCCGGTGGCCTCGTGCGCGCTTTGCTCAGTTTCGAATGCGCGCGCCTTTCGCGTCCACGTGAACTTCATCCTGCACGGGTTGGATTCTCTCTCGCGCGCGAAGAAACTTTCAGCGATTTCCCATCCGCAGTCGGAGCGATGATAGCGCGCGCGTCGTTTCGGACGTCTCTGTGTCTTTTTAAGAGCGCCCCAGAGATGGCACCGAAATGCAACAATTAAACGAGCCAATTGAACGAAATCAAGTGCGTGCCAGATAACCGTTTTATAGTTATTGCAAACCGGAGCTGGGGACACCGAATTGTCATCGTTTGGGATCTGTTTGTATGGTGGATGCTGAGAGCGCGCGCTCTCCCGTTATTTTTTAGGCAGGTTCTCTACAGCTAAACTGTTCACGTTCAAACTATCTGATGAAGTAAAACGCAGCACAAAGGGAAGGAGCTGTACACTGGCCAGGAGAGAGAGAGAGAGAGAGAGAGAGAGAGATGCGCGTGTTTTGTGTTTAAATGGTGATTCCAATGACATCTTTCAAGTGGTGCAATTAATTTCAAGTAATTCAATTGAAGATGTTTCTTATTCATGATTCATTAACAATTTCTTAAAGCACGCATCATTAATCAATTTGTCTTTTATAAATTATTTTATTATATCTTTATTTTCTCAGTATCATTTTTGCTGGATGGTTGAAAGGTGTATCAGTGATGCATCTAAAGTAGCTACTGAAAGTACATTAATGCTGATAGAATGTGTAAGGATACTGTATTCTGGCTGAATGAGCTTATTAAAAAACACAAATGGCATGAAGGCAGGATTAAGAAACATTAATTAAATGCAAAAAAGTTTTTCTTGAGCACTATGTTTACACCAATCAGGCATAGCATTTAAACCATTTACAGTTGCAATGAATATCTAAATATTTCGATTCTGTACTTAAGTAGATTTTTCTGGTATCAGTACTTTACTATTTGTTTTTTGGACAACTTTTTACTTTCACTTATTAATTTTTTTTACACAAATAATTGTACTTTCTACTTCTTACATTTTCAAACCAGACTCGTTACTTTAGTTTTAATCTATTGGTGAAATGTCAATTAGTTCTTTCTCATTGCGTGCTGTTTTCAGCCCATCAACCTATTTCCTTTCATTGTGCAGCTTTTTCAACATACTACTAGTAGCTAGTTTATAAAGCTAACAATGAACAAGTCAGAAAGCAACAAGAAATTGCTGGATGACTGAGAACAGAGGCATTCCTGATCATCATCATCATCTTTTCTCTGCTTATGTTCTATATGGTGGCTGTTCAGCCTGGATACATTCATTATATAACAATTTAAAATTAGTTTGTATTGCTGTCAAAATTAACGTGTTAAGGCAAGTTTTTTTTTAATGGCACAGTTTTTTAATTAACACACGATTACAAACTGTTTAACCATTTTTATAAAAAAAAAATATATATATATATATACAGTGCCCTCCACAATTATTGGCACCCCTGTTTAAGATGTGGTCGTGGACTTAAAAAAATTCTCCTTTTTTTTTTAAACAACATAGAACACAAATGCAAAAAAAGAGAAAAATCCAAACTTTTATTTAAGTACATTACTTTGGTGGTAAAAAAATCACATATTTAGAAAAAAAAAAAAAACTTGAAATCATGTGTGCCACAATTATTGGCACCCCTGATGTTAATACTTTGTACAACCTCCTTTTGCCAACAAGACAGCACTTAATCTCCTCCTATAACATTTCACAAGATTGGAGAACACAGAGAGAGGGATTTTTGACCATTCATCTTTGCACAATCTTTCTAGATCATCCAGTGTCCTGGGTCCTCTCTTATGCACTCTTCTCTTTAGCTCGCCCCACAGGTTTTCGATTGGGTTGAGGTCTGGGGACTGAGATGGCCATGGGAGGACCTTGACCCATCTTCAGCTTTCTGGCAGAGGCCATCAGGTTTTTATTTAAAATATCCTGGTACTTCAAAGCGTTCATAATCCCATGCACCCTAACAAGGTTCCCAGGGCCTTTGGAAGAGAAACAGGCCCACAGCATCACAGATCCTCCACCATACTTCACGGTGGGCATGAGGTGCTTTTCGGCATACTCATCTTTTGTTTTACGCCAGACCCACTTAGAGTGTTTGTTGCCAAAAAGCTCAATCTTAGTCTCATCTGACCAAAGCACACGATCCCAGTTGAAGTCCCAGTACCGCTTAGCAAACTCCAGACGTTTACGTTTGTGAGTGTTAGTGAGAAAAGGCTTTTTCCTTGCATGCCTCCCAAACAGCTTGTTGGCATGTAGAGAGCGTCTGATGGTTGTTTTGGAGACTCTGTGACCCCAAGATGCCACTCTTTGATGCAATTCTGTGACGGTGAGCTTGGGAAATTTTTTTACTTCTCTTACCATCCTCCTCACTGTGCGTTGTGGCAAGATAAACTTGGGACCTCTTCCAGCCTTGTTTGTCACTGTTCCAGTTGTTTTAAACTTCTTAATGATTCCTCTGACTGTAGATACCGGCAAGTTAAGGCGAGTGGCTATTTTCTTGTAGCCATTGCCTGACTTATGAAGGTCGACACACATCTGCCTTACTTGAATGGTGTGTTCTCTTGTCTTTGCCATGTTGACAAATGGGTAAGAGAATTAGGCCTCTGTGTCACGTCATATTTATACCCCAGGGAAACAGGAAATCATGAATTACTAATTAAAAGTCCCTAGATACCCTGACCAACCTTAGCAACTACAGAAAAATATATATAAAAAAAAAACAATTACATTTTTCAGAGGAATTGTTAGGGGTGCCAATAATTGTGGCACACATGATTTCAAGTTTTTTTTTTTTTCTAAATGTGTGATTTTTTACCACCAAAGTAATGTACTTAAATAAAAGGTTGGATTTTTCTCTTTTTTTGCATTTGGGTTCTATGTTGTTTTAAAAAAAAGGAGAATTTTTTGAAGTCCACGACCACATCTTAAACAGGGTGCCAATAATTGTGGAGGGCACTGTATATATATATATATATATATATATAAAAAAAGAAACTAAATTAAATTACATTTTATCTGCAGCGTCCTCTATTTTTTATTACTCTTTACAAAAAAAACCCAATTGTAATCACTAAACATCTGTTTTAACGATGCACCAAGTCTTAAATTAAGCACCAAAATCCGCCATAAGGCACACATACGGCAAATAATTGTCACAGCACCTCCACTCTTAAAGGGGTCGAAAAACATGCCGGCATGTTGTGTGGCATTTTTACTTTATCATTGCTTATTTTACTGTTGAGTTAAATGGTTTATGTCTGTTACTATTCTGTAAGTTAATCATAGCCTTTACATTTGTGGCAATAAAAAAAAAAATACACTACTGTGAATGTGTAAGCATTAGCATATTCATATAAGACACATTAAAGAACCAATAGCACGTGCAAGTTGTGTCATCCAAAATATGCAACATTAATACATTTAAATTGCATTTAAAATGAGATTTTGTTTTACATTAAAAGTAAGCTATAGGTTTTTGTTTGTTAATTAAAAAAAGGTTTCTAACTTTGAACATATTAACAGTGAATTACATGTAAAGAGGAGGAAAAAGGACCGCTTCCTTGATTAAAAGGAAAAGAAACATGCAGGGGTCTTAAAAAGGATAACTTTTTTCTTAGCAGCAGACAATATTTGGAGATGAACATGCATGCTTGCTTACAGTTTTTATCAATGTATTGCATGTGTCTGGCGAATGAGTGACATTTCTTATATTTTTTGACTGTATATAGGAAATCTAATTTAGTTTAAAAGAGATAGAATAGACAATCGGGGCCTTTCACCTTGTTAGCATATGCTTGGGAGAGACAGAAATAAAGAGGCAACAAAGCAGCATGTTTGCAGAAAAAAAATTGAAAAAATTAGGTTTAAGAACAAGTGATAAACTATAAGATAAACACAAAAAGCATGGAAGACAAAAGAACAGTAGACATAAAAAAAGAAAAGAGTGGGAAGTAATAATAATAACAATAACAATAATAAAAATAATAAAAAACTGTATTTTGGAGTGCTTATGCTCTTTCAACCAGTGACTATGAACAATCCTGCTAATGAAATTAAAAAAAAAGAAACCAAAGCAATTAGCATGAGTAAAAAACGTGTCTTTTTTATTAACAATTAGCAC
>JBCEWE010002069.1:0-19173 GCA_039877035.1 Silurus lanzhouensis | reverse complement strand
AAGTTCTCAAACCTATCCAGCTGCCCACGAATAAAAACATTGATGAAAATGAAATGCCTAAAAAAATAAATGTGTTTCATCAAACACAAAATATGATAGATTATGTCTTGTTTTCTTTTCAGTGAAATACATTTAACTGCTGCTGATCTGTTAAATTGCTATCTTGTAGTTTTAAAACTCTTTGGACATAAATCACTGGCATATCTAACATGGTGAGACAGGTATTCTCCAGTGTCAACAAGGTTAGGTTTTGTTGAAAAATGTGAAATCTGAGCCCACATTAACATCAAGTGACTCCTTCTACAAGGACCAGCAACCAATTCTCACAGTACGATGTTTCCTTTAGCTTATTTTTTAAAACTACAGTTGACACACACAAAACAGATATATTAGCATTCGTGTAGTACACTAATGCTATGCTTTTATCTAAATATTTACATTTATTGTAATTAATGAGCATGTTGTGGATGATTTAAAAAAAAAAATAGTAACTTAATGAATCATGAGTTATGTACATCTAATGTCATTAATTAATTAATTGAACTTGAAAAAAAAAAAATTAAAAATATAATAATAACAATAATAATAATAATAATAATAATAATAATAATAATACTGATGTTCACTTTTACAGTGAAACATCATAGCAGCAGGGGCATGGCCGAGCGCCGTTGTGAATAGAGGGCGAGGCAAGGAGCAGAAAAGTGTAGGAATGATACACCTGAAGAAGATTTGACTAATGAATGTTCTCTCTCTTGCAGTGGTCAGGGGGAGCGCATAAAGAGGAGCGAGATAAAGGCGCGAGAGTGTGTGCCTGCGAGCGTGTGAATAAAGCAGTGAACGCTCTAATAAACAGATTTGTTCGGAACTGGTCCTGTCCTGAGTGGTTTTCCTTCCCATGAACCATCTGCTCTCCCACAGAATTATTATAGATTTTAGAAACACTGTTGTATTAATACAATATAATTATAATTATAACTATAATTATAATAAATAAAAGTATTATTCCATTCCACCCCCCTAGCCAAGGGCAGGTGCTTTGAGATGATCACAATACTCCAGCCAGAGGAACGTCTCTACGCGCCTGAGTGTTCACGCTTTGAAATAATGTGTGTAATCAGTCAAAATAAGACACTGGCCAACACCGGTGGGATGACCGCCACGACAGGAGTATAAAACGCATATGAGTGAGGACTGGTCAGTCTGGCATGATTGAACACTAGTTCCCAAAGCTTTTCGACGCAGCGTCTCGTTCCCTCAGGGAACTAGGTTACATACGTAACCTAGAGACTTCCCTTTTAGGAACTCGAGCTGCGTCGAAAAGCTTGGAACGAGTGTTCAATCACGCCAGACTGACTAGTCCATGCCTAATGTGTGTCTGTCAAAACAGCTAGAGGAGGACTGAGGGGCCATAAGTGGCACTGCGGTCTAGGTTATAGAATCGCACAAAGGTCAGTGAGGTGGACCAACCCGCAGCATTACATATGTCTGTATATGTCTGCCCACAGAAAGGGCCTGCAGGTCCCCTACCCTCTTGATAGAGCAGATGGCCAACAAGAACGCGTCTTTATTGAAAGGTGCCTCCAAGATGCCTTGACTAGAGGTTTGAAGGGGGCTCAGACAGAGCCCTAAAACGACGGCCAGGTCCCACCAAGGCACTCTAGGTCGTACCGGGGGCCTCAGCCTCTGGTGCCGCGGAGAGAACGTATTACAATCAGGTCTCTGTACAGAGATTGCCCGGCCACAGGAGCATGATAAACCGGAATAACGGACGTGTTAGCGTAGCGTAGCATTTAGGGTGGACGAAGCCAACCATTGAACCACCGAAGCCAACGGGGGAGTGGTAGCTCCAGTTGTTAAGGGGCTGGATTAGTGATCGGAAGGTCGGGAGTTCAAGCCCCGGTCTCGCCAAGCTGCCACTTGGGCCCTTGAGCAAGGCCCTTAACCCTCTGTGCTCCAGGGGCGCCGTATCATGGCTGACCCTGCGCTCTGACCCCAGCTTTCAAGCAAGCTGGGATATGCGAAGAACAACATTTCACTGTGCTGTAATGTGTATGTGACAAATAAAGGCTATTCTTCTATTCTATTCATTGGTGAAAGTACCTCTGGAGGAAATCCAGCACTGAACCAACCGGGCAGTAAACTGGATCCAGCTGGTGGTGCTCACACCACAAGCAGAACAGACACCATCTGGCAGCATACAACCTCCTTGTGGAGGAAGCTCTGGAGTGGAGAATGGTCTCTACCACCTCGGTAGCAACAGCACAGCCTTCACAGCTCCGGGCCGCGGTGAAATATGGCACCCCCGAGCTGGGAAAGGAGATCCCTGAACCATGGCATCCAGTGGCACTGGAGAGTACGGGAGAACCAGAGGAGACAGTGCGATGTCTCTCGAGACGCAAACAGATCCACCCTGGCTCTTCCGAATTTCTCCTAAACCTCCATTCCCCGGTCTCAACACCTGCCTTGACAGGGTGTCTGCTGCCTCGGTTAACCAGCCCAGGATGTAAACTGCTCTCAAAGAGAGGAGTTTCCCCAGGGCCCAAAGGAGGATCTGGTGCGCCAGCCTGCAAAAGGGGAATGAAGGCAGACCTCCTTGATGGTTGATGTAGGTGACCACTGCAGTATTGTCTGTACAGACCAACACATGGTGACCTCTGAGGTCTGAGAGGAAATGCTTCAGTGCGGAAGCACGCCAGCATCTCTAAACAGTTTATGCGACCACTCATGACTGTTAGCATTAAGCGAAAAATGGGTACTCCCAGCGCGGGGCCCGGAGATAGGAACCAGGGATCTCTCCAAACAACCTTGATGGTGCGGAGAGTGTTGCCCCTCCATGAGTACATGGTTAAGAGACCAGGTCCCTGAGGGGGCCGGGACAGGGCGGGCACCGGATAGAGTGCCCCTTCACAGCCGGATCCCCAGAAAGTCCAGTGTTGGGACCTTTTCATCTAACCTTTCATCTTCCTGTTCAAGATGACAGTCCTCAGATCTGTCACCTCACAAGGCTTCGATGCTGAACGCCACGCAGGATCCCTCACAAGGGGAGAGTGAGTCACGACTTTCCATTTCTGCACCACCGAGCTTATGGAGTCGCCGAAGGGTTAGCAGGGCATCCAGCAGTATGGCCCTGTCTCTATCAGACATTTCTGACAGAGTAAGCCACAGGTTTCTGTTGACACCAGGGCAACCATAGACCGGCCAATGGCACTAGCAGTCTCTTTAGTGGCTCTGAGAGGCAGATCCGCTGTATGGTTAAGCTTATCAAAACAGCTGCCCGGGGCACCTCCCACATCCAACTCATGCAGCGGGTCAGCCTGATATGCCTAGTGAACAGTGAAGCGACTTCGCATGCTCCGCTCCCAAGCAAGCGACACACAAGCTGTGCGTATACACCCCCCCACACCACCACCCTACACTCATAATATAGGGAAGCATGGAGGAGCGCACAACGCTAAGGTGTGCTTAAATTTTTTGCTTGCTTTCATTTATTTTTTTTTCTTTTACTTTTTTCTTTGGACAAACAATCTGACTGACAACACAAACCCATAGAGCGCTTCGTGAACAGAGGGAAGCTGCTGCTGCCCTCACTTATATGCTTTTTTATACTCCTGGTCGTGACGTCACCCCATCGGTCTAATTTTTGACTGATTACACACATATTTCAGAGCGTGAACACTCAGGCGCATTCCCAAAGTTTTTCGACGCAGCTTGAGTTCTTAAAAAAGAAACAATGTTAAACAGAGTTATGAGGCTCATTTTGAGCAAAGATTGACCTTTAAAAGTTGTAAGCACCTTGTCTACAAATTTGGATGACAAAAGGCAGCAGTCCAGGTCACACGAGAGTCATTTGGCAACAATATATATGCAACAGGTTTCCCACCTTGCAATTTTATCATCCCTCTTGCTGAAGTGATCGCTAGCAGCATGGTTGTTTTTAATGAAACCCATTTCTGTTCAACATTCAGAATGGGTTCTTAGAAAGATGACTTAAGGGACTTCAAAAAAGGGGGAGATCCCACAACAGGCACCAGCTCTTGGAGGAACATGGCAGATGTAGGCAGTTAGTGCCTTTCATGAATGCTGATATGAGGCTTCTGAGCACAGTTTTATGATCACCCAGCAGTTCTTGTAAATAGGCTAGCAGCTTAGGCATTAGGCAGTCGGTTGCTCATTATTTCCACTCCTCACCTGAGAGTATATAAGCCAGAATTCCCAAAAATGGATATAATGAATTTTATGCATTCCCAAGATTTGACTATCCAAGTTTATAATTTTATAAATGGACACCAGGGTTTTGATAGACATATATGGATTACTAGTAGAACTCTGGATTTGGTGCAAATGGGTAGAATTAGTGAAAGTGAAGGAAATGCATACAGTACAGTTAATTTAAGAATAGTGACTTTATTGTCATTTTATCCAATACATTTGTTACAGTAAACAGTGAAATTAAACAATGTTCTTCCAAGACCAAGGTGCTTCATAAAACACAGATCTACAAAGACAACACAAAACTAAGACTAAGCAGACCTACACACACGACTATATAAATGCACGTGTGCAAATGTATGTAAAACATTATAACAGTACAATAATTGCAAACATCAGGCAATAAAACAAATTGATAGACAATAAAAACAACCAATGCAGAGAGATGGGAGTGAATAAAGTCAGAGGAAAATAAGGATATAACAGTTTTTGTGCCCTACCTTTAGTTCTAAAATTCTATGGTTTTATGTATCAGGAGATAATAAATTATCTGATCTTTATCAGATCTTGAATTAGGTAATCACAGCCTCATATAAAGAACACATGACATATTACACATTTATTAAATTTACTTTTTTACAAAAATAAAACCAAATTGAAGAAGACATGCTGCAAACTGAGTACACCTTTGATGTAATAGCTTGTAGAACCACCTTAGTAGATATAACATGAAGTAATCATTTTCTGTATGACTTTATCAGTCTCTTACATTGTTTTGATTAACACCATGATTCTGTTATTTTTTAGCATTTCTTTTGTGCATTTGCTGTTGGCGAGCCTGAGAATGTATGAGGAAGAAACCTTGAGAGGAACTAGACTCAGAAGGGAACTATTCTCATCTGGGTGATAGCAAATGTCCATTCATTATAGTTTTTTTATTGTTGAGGTTATCAACTGTTTACTGATGAACACTTAAATGCAAAATTTGTTCATGGCTATTGCAACTTCATGGATATTTAGGCTGTTTATGCAACATCCTTAGCTGTGACACATTGAGAAGAAAGTGACATGATGGTATCTGGACAGATATATATATATATATACACTGGCGATCAAAATTAGAGAACAATTTATAAACAATTGAACAATTCTGAAATAATGTCATCTTCACTGCTTAACAGTTGAAGGAGTTTTTGTCCTGTCTATACCATGCTACCAGAACACCTTTTCCACAAATAGACTAAGGCATTTCCAAAAAAAACAATATTTTGCAGAAAACACACTGATCAAAATTAGAAACCAACAATGACTGTAGCATGGAAAAAGATTACAACAAAATGTTCTGAAGGTTACAACAGTCAGCAATTAGTAGGAAGTGTACAGGCCTCTGCTCTGAATGACTTCAGCACATCTGCGGCCACAGGACAGCACTAGTCTCTCACACTGCTCTGGTGTGATTTTGGTCCCACTCTTCTTCCAATCTCCTCCACAGTTCGGTGACTGTAGTGGGTTTCTTGGCCATAACTTTGTCGTCAAGGATTTTCCAGAGGTTCTCTATTGGGTTGAGATCAGGACTCTGGGCAGGCCATGTCGTTATTTCAATGTTTTCAGTTTCAAGGAACTGCTTTACCCATTTTGCTGTGTGACATGAGCATTGTCCTGCATGAACACTGCGGGCTGATTGGTGATGAACGCAGGGAAGGAACCATATGTTGTTGAAGAAGGTTCTGAAAAACATTTACATTTACTCTGCCATGTAGCTGTATAAGAGGCCCAACTCCTGCTGCAGAAAACATGCCCCAAACCATGACACTTCCTCCTCCACTTTTCACTGACTTCTTTACACACTTTGGGTTCAGTCTTTCTCCAGTTTGTCGCCGAACATAATGTTTCCATCGGACCCAAATAAATTAAACTTGCTTTTATCACTGAAGTGAACTTTGGACCAGTTCTCTTCTGTCCAGACAACATGCTCTTTAGCAAAGCTTAGTCTAGCCTTTTGATTCTTTCTGCCAATGAGAGGTTTGGTCACTGCAGAGTGGGCTTTCAGTCCAAATGCCCTTAAACGTTGAGACACTTAAATAGGGGTTGACATAATCAAGGAAATTAGCACCAGGTACCAGATTAACACGATAACTGTGAGGTATTTGAAAGTGTTCTCTAATTTTGATCAGTGTGTTTCTGGAAAAAAACTGTTTGTTTTTTTGGGAAATGCCTTAGTTATTTTGTGGAAAAGGTTTCTGGTAGCATGGTATAGACAGGACAAAAACTCCAACTGTTGAGCAGTGAAGATGACATTATTTCAGAATTGTTCAATTGTTTATAAATTGTTCTCTAATTTTGATCTCAGTGTGTTGTATATATATATATATATATATTATATAATATATATATATATATATATATATATATATATAATATATACACAGTGCCCTCCACAATTATTGGCACCCCTGTTTAAGATGTGGTCGTGGACTTCAAAAAATTCTCCTTTTTTTTTTAAACACATAGAACCAAATGCAAAAAAAGAGAAAAATCCAACCTTTTATTAAGTACATTACTTTGGTGGTAAAAAAAATCACACATTTAGAAAAAAAAATAACTTGAAATCATGTGTCCACAATTATTGGCACCCTGATGTTAATACTTCTACAACCTCCTTTTGCCAACAAGACAGCACTTAATCTCCTCCTATAACATTCACAAGATTGGAGAACACAAGGAGAGGGATTTTTGACCATTCTTCTTTGCACAATCTTTCTAGATCATCCAGTGTCCTGGGTCCTCTCTTATGCACTCTTCTCTTTAGCTCGCCCACAGGTTTCGATTGGGTTGAGGTCTGGGGACTGAGATGGCCATGGGAGACTGAGTTTGTGACTGCTGAACCACTTTTGTGTAGATTTTGCCACATGTTTTGGATCATTATCCTGCTGAAAGACCAATGACGACCATCTTCAGCTTTCTGGCAGAGGCCATCAGGTTTTATTTAAAATATCCTGGTACTTCAAAGCGTTCATAATGCCATGCACCCTAACAAGGTTCCCAGGGCCTTTGGAAGAGAAAACAGGCCCACAGCATCACAGATCCTCCACCATACTTCACAGTGGGCATGAGGTGCTTTTCGGCATACTCATCTTTTGTTTTACGCCAGACCACTAGTGTTTGTGCCAAAAGCTCAATCTTAGTCTCATCTGACCAAAGCACACGATCCCAGTTGAAGTCCAGTACGCTTATCAACTCCAGACGTTTACGTTTGGAGTGTTAGTGAGAAAAGGCTTTTTCCTTGCATGCCTCCCAAACAGCTTGTTGGCATGTAGAGAGCGTCTGATGGTTGTTTTGGAGACTCTGTGACCCAAATGCCACTCTTGATGCAATTCTGTGACGGTGAGCTTGGGAAATTTTTTACTTCTTTACCATCCTCCTCACTGTGCGTTGTGGCAAGATAAACTGGGACCTCTTCCAGCCTTGTTGTCACTGTTCCAGTTGTTTTAAACTTCTTAATGATTCCTCTGACTGTAGATACCGGCAAGTTAAGGCCAGTGGCTATTTTCTTGTAGCCATTGCCTGACTTATGAAGGTCGACACACATCTGCCTTAACTTGAATGGTGTGTTCTCTGTCTTTGCATGTTGACAAATGGGTAAGAGAATTAGGCCTCGTGTCACGTCATATTTATACCCAGGGAAACAGGAAATCATGAATTACTAATTAAAAGTCCCTAGATACCCTGACCAACCTTAGCAACTACAGAAAAATATATAAAAAAAAAAAAATTTAATTTTTCAGAGGAATTGTTAGGGGTGCAATAATTGTGGGACACATGATTTCAAGTTTTTTTTTTTTCTAAATGTATGATTTTTTTTACCACCAAGTTATGTACTTAAATGAAAGGTTGGATTTTCTCTTTTTTTGCATTTGGGTTCTATGTTGTTTTAAAAAAAAGGAGATTTTTAGAAGTCCACGACCACATCTTAAACAGGGGTGCCAATAATTGTGAGGGCACTGTATATACAGAGAGAGAGAGAGAGAGAGAGAGAGAGAAAAGAGAGAGAGAGAGAGAGGAGAGAGAGAGAGAGAGAGAGAGAGAGACAGGAAGAGGGAGAGGAAGAGAGGAGAGAGAGAGAGAAAGAGAGAGAGAGAATAGAGGGACAACATGGGGAGATGAGGAGAGAAACATGGATTTAGGATTAGGTTTCTTGTTACCAAAAGGTGTAGACACTGTGCAGTGTGATCAGGGTGTAAGTATGGATGCCGGTAAAACTAGCTTTGATAGATAACTAAAAGGGAGAGTCAGAAGGTAACAAATAGATGATTGATCTCTGGAATATAAGACAACCGCAGCACCACGTCAAAACTGAGGTGAACGTGTATACTGGCATCCAAAGATCCAGTGCACCAAGTCATCACCCCGCACCACCGTGCTTGACAGTTAGTATGAGACGTTGTGCTGATATGCTTTGTTTGTGTTTGCCAACATGGTGTGGGCGTTTGGCAAGAATTTCCCTTAGTTGAATTGTTCAAAACATTGTTCCAGAATTTTGGGTTTGTTCAGATGCAATTTCGCAAAAACCTAAGCCATGCTGCTGTTTTTTTTTTTTTTTTTTTTTTTAAATAGTCTTT
Organism: Silurus lanzhouensis; assembly: GCA_039877035.1. Classification (NCBI taxonomy): domain Eukaryota; kingdom Metazoa; phylum Chordata; class Actinopteri; order Siluriformes; family Siluridae; genus Silurus; species Silurus lanzhouensis. Next base: position 10,342 of record JBCEWE010002069.1, on the reverse strand, counting down.
CTCCAAAAAAAAAAACATACTTATTCAGTCTTTTTTCTGATAGCACTGTCACAACTTTAACATATAACATGCTTACTGAGTCCTGTAGAGTCTGAGATGTAACTCTTGTTTTTTGTAAATTCTCTGAGCATTGCACGATCTGAAAGTGGGTTGAATTTTCTGGAAAGAGCAAATTTTGTGATTTTTTTTTTTCCATTTGTGGATAATCTTCAGTGTAGAATGATGAGCTGTTTCTAAATGGCCTTATAACCCTTCCCAGATTGATAATCAGGAACAATTGCTTCTTTAAGATCATAGCTGATGTAAGACACAAACCTGAATGCTCCAAACCAGCAAATCAGCTTTTATAGAGGTGTTCACGCTTCCTAATGGTCAAATGATCAAGGACTTTTTTTTTTTTTTTGCCATTTTGGATTTATTTTTGTGAAAATTAGTAATTACACGATGTAATGTGTCATGTATTATAGTTCATCTGAGGATGCATTTACCTGATTTTAAGACCTGATAAGTACGAGTAGATTTTTATTATGTGCTGTTCTTTTTCACATGACTGTATGTGTTGTTCCTCAGCACCACTTGCTCCTCATCTCGAAAGGTGGTGATTGTGGTGACCATCTCTTTCCTATGCAGGACTGCTTCTTGGAGTACTCCTTTCTTTCTTGAGCCTCTTATGGGTGACCCATAGGCTACATGGGTCTTGTGGGTCTGATTTAAGGTAATTCAGTGTGTTCAGCTGAAATTGTTAGCAAGCTTAGCATAGACACATTCCGGCCCAGTTAGTTTCATTTGCACTGATTACATGAGGATAAACAGCAGGATGCACACCTTCCTTTCCCATAAATATAGCAGCTGAGCATATGACCAGTCAATAGAAAGAGGTATCCCAGAGCTAAGTTAGCAAAAGCAGTTATAGCTAGCTAGTCACAGCCATTGCTCCAGCAGCATTTAATGAATGGAGCCATAGAAAAAGACAAGAGAAAATGTGATCCAATAAAAATCAAACACAAGACAGAAATGACCCAAAAATAACACGCTGTCATGGACTGACTTGAAGAGGAAAGGAGACAAAGTGTCAGTGCATAAGTGTCACTTTAGCAACCTAATGATAATCAACGTGAACACTAGAAAAAGAACTGACCAAATTAGTAGCACAACTGATGTAGTATCATTATTCCGAATGTCAGTATAGGAAATAGTTTACATTAGTAACATAAAGGGTGGCTAGCTGCAGCTAGCATAAACACTGACAGCACAAGGCCCAGTTATTCCTTGTCTTTCTGTAAGTTACAAATGTTAATATAGAAAATGTAGATTTTTTTGGAATCTATTTCCTTTTAATTATAAACACAGAGAGGAGAAAGAAATGAAAACTGCAACAAAAACAATATATGATTCAATTACACTGTTAAATGAATCATTTATTATTAACAATATTCACAATAAACAATTCTGCAATTGTACAATGTGTTCATTGTAAAGCATCCTTAAACAATATAAAAGACAAAGATCAGGGCATTTTCTGGACAGGTCTTTTGCTGCAGTATAAGAGATTTATTAGTTTTAAAACCTGGCACATTAATACAGAATTCACTTATTGTGACACATTCAATGATGTGTTTATTTTATTGTTTTTAAACACAAATCAGCTAATTAGATTTTGGAATCTAATTTATAATTGACAGGTTGTTTTGTTATTGAAAGCTAATGTTAGTTAGTACCTTTAAGAACAAATCTTAATGACCCTTCAGAAACAATTTCTCATTACATATTGAAAGTCAGTGTTTTAAGGTCACCAGTTTAAGAGCAACCTCTCTCACAGTGTTTTTGATTCAGTATTGGAATTATCACTGTTAACTGATTCGAACCTCTCACATGATTTTCATATTTCTTTATAGATAAAGCTGCAAACACAAACACACAAATGTATACAAACAAAAGCAGCCACACCTTTGTTTTTTAAATTTCATAAATTATTATTGGAGGTTGATTCATCAAATAAAATGTTTTCATGTTTTCACATATGCAAATGTTTAGCAAATCAACTACATGAGTCTTAGGGTAAAAATCTTCACTTCCATAAAGCACTTACAGTAAAGTATTTATTCATTGTTTTTGTTAAAACATAATATACATATAAAACTGGGGCATATTTAATTGATTCCACATATTTCATTGTCTCATTATTGAAACCTTTTCATTGGAAATTAGAAAAATAAAATCCCATGCATGTTAATGGCCACTTGCATTCGTAATGATTACAGCTTTTCCCCCTACATGAATTAGATCAATTTGTGCGTCTAATACAGTAAATTGAGGTAAGGTAGTAAAACTTTAATTAATCATCACCAGTATTTTAGCATAATCAGTATATCTTCATTGGCAAATACAAAACTAAACCAGTATAATTTTTATAGTATCACACTTGTATGAAATTCAACATTAAAACAATGGATGTTTTCTTTCTGTGCAAATGTGCAAAGCTTATCAATCAAATTGGCTGAAGGCACCCCTTCCTGCTGATACACAGCATGTTTTCAATCTCCACAGAGAAACAGTCAGATTCATCACAAACACTTCACTCTGCATGAATGCACATCATTGTCTCCATTATTTGCTAAAGATCCATTGAGATCTTAATAAGCGTCTAGTCACAATCTGAGGCATATGTGTTTTTCTGAAGCAGTTTCCTACCTCTGTGGCTCACACAGCATCACCATTCTCACAAAGAGAAAGTTGATGAATCTTAATAACAGGCAGAGAATGGCATGCAGGAGCCTCTCTCCGTGGTGGTAGTCTCCAGCACAACAGCACGTTCTCAGCAGGTTCTTACTGCACACCCCTGCCACTTTTGCTCCAGCACTGACCCAGCACTGACTCCTAGACCCCCCACTGGGAAGATGATGGTGAACGGGAAAGGACCACAGAGGATGAAGGGCTGAGATGTGAAGGCTCGCTGCGGCTCTCTGAGCCAATGAAAGCAGGTGTGACTGTGTGGCTGGTAGAATGGGCCTGGCACAGCGGGTATGTAGGTCTGGTGCTACGGCGCAAACAGTGAACACCAGCACGCTCAGAAAGGCTTTCTTAAACTCTTGACTGGAGCATGGTAGATGATTGGGTTGATACAGCTATTGAAGTACCCAAGCCAGAAGGTGATTTTGAAGACCGTGTCTGAGGGCCGGTAAGCCGGGAAGATGGATCCTTTAGGAACAGACAAATTTACATATTTTACATAAATTTACAAATTAACTATATTCACGACTAATACACACAAACCTTTATAGAACACTATAGTATCTAATGAGTCCCCTTCCATGGATCTGGATTAAATGATTTCATCAACAGAGAGGTAGACTTTTTTTTGTATTTTAATTAAGAAATTGGAAAAAACTTTTAGGACTATGAACGTTTTTGGCAAGTAGTTAAAGTATAGCTGCAATGCTTTGAGATGCTTGACTGATAAAGACAGACTGAATTCTCATATTGACAGGATATATATATATATATATATATATTATATATATATATATATATATATATATATATATATGTCTAAAAATAAATTGATTAATACACAATTAGCTGGAGGAGAAGAAAATGGGAAATCCTAAGCTTATCACAGCATGGCTCATGATTAAAGACATCTTTTTTTAGACTCTTTTATTATTTGCACCCTTTTTTTTTAATCAAGGTTAACTGTCACTTTAAAATACAGTCCACGGTGACTCATACTGGTGGTGCAGCAAAGTTTCTCATTGAAGAAATTCATATTTACAACGAAGGGGAAATAAAAAAGGACAAATGCATCTCATCATAGCCTATATGCACCTTTCGACTTTTTAAAGGTGCACCATCTAGTCCATTAACAGAAATGAACTGTCAGAGGAAGCCACCTAGCCTTGAAATTAAGCATCCATCTTTATGGCTAAGGGCTTTGCTGTCTCAAGACATTTCAAGAGCAGTGAACATGAGAGTTGTGTACGTGGCTGGATAAAAGATGAGGGAAATAGATAGCACAAGGGAAAGTTGCGGGAGAGTCTCTGTCTAACAAACATGCTTCAGACATTTATTGCCTGAAGGTGCAAGATCTGGGATTCTCTTGAACACAACTGAATGAGTGCAGTCCTCTAATTTAATTTACATGGCTATAAATTTAGAAATTGCTCAGTTGAAAATTCATTAGTCCACAATGCATTTGATAAATGAAAGGGATAAAAGTTTTAGTAAGATGAAAAATGAAGATGAAACACATTTTGCATTATTATTTGGCCATTATAACATAACTGCATAGAGGGTGAGAAGCTGGGGGATTCTTATGAAAACAAAAGTAATAATGAAAGTGAATCAATCTTATCACCCCTAGCCTCAGAGTGCTCTTCTCAGCTGGGCTTTCATGACTCCAGTCACTTGTAGAGCAGCAGCTTCAATCAAAATAAACCAGCATTTCTGCTAAATCACTATTTGCTAAATTAAGTCACAAGAAACCTGCTACAGCATTACATTCTCTGTATAAGCTGGTATTAAAATCTTGTCCTTGAATGACTGGCTCGTTAGCCAAATGTGGCATAGAGACATTAACCGACTACATGCTGTCTCCAAACCATCAAATAGTAATTCAAATTAATTCTCACATTAAAATCGGTGTGATTCATGGATAACAGACAAAATGGCTTTGGAAATCATTACCAGTGGTTAAATTTGCTTCTAACTTCATAATTTTCAGTTCAAAAGAGACTTTTTTTTTCATTGAATATTTCTAAAGGAATAAACCATTTTCTTTAAATGTGCTAGTGATTCTCTTGGGTCATTTCATATTTCACAGTTTCTGATAATAAAAGATGTTGTTTAACAAAAATAAAATGTAAAAACATTTGTACTGTAGGATTTTTACCTTGTTCACCCAAATTAATCACCTTATTTATTTTCATTATTTATAAAGTCAGTGTTTCTAAATGTTACTTACAAAACTACTTTGCGAAAGACATTAACGTGACAAAATGCAAAGCAACATGAGTTCATAGTCTCTTCAATACCTGACTTACTAACAGCACATACTTCTTTTAATTTTTCAAGTCAGTGCCAGTGAAAATTGACTAGCTTGCAGTTGCAGTGCAAGAGAGTGAAAGGAAGAGATACAGAGAGAGAAAGAACGAGAGAGGAGAGATTACCCCCTGGCTCAGCTGTTAGTGCAACCCATGATTATGAACTTACATTGACCCATCAAAGTCAAACGCTGTAACAAAGTGTGTACCAAAGTCATTTAATGTTGCTTTAGGGAATTTATATTTCCAATTTCTGCAAGCTTCTGATCAAGCTCTCCAAAATGCTTATCTGCCCCTTGACCACATTGCTTTAATGCAGCAAGTGTGCTTTTAAATGCATAACGGGTGAATTTATTCTCTACATTATCCTGAAACTGTTATTAGAAGAGAATATCTTTAGGTAAGACTGGAACAACTATGGCCATGATAAAGCACTTACTAAAGATGAAAAATCATTTTTTCTCATATTAAACTGAATTTCCTACTAACTCTCTTTTTCAAAATTGTAATAATAAGAATTAGAATGAGAATAAATTAGCTAGAGTTAGACATAGATAACAACAACAACAATACTAATATCATTATTATTAATATTATAACTATTATTATTTATTATTACAGTTTGGAATTTGGAAATATTATTATATAAAATGTTGGTTTCATCTTACTGATGTAATAAATACACCTACAATTGCTAGGGGTAAATGATAAATAAATGTTAAAAATCTTTTTTTTCTTAAAATCTTAATAGTTTAAATATATGTATAAATATACAAATGAATAAATGTGTATATACAAAAACTCACAAAAGTGAGTACACCCATCACATTTCAGCAAACATTTTAGTATAATGTATCTTCACAAGGAACAATACTTTAAATGAATCTTGTATATATTTAGAGTAGTCAATGTGCAGCTTATATAGCAGTATAGATTTTTCTTTGCTCTGAAAATAACTCAACATACAGCCATTATTGTCAAAATAACTGCCAACAAAAGTGAGTACACCCTAAGTAATACCAGCTGCACTTCATGTAACTGGATGTTCAACATGGCACTTCATGGCAAAGACTCTCTGAGGGTTTAAGAATTAGAATTGTTGCTCTCCACAAAGATGGCCTAGACTATAAGAAGAACAGTTTCACCCTGACACTTAGTTACATTACTGTAACAGTACAGGTGAACGTGATAGAGTGGCAAAGTATGTCTCCAGATCTGAACCCTAATGAGCACCTGCGGGCATTGTCCAGCAGAAGGTGAAGAAGCACCATGTGTCTAACATCCATCAGTTCCGTAATGTCATTATGAAGGAGTGGAAGAGGATCCCAGCAACAACATGTGCAGCTCTGGTGAATTCCAAGCCCAGGAGGATTAAGGCAGTGCTACATAACAATGGTGTTTACACAAAATATTGACATATGTTGGACACAGTTTTGAGATGTTCACTTAGGGTGTACTTACTTTTGTTGTCAGCTATTTGATAATAATAGCTGTATGTTGATTTTTTTTTTAGCAGACAGTAAATCAGTACTCCTATACAAATTCACTTTAATTCTTAAGTTCTGTAAAGCTGAATTGAGACAATGCCATTGTGAAAAGCGCCATAGAAATAAACTTGAACTATATATATACATCTGTACAATTGTACATCCACTTTATATTTTATTTTACTTTATTTGCCTTGCCTGTGGTGGGAAATGCCACATTTAGAGCCTTTTATCAACTGTGTTGATATCTACTAATAAAAGTTATATTTTAAGTGTTCTTGAAGGTATACACAAATATTTTTATACTACTTTAATACTGCACCCATGTTCCAAAATCCCATGTTCTAAATTAAACAGATATTCAATTAAAAAAATACTAGCTGTATTTGTCAAGCAAGTTATTTGTTTTCATTGGGTTTCCACTGGTTGATTGAAATAATTTACAGCATTTACCCATGCTTGACTTCCATTATACAAGTGGGGCCCCACTGTCTGTAACCTTGAACAGAAAGACCTTCAAAGGCATGAAGGACCTTGTTTTTCTGACAAAACAATTGCTGCATTCCACATGTGGAGAATACAGATGAGCTCTGCTTTGTATTACATTCATTATTTAGTGAACAAGGGAAATGTTGAGGCTATTAGTGCCTCATGAATACAGTCATAGAACATATTGCATAAACAGAGACACCTTTTTACACGAGAAATCAAGGACATTAATGAAAGAAAATAATTTGTCACTTTGAGTACCCTATGAATACTCTTGGCATCCGAATGTTTGTGTGTGTGCGTGTGTGTGTGTGCGTGTGTGTGTGTGTGTGTGTGTGTGTATATACAGTATATGTCTGTCTGTTTGTTTGTGTCCCTTCACATTTAAGAAATCTCTAAATAAAAAATATTTAGTTACCATATATTATACCATTTATATACAGTACAGTCAAATGTTTAGACACACCTAATTATAGAGTACATACTTTACAATACTAGTAAAAATATAACATTAATGTTACAAAAAATAAGTGTAAACAAATTAAAAGTAACTATTAATTCCAGACAAACATTTCTAACTCCATAAATATAGGCCAAACGTTTCATTAGAAAATAATTTATACTGGGTATATTATTATGAAGTATATATTTGACAGGAATAACAGTATATACAGATAAACTTACATTTATAAGGCAAAAATGACCAATGTTGAAAGTCCACTCACCAATGGGCAGAACCAGGAAGAAGGGCAGCCAGCAAAGAATAAAAACCCAACTACAATGCCCAGGGTTTTCGCAGCCTTTTTCCCTGGAGAACTTTAGCAGGCGGATTGTGAAGTGAGTGCGGCTCCTCAACGTTTCATCCTCCACCAAAGTGTGTTACCTCTGTGTATCCTCAGTGTCACTGCTTCCGCATGGTGTGCCTTCTCCGTCTTATGACCTTTCCTAAGGCTGTACGTCTCCCTGCGAGCCACCACATATACACGGCAATACATAACCAGGATAACCACTAGGGGGAGGTAGAAAGAGCCAACTGCAGAAAAAATAGCATAGCCAGGTTCCTCTGTGATTTTACACACGTATTCATCCTTTGGCGCTGGCTCCTTCCAGCCAAATAGAGGTCCAATGGAGATGGTAATGGACAGAGCCCAAATTCCATAAGTGCCAACAATGCCCGCTTCTCAGTAACAATGGCTGGGTAGCGTAGAGGGTAACTAACGCCGATGTAGCGGTCCACAGAGATCACACACAGGCTCATTATGGATGCTGTGCAGCAAAGCACATCCATGGCAGCCCAGACATCGCAGAAAGCCTGCCGAACACCCAGCGGCCCAGCATCTCAAAAATGGCAGAGAATGGAAGCACAGTGGAGCTCAGTAGTAGGTCAGCCACTGCCAGGTTTACAATAAAGTAATGTGTGACTGTCCGAAGGCTGTGGTGCAAGCCACAGAAAGGATGACTAAGATGTTGCCCAATACTCCAAATATAACAAAAACAGACAGAACGAAGCTCAGAACAATGGCTTTTGCTATGTTCAGTTCCATGACCTGGGCCTGGCTACAGTTTGTGCAGTTCTGGATCACTGGAGACATGTTATCAACAAGAAGAATCATCTGTTCATGATACTGGGGTATTTGGTGATGGCATGATGAACAGTCACACTTCACTCATTTACTTTTCTGATCATTACAGATTGCTGCAATGATCGCAGCATTTTAAATGTTAGATGGGGAGTTAATTGCAGTCGAGGGCATCGTTACATTTTGATCTCCAGCTGCCTGCTATCAAGAGACAAATGGAAATTAAAGTAATTGTTGTCTTTCAGTATAACATGATTACAAAGATTAGTGGATTTTAAACTACCTGTATTTACTATTTTAACGGTATGCAGAAATATGCTAATTTATTTTATATTTACACTTATTTATAAAAGAAAAAATGAATGTCACATATAAAATAAATTAGCATATGTCTGCATACATTATCAAAAATCTAAACACTTTGTGGAATTGTGTAGGGCATATTAATGTCCATCATAGAATAGCAGGAACACTTCTCTTAAGTGTTTTTACGTTCTTCCAATTAGAAACAGCTGATCAGAAGTAGTTGAGAAAATGCAAGAAACTATTGTATGCTTTGAATGCACTGTGGTTTCATCCAGATACTTTCAATATCATCAAGTCAAAATTCAGATCATTCTAGTGCTGGAAGTGCTACTCTAGGCCTAATCAAATTCCACAAAGCATGGTTTACTTGTTCATTGCCGTGCTAATAGCTTCCAGAATATCCTCATGGCATGCAGAGAAAAAAAAGGCTAAATATTTGATGAAATACATTACAACATACTCACTGTTGTAAAATAAACCTTTGGCAGAAACATTTCAGGCATCTATTTTTGGACAAAGGGCAGGTCATTTTTTCAATCTCTCAGAATTTGCCTGGGTCCAGTATAAGGCACTTCCAGCATACCACTATTGACATTATGCCAGTAGATAATGTTGATCCTCCCTAAAACACATGTAAACAAAAATCAGATGAACACTATAATGAAACTTACACCTATATACAATGAGGAAAATAAGTATTTGAACACCTGCTATTTTGCAAGTTCTCTCACTTAGAAATCATGGAGGGGTCTGAAATTGTCATCGTAGGTGCATGTCCACTGTGAGAGACATAATCTAAAAAAAAAAATCCAGAAACCACAATGTATGATTTTCTAACTATTTATTTGTATGATACAGCTGCAAATAAATATTTGAACACCTGAGAAAGTCAATGTTAATATTTGGTACAGTAGCTTTGTTTGCAAATACAGAGGTCAAACGTTCCCTGTAGTTTTTCCCCAGGTTTGCACACACTGCAGGAGGGATTTTGGCCCACTCCTCTACACAGATCTTCTCTAGATCAGTCAGGTTTTGGCCTGTCGCTGAGAAACACGGAGTTTGAGCTCCCTCCATAGATTCTCTATTGGTTTAGGTCTGGAGACTGGCTAGGCCACGCCAGAACCTTGATATGCTTCTTACAGAGCCACTCCTTGGTTATCCTGGCTGTGTGCTTCGGGTCATTGTCATGTTGGAAGACCCAGCCTCGACCCATCTTCAATGCTCTAACTGAGGGAAGGAGGTTGTTCCCCAAAATCTCGCAATACATGGCCCCCGGTCATTCTCTCCTTAATACAGTGCAGTCGCCCTGTCCCATGTGCAGAAAAACACCCCAAAGCATGATGCTACCACCCCCATGCTTCACAGTAGGGATGGTGTTCTTGGGATGGTACTCATCATTCTTCTTCCTCCAAACATGTTTTAGTGGAATTATGACCCAAAA
>JBCEWE010002068.1:0-19174 GCA_039877035.1 Silurus lanzhouensis | reverse complement strand
CTGGTTAACTATAATTTAACTCTGACTCTGGTATAACTGCTATTAATAATTTCTCTGACTCTGGTATAACTGTTATTAATTACTCTGACTCTGTAAAGCTATTAATTCTGACTCTGGTATAAACTGCTTTATTAATTTACTCTGACCTCTGGTATAACTGTTAATTAATTTACTCTGATCTGGTATAACTGCTATTAATTTACTCTGACCTCTGTATAACTGTTATTAATTTACTCTGTATAACTGCTATTAATAATTTACTCTGACCTCTGGTATAACTGTTATTAATTTACTCTGATCTCTGGTATAACTGCTATTAATAATTTACTGACCTCTTGGTATAACTGCTATTAATAATTTACTCTGACCTCTGGTATAACTGTTATTTATTTACTCTGACCTCTGGTATAACTGATATATCAATTATTATTGTTTTTTATAATTATCATTATTATTATTATTATTATATTATTATTATTATTATTAGCAGAAGCTGAAGTATGGGATTACACAATGGAAAGTCAAAAGCGGAGTCACACAGTATAATGGGGATTCTGATTCTGGGCTGGTTCTTCCTACAGTCTATCAACATGATCTGTGAGTCAGACATGTCTTGTGTCACTGTGGTGAAATCATGTCATTTACATTCGGTTTGACAGCAACTTCATTCAGGTCTATTTATGGCCTCAGGTGTGATACTGTACCTCCTTTGCAAGAAGTGTTGGTTTGGAGCATAGGTCCTGCTTTATTTGTTTAAAGGATCAATTCTTCCAAGCCTTATTGCTGCTCTTTTCTCATTGGATTTCAGCAGAATACACATTCTGCCACATCCAGAAAAGAAAAGAATAAATGTAAGAGCAGCCAGAGAGCAGAGCTGTATATAAGTGTACAGAGATCTGATACTTCAGTAGAAACTTAACTGTAATGGACGGTGAAAATGGAGAGTCATGATTCCAGCAGGTTCAGCATGGTTTGTAGGTGTGCTGGTGCTATACAAATATAAGAAACTATAAAAACGTGCCCTTTTATTCTCATCTAATCTAAATGTGTGTTGCGTTCTAATCTATTTGTGTGTGAGTGTGCATGGAAGAAAGAAAAGAGGAGAAAGAAGGAAGAACCTCGTGATGCTTGTCATCGTTTTCATTGCTTGTGCTACATAAAGATCACTGCGAAACGATTCAAAAGCAGGACCTCCAGAGCGCCTGCAAACTGCGCTGCCAAAGACATTGCAAAATGCCTTAGTGTAAGAGAACGTCCTGGTTCTTCCACCCTGTAGGGGAAAGTGGATTGGATCTCTGGAGCATAAAAAAAGTTTTAAGGACTCATGCTCTGGAGCTCAGCAGAGCCTCTGTGCTCTTTTGGTCTTGAGATGTTGCATGGTGAGCCTCTGGTTCTTCTGTTTTTTCAGGGGGATTTTATCTAAGGAACATTATACATTTCAGGGACTCTGAAGCTCAGACAAGCCGCTGCACATTGTTCGGCACGTGCGACGTCGGATGGTGATGTCCTGGATCTGCTGCACTACAGTGCATAATACCCGTAAGGTTTATCACGGGTATTCAATTCTGTGGAAAAATGTTTTTATATGGTGTACGACACGGAAATAAGAAGTTAAATTACATTTATCTTCCTGAATCGCACTGGATGGTCTGGAAGATGAAGAACATGTTGGACGTGTTCTGGTGTTTGGCTGCTACTTTCCCTACCACATGTTTCACACAAAGGGAAATTGTCTTCCACCAGCAGTCCCTCAGCATTTTCCGCTACCCAAAATATTTTCAACCATTGACTTTAGCCTTTTAGAAGGGGCATAAATTATCGTCAGTGTTCCACCTTACGCCTGCTTCTCCTCCACGTGGAGACTGTTAACGTCAGAGTGCGCATGTGTCTTTTACACAGCACACACGCAGTGTACTAGCATGAAAAAGCAGCTAAGACACGTTCTAAACTTCTACATTTGGATCTACAATTATTCACGCTATTTTGAAATGTCTGCGATAACAATACTGTGCATATTCATTACTGCGATTTACTGCATTACCGAATACCGGCACACGTCTTATACTGATCTATCGATATATATCCTGTGAAACCCCTTTCAAGAAGTTTTGGTTGCTAGCATAGGTTCTGATATCAGTAGGTAAAGATCATGCTTTCCGATCCTTATGGTGCCATTTTCTTCTGTTATTCCAGTGAATTCTCATGCTCCACATTCAGAAAAAAAAAAGAAAATGTGAGAGCAGGCAGAGAGCAGAGCTGTTTATAAGTGTACAGACATCTGATACTTCAGTAGAAACTTAACTCTCATGGACTGTGAAGATGGAGAGTCATGATTTCAGCAGGACTCCATGCCACCACTAGCACAAAGAATAATACATTGGTTAGAATGAAAGTTTAGGAAGCAGAAACATCATGTCAAACCAAATGAAATTTACCTAGCGGTTCTGATTTCACCACAGTGACACAAGACATGTCTCTGGACCCTGAACCATGAGCACTGACTCCCCATAGAACCATAATCTGACGTGGCTTAGTGCACACAAACGCCCTGGTTCTGTCACCTTGTAAAGGATTTGGCCTTCATCTCTGCAGCCTGATAAAACATTACAAAGACTCATCCTCTGGAGCTCAGAGCAGCCACGGTGTTCATTTAGGTGCATGGGATCCCCTCCCACAATATCCAACATCCCATGCCCAGAAGAGAGCACCGTGGCTGCTATGAGCTCCAGGGAATCTCCATAGGAGTTTGAAATTCCCCAACAAAGCAACAGAACCAGAGGGGAGGGTGCAGGGAAAGAGAAAGAAAAGCCCATGAATCAGCTTCTTTCTCTGGCTAAACCCTCCAGACGCACATAGGCGTTTCGAGTGCTTGGCCCCCTTCGATCGCTACCGTCCCCCAATATCCCGACGACACATCAATTAAGAACCTATAAAGTTGAACCTCCAGAACCCCTGCAAAAAGCCATCTGACGGCCTGGAACGGTGCAAGCCGACGCCCTGGTTCTGCCACGCCGTCACGGATTTGGACTTTGTCTCTCACGCCAGACACTTTGTCATATATCAAAGCAAACAGCCCTTTGGGGTGAATTGCATCATGGGAGATGTCATAACCCTTCTTGTGCAGAGGGGCATTATGGGTATCAAAATGGGCGCGGTCATCAAAATACATGAAGGGGGACATGTGACATATCGACGAACTCAGCGTAGCATAGGGAGTTGGACTGTGGGTAATATAATGACGTCACGTGACGTCACGTTAAGCCACGCCCCCTCCATTAGTCCAAATAAGCACAAAAAAACCATGCTCAGAAATGGGCGTGTGATATGTCAAAGTACTCGGCACAGTGGGGGAAGTTGAACCCCGGCTAAATCGAAGACGTCACGTGACGTCACAGGCCACGCCCACCGAGCAAACCTATTAGCTTACCGTGTCCCTAAACTCGTTTGGACCCAGACGTGTGACACATCAAACCGCTCGGCACGGTCCGGGTAATATCCGGCGGAGTGCCATATCTACGCCGCGTGACGTCACATGACGTCAGGTGGACGTGAACGCACAAAAAAACACAAAACGACAAAACTCCGGAGACACGGGCGTGTGACCTGTCTAAACACTCGGCACGACGAGGCGAGTTGGACGCTGGGTCATGTGATTACGCAATGTGACATCACCTGCCCTGCCCGCTGTCTGTCTTTTCTCTGAGCTGTTATTTATTTACTCTGACCTCTGGTATAACTGTTATTAATTTACTCCGACCTCTGGTATAACTGCTATTAATAATTTTCTCTGATCTCTGGTATAACTGCTTTTATTAATTTAATCTGATTTCCGGTATAACTGTTATTAATTTACTCTGACCTCTGGTATAACTGTTATTAATTTACTCTTACCTCTGGTATAACTGCTATTTATAATTAGCTCTGACCTCTGGTATAACTGTTATTAATTTACTCTGACCTCTGGTATAACTGCTATTAATTTACTCTCACCTCTGGTATAACTGCTATTAATTTACTTTGACCTCTGGTATAACTTAAAATTTTGGTCTGTATTTTGAAACTATTATTTTAGTCTGACCTCTGGGATAACTGTTATTAAGATAAGATCTACCTTTATTCAATGCAATTCAATTCATTTATATTTTTTTGCGCTTTTAATGAACATTGTCTCTAAGCAGCTTTAAACATATAATGTGGTGATTAAAAGTGAATATGTTCTTTATAAGTAAGTTTGTTGAGCAAGCCGGTGGCGACTGTGGCAAGGAAAAACTCCCCTAGATGGCTTAAGGAACAAACCTTGATTGGAACCAGACTCAAGAGGGAACCCATTCTCATCTGGGTTGCACCAAATGTCCATATATCAAATCAAATCAAATGTATCACATACACATAAATACAGAGTATGTAACCCTAGTTCCCTGAGGGCACGAGACGCTGCGTCGAAACGCTTTGGAACGCGCTGAGTGTTCATGCTCTGAATAATGTGTGTAATCAGTCAAAAATTGGACGCTGGTCGTCACCGATGAGTTGACGTCACGACCAGGAGTATAAAGCGCATATGAGAAAAGCCAGCGGCAGCTTCCGTAAGGGATAAGGAAGCGCTGCAAGGACGCCGGAGGCTCATTAGCAGGGAGGCCTTGCTTGGGAGAGCCGTAGCAGACGAGCAGCTGATGGGACCTTCTCCAAGGACCCGTCCTGTGGACGTAGGTGTCCAGTGCACGCACCGGGCAGAGACGATTGAGCTTCTCCTGGTCTGGTGACATGCCCCTCCACAGCCAGATCCCCAGAAAGTTCCGTGTCAGGATCTTTTCGCTGAAGCCTTCCTGTTAGAGATGACATTTCCTCTCACGAGTGGGAGATAGTGGGATAGTGGCAGAGTGTCGCGACACTGCGTTTATGAACCTTCTGATGGGAGACGGAGGGCTGCGGCTGCGGCTGAGCCCGCCAAGAAGCCCCATGTGAGCGGCGTGAGAGGTAACGCTGGAATGCCGCCACCTGTTTCTTATTTTCCTGAAACCTCTCAACCACCGAATGTACGGAATCGACGAAAAGGCCAGAAGGAGTTAGCTAAGCATCCAGCAATACTGCCCTGTCCTACCAGTCATGTCTGATATCGTGAGCCACAGGTGCCTTTCTGTAGACACCAGGGCAGCCATAGACCGGGCAATGGCCCTAGCGGTCTCCTTAGTGGCTCTGAGAGCCAGATCCCGTACGGCGAAGCTCATCAAAATGGCCGTCAATGGCACCCCCACATACAACTCACACAGCAGGTCAGCCTGATATGCCTGCAACACAGCCATGGTGTGCACGCAAGCAGCAGCTTGACCTGCTGAAGCATAGGCTTTACACACGAGCGCAGATGTATTACGCAGGGGCTTCGTGAGTAATGTCGGGGTATTAAGGGAAGAGACAACTACGGGAGGGAGATAGGTGGCAAGTATCTCTTCAACCTGATGCATAGCCTCATAACCATATTCTTTCCGCCCAAAAATGTGGGAATACACAGTAGAAGTGGGGGTGAAGGGGCGGGCTGAGTAAGTTTTAACGCATGTCTTAGACACTCGGTGTGTTTGTCGGGAAAAAAGTGAAGAACCCGACTCGGAGGCTGTGACCTGAGCCCGCAAAGTTATATCGAGCTTGGCAACCGTGCGCGTTACAACCTCCGAAAGCTCCTCGGCTTCCGTACTATCAACTGTCTTGCTGACGTTCAGGAGAAGGTTGTTCTCCTAGCACCATCTCTACAGGTATTTAACCTCCTGTAGGTAGGCAGTTGTTGGAGATCAGGCCCACCACAACAGTGTCGTAAGCAAACTGTATGATATGGAGTCCGGAGTCAATGTAGCAGTCTGTTGATATAAATTCCTGTCATATTCCTGTCATCCTCAAAGCTCCCGTTCTTACTCCGGAATTTCATGGAACCACCCAAGGCGTTGATGGGAAACCGTACCAAGCTGCACAGAGTGGCCTCCCACCGAAGAGAACACTATCCAGAGGCAGGCCTGGACGA
Source organism: Silurus lanzhouensis (assembly GCA_039877035.1). Lineage (NCBI taxonomy): Eukaryota > Metazoa > Chordata > Actinopteri > Siluriformes > Siluridae > Silurus > Silurus lanzhouensis. The sequence goes on along the minus strand of JBCEWE010002068.1, from coordinate 13,167 downwards.
AGTGGGAAGATCACGGAGAGGAGAGGGGCAGAAACAGTGGCCACTCGAACCTCAGGAGCGTATATACACAACACAGCGTATTAATACAAAAGATGAGGAAAGACACCACGAGTAAGTAGTTACTCGTAATTGATTTGTTATTTTAGTAGGAACTCTCCATAAGAAAGTGGTCCAGAACAAAATGCATGGACAAATGCGTTTCTCTGGCATGCAGCACAGCAATGATTGGTGTTTATCAGAATTCATGCAAAGGTTCCCAACACTGCATGAATACTGATAAACATACCAATCAGATCTCTATATACACTTATTTTCTGCATATAGAGATCTGATATTTCAGTAGAATACTTAACTGTCATATACTGTGGAGAGGGAGAGCTGGGAATCAGCAGTGGCTCCACTTGACCTCCACTTGCAAAAAGAATCACAAATTGAGTTTGGGAATAAAAAAAGGCCAGATTCTTTACATGCTTGTACATAAAGAAATACTCACCTTTCATGCAGTTAAAAATCCTTACCAACAGCCGTCTGTATGCCCAGTCTCTGTACACTAGAGATTCATTCAGATACAAACCTGGTGCTCAAACATGGTGAAAACTAATTCTCAGTGCTCATGGGTACTTTAAAGCTTGGTCATTTCTATCATGCTGTGCACACATTCACTCGGTCCACCCTTCTCCACACCACTACACAAACTTCATCACTATGCACTCATTCATTCATCTGCCCTTCTCTTCTGAATACATGAACTAGGAGGAGAGATGAGCAAATATAGGGTAAGAGAACGAAGGGAGTAGGAGGAGAGGTAAGCAAAAATAGGCTAAGGGAAAGAAGGGAGTAGGAGGAGAGGTAAGCAAAAATATGTTAAGGGAAAGAAGGGAGTAGGAGGAGAGATGAGCAAAATTAGGATAAGGGAAAGAAGTGAGTAGGAAGGGAGATAAGCAAAAATATCTTAAGGGAAAGAAGGGAGTAGGAGGAGAGGTACGCAAAAATAGGGTAAGGGAAAGAAGGGAGTAGGAGGAGAGGTAAGCAAAAATAGGGTAAGGGAAAGAAGGGAGTAGGAGGAGAGGTAAGCAAAAATAGGGTAAGGGAAAGAAGGGAGTAGGAGGAGAGGTAAGCAAAAATAGGGTAAGGGAAAGAAGGGAGTAGGAGGAAAGGTAAGCAAAAAAACGTTAAGGGAATAAGGTAGAAGCAGGAGAAATGAGAAAAAAACAGGGTAAGGGAAAGAAGGGATTAGGAAGAGAGATAAGAAAAACAGGGAAAGAGAAAGAAGGCAGAGAATGGCAATCAAAAGCCAGTCAGTGCACTGGTTCTGCCTCGGGTTCTGCCGCCCAGCGCGAATAATATATGTGTACTGTTCTAATCTATTGTGCAAAAAGCCAGGCAACGTGGCTTAGTGCACACAAACGCCCTGGTTCTGTCACCTTGTAAAGGATTTGGCCTTCATCTCTGCAGGCTGATAAAACATTACAAAGACTCATCCTCTGGAGCTCAGAGCAGCCACGGTGTTCATTTAGGTGCATGGGATCCCCTCCCACAATATCCAACATCCCATGCCCAGAAGAGAGCACCGTGGCTGCTATGAGCTCCAGGGGAATCTCCATAGGAGTTTGAAATTCCTCAACAAGGCAACAGAACCAGAGGGGGAGGGTGCAGGGAAAGAGAAAGAAAAGCCCATGAATCAGCTCCCTTTCTCTGGCTCAAACCTCCAGACGCACATAGGCGTTTCGAGTGCTTGGCCCCCTTCGATCGCTACCGTCCCCCAATATCCCGACGACACATCAATTAAAAACCTAAAAAGTTGAACCCCCAGAACGTCTGCAAAAAGCCATCTGACGGCCTGGAACGGTGCAAGCCGACGTCCTGGTTCTGCCACGCCGTCACGGATTTGGACTTTGTCTCTCACGCCAGACACTTTGTCATTTATCAAAGCAAACAGCCCTTTGTGGTGAATTGCATCATGGGAGATGGCATTACCCTTCTTGTGCAGAAGGGCATTATGGGTATCAAAGTGGGCGCGGTCATCAAAATACATGAAGGGGGGCATGTGACATATCCACGGACTCAGCGTAGCATAGGGAGTTGGACTGTGGGTAATAAATTGACATCACGTGACGTCACGTCAGGCCACGCCCCCAACATTATTCCAAATAAGCACGAAAAAAAACCCAGACGTGTGACACATCAAACCGCTCGGCACGGTCTGGGTAATATCCGGCGGAGTGCCATATCTACGCCGCGTGACGTCACATGACGTCAGGTGGACGTGAACGCACAAAAAAAACACAAAATGACAAAACTCCGGAGACACGGGCGTGTGACCTGTCTAAACACTCGGCATGGCGAGGCGAGTTGGACGCTGGGTCATGTGATGAAGCCATGTGACATCACCTGCCCCGCCCGCTGTCTGTCTTTACTCTGATCTCTGGTATAACTGTTATTAATTCACTCTGACCTCTGGTATAACTGCTATTAATTTACTCTGACCTCTGGTATAACTGTTATTAATTTACTCTGATCTCTGGTATACCTGCTATTATTAATTTACTCTGACCTCTGGTATAACTGTTATTAATTTACTCCTGCTCATCAGGGACAAATTCACACCATTCACCATCACTGTTGATTTGTGTAAAGCTGCTTTGAGACAATGTCTGTTGTGAAAAGCGCTATACAAATAAACTTGACTTGACTTGACTTGACTCCGACCTCTGGTATAACTGCTATTAATAATTTTCTCTGATCTCTGGTATAACTGCTATTAATTTACTCTGACCTCTGGTTTAACTGTTATGAATTTACTCTGACCTCTGGTATAACTGTTATTAATTTAGTCTGACCTCTGGTATAACTGCTATTAATAATTCACTCTGATCTCTGGTATAACTGCTATTAATTTACTCTGACCTCTGGTTTAACTGGTTTGAATTTACTCTGACCTCTGGTATAACTGTTATTAATTTACTCTGACCTCTGGTATAACTGCTATTAATAATTTACTCTGACCACTGGTATAACTGTTAATAATTTACTTTGACCTCTGGTATAACTGCTATTATTAATTTACTCTGACCTCTGGTTTTACTGTTATTAATTTACTCTGACCTCTGGTATAACTGCTATTATTAATTTACTCTGACCTCTGGTTTAACTGTTATTAATTTACTCTGACCTCTGGTATAACTGCTATTAATAATTTTCTCTGACCTCTGGTATAACTGTCATTAATTTACTCTGACCTCTGGTATAACTGCTATTATTAATTTACTCTGATCTCTTGTATTACTGTTATTAATTTACTCTGACCTCTGGTATAATTGTTATTAATTTATTCTGATCTCTTGTATAACTGTTAATAATTTACTCTGACCTCTGGTATAACTGCTATAAATAATTTTCTCTGACCTCTGGTATAACTGTTATTAATTTACTCTGACCTCTGGTATAACTGCTATTAATAATTTTCTCTGACCTCTGGTATAACTGCTATTAATTTACACGGACCTCTGGTATAACTGCTATTAATTTACACTTATCTCTGGTATAACTACTGTTATTAATTTACTCTGACCTCTGGTATAACTGTAATTAATTTACTCCGACCTCTGGTATAACTGTTATTAATTTACTCCGACCTCTGGTATAACTGCTATTAATAATTTTCTCTGATCTCTAGTATAACTGTTAATAATTTACTCTGACCTCTGGTATAACTGCTATTAATAATTTTCTCTGATCTATAGTATAACTGTTATTAATTTACTCTGACCTCTGGTATAACTGTTAATAATTTACTCTGACCTCTGGTATAACTGTAATTAATTTACTCCGACCTCTGGTATAACTGTTATTAATTTACTCCGACCTCTGGTATAACTGCTATTAATAATTTTCTCTGATCTATAGTATAACTGTTATTAATTTACTCTGACCTCTGGTATAACTGTTATTAATTTAATCTGACCTCTGGTATAACTGCTATTAATAATTTACTCTGACCTCTGGTATAACTGTTATTAATTTACTCTGACCTCAGGTATAACTGTTATTAATTTACTCTGACCTCTGGTATAACTGCTATTAATAATTTACTCTGACCTCTGGTATAACTGCTATTAATAATTTACTCTGACCTCTGGTATAACTGCTATTAATTTACACTGATCTCTGGTATAACTGTTATTAATTTACTCTGATCTCTGGTATAACTGCTATTAATAATTTTCTCTGACCTCTGGTTTAACTGTTATTAATTTACTCTGATCTCTGGTATAACTGCTATTAATAATTTACTCTGACCTCTGGTATAACTGCTTTATTAATTTACTCTGGTATAACTGCTATTATTAATTTACTCTGACCTCTGGTATAACTGTTATTAATTTACTCTGACCTCTGGTTTAACTGTTATTAATTTACTCTGACCTCTGGTATAACTGCTATTAATAATTTTCTCTGACCTCTGGTATAACTGTCATTAATTTACTCTGACCTCTGGTATAACTGCTAATAATAATTTATTCTGATCTCTGGTATAACTGCTATTAATTTACTCTGACCTCTGGTATAACTGCTATTAATAATTTTCTCTGACCTCTGGTATAACTGTCATTAATTTACTCTGACCTCTGGTATAACTGCTAATAATAATTTATTCTGATCTCTGGTATAACTGCTATTAATTTACTCTGACCTCTGGTATAACTGTTATTAATTTACTCTGACCTCTTTTATAACTGCTATTAATAATTTACTCTGACCTCTGGTATAACTGTTATTAATTTACTCTGATCTCTGGTATAACTGCTATTAATAATTTACTTTGACCTTTGGTATAACTGCTATTAATAATTTACTCTGACCTCTGGTATAACTGTTATTAATATTTTACTCTGACCTCTGGTATAACTGATATATCAATTATTATTGTTTTATTATTATTATTATTATTATTATTATTATTATTATTATTATTATTATTATTATTAGCAGAAGCTGAAGTATGGGATTACACAATGGAAAGTCAAAAGCGGAGTCACACAGTATAATGGGGATTCTGGGGCTGGTTCTTCCTACAGTCTATCAACATGATCCGTGAGTCAGACATGTCTTGTGTCACTGTGGTGAAATCATGTCATTTACATTCGGTTTGACAGCAACTTCATTCAGGTTCTATTTATGGCCTCAGGTGTGATACTGTACCTCCTTTGCAAGAAGTGTTGGTTTGGGGCATAGGTCCTGCTTTATTTGTTTAAAGGATCAATTCTTCCAAGCCTTATTGCTGCTCTTTTCTCATTGGATTTCAGCAGAATACACATTCTGCCACATCCAGAAAAGAAAAGAATAAATGTAAGAGCAGCCAGAGAGCAGAGCTGTATATAAGTGTACAGAGATCTGATACTTCAGTAGAAACTTAACTGTAATGGACGGTGAAAATGGAGAGTCATGATTCCAGCAGGTTCAGCATGGTTTGTAGGTGTGCTGGTGCTATACAAATATAAGAAACTATAAAAACGTGCCCTTTTATTCTCATCTAATCTAAATGTGTGTTGCGTTCTAATCTATTTGTGTGTGAGTGTGCATGGAAAGAGAAAGAAAAGAGGAGAAAGAAGGAGAACCTCGTGATGCTTGTCATCGTTTTCATTGCTTGTGCTACATAAAGATCACTGCGAAACGATTCAAAAGCAGGACCTCCAGAGCGCCTGCAAACTGCGCTGCCAAAGACATTGCCAAAATGCCTTAGTGTAAGAGAACGTCCTGGTTCTTCCACCCTGTAGGGGAAAGTGGATTGGATCTCTGGAGCATGAAAAAAAGTTTTAAGGGACTCATGCTCTGGAGCTCAGCAGAGCCTCTGTGCTCTTTTGGTCTTGAGATGTTGCATGGTGAGCCTCTGGTTCTTCTGTTTTTCAGGGGGATTTTATCTAAGGAACATTATACAAATTTCAGGGACTCTGAAGCTCAGACAAGCCGCTGCACATTGTTCGGCACGTGCGACGTCGGATGGTGATGTCCTGGATCTGCTGCACTACAGTGCATAATACCGTAAGGTTTTATCACGGTATTCAATTCTGTGGAAAAATGTTTTTATATGGTGTACGACACGGAAATAAGAAGTTAAATTACATTTATCTTCCTGAATCGCACTGGATGGTTCTGGAAGATGAAAGAACATGTTGGACGTGTTCTGGTGTTTGGCTGCTACTTTCCCTACCACATGTTTCACACAAAGGGAAATTGTCTTTCACCAGCAGTCCCTCAGCATTTTCCGCTACCCAAAATATTTTCAAACCTTTGACTTTAGCCTTTTAGAAGGGGCATAAATTATCGTCAGTGTTCCACCTTACGCCATGCTTCTCCTCCACGTGGAGACTGTTAACGTCAGAGTGCGCATGTGTCTTTTACACAGCACACACACAGTGTACTAGCATGAAAAAGCAGCTAAGACACGTTCTAAACTTCTACATTTGGATCTACAATTATTCACGCTATTTTGAAATGTCTGCGATAACAATACTGTGCATATTCATTACCGCGATTTACTGCATTACCGAATACCGGCACACGTCTTATACTGATCTATCGATATATATCCCTGTGAAACCCCCTTTCAAGAAGTTTTGGTTGCTAGCATAGGTTCTGATATCAGTAGGTGAAAGATCATGCTTTCCGATCCTTATGGTGCCATTTTCCTCTGTTTTTCCAGTGAATTCTCATCCTCCACATTCAGAAAAAAAAAGAAGAAATGTGAGAGCAGGCAGAGAGCAGAGCTGTTTATAAGTGTACAGACATCTGATACTTCAGTAGAAACTTAACTCTCATGGACTGTGAAGATGGAGAGTCATGATTTCAGCAGGACTCCATGCCACCACTAGCACAAAGAATAATACATTGGTTAGAATGAAAGTTTAGGAAGCAGAAACATCATGTCAAACCAAATGAAATTTACCTAGCGGTTCTGATTTCACCACAGTGACACAAGACATGTCTCTGGACCCTGAACCATGAGCACTGACTCCCCATAGAACCATAATCTGACGTGGCTTAGTGCACACAAACGCCCTGGTTCTGTCACCTTGTAAAGGATTTGGCCTTCATCTCTGCAGCCTGATAAAACATTACAAAGACTCATCCTCTGGAGCTCAGAGCAGCCACGGTGTTCATTTAGGTGCATGGGATCCCTCCCACAATATCCAACATCCCATGCCCAGAAGAGAGCACTGTGGCTGCTATGAGCTCCAGGGGAATCTCCATAGGAGTTTGAAATTCCTCAACAAGGCAACAGAACCAGAGGTGGCAGGGTGCAGGGAAAGAGAAAGAAAAGCCCATGAATCAGCTCCCTTTCTCTGGCTCAAACCTCCAGACGCACATAGGCGTTTCGAGTGCTTGGCCCCCTTCGATCGCTACCGTCCCCCAATATCCCGACGACACATCAAATAAAAACCTAAAAAGTTGAACCCCCAGAACGTCTGCAAAAAGCCATCTGACGGCCTGGAAAGGGCCAAGCCGACGTCCTGGTTCTGCCACGCCGTCACGGATTTGGACTTTGTCTCTCACGCCAGACACTTTGTCATATATCAAAGCAAACAGCCCTTTGTGGTGAATTGCATCATGGGAGATGGCATTACCCTTCTTGTGCAGAAGGGCATTATGGGTATCAAAGTGGGCGCGGTCATCAAAATACATGAAGGGGGGCATGTGACATATCCACGGACTCAGCGTAGCATAGGGAGTTGGACTGTGGGTAATAAATTGACATCACGTGACGTCACGTCAGGCCACGCCCCCAACATTAGTCCAAATAAGCACGAAAAAAAACATGCTCAGAAATGGCCGTGTGATATGTCAAAGTACTCTGCACAGTTGTCGGAGTTGAACCCCGGCTGAATCGAAGACGTCACGTGACGTCACAGGCCACGCCCACCGAGCAAACCTATTAGCTTACCGTGTCCCTAAACTCGTTTGGACCCGGACGTGTGACACATCAAACCGCTCGGCACGGTCTGGGTAATATCCGGCGGAGTGCCATATCTACGCCGCGTGACGTCACATGACGGCAGGTGGACGTGAACGCACAAAAAAAACACAAAACGACAAAACTCCGGAGACACGGGCGTGTGACCTGTCTAAACACTCGGCACGGCGAGGCGAGTTAGACGCTGGGTCATGTGATGAAGCCATGTGACATCACCTGCCCCGCCCGCTGTCTGTCTTTACTCTGATCTCTGGTATAACTGTTATTAATTCACTCTGACCTCTGGTATAACTGCTATAATTTACTCTGACCTCTGGTATAACTGTTATTAATTTACTCCGACCTCTGGTATAACTGCTATTAATAATTTTCTCTGATCTCTGGTATAACTGCTATTATTAATTCAATCTGATCTCCGGTATACCTGTTATTAATTTACTCTGACCTCTGGTATAACTGTTATTAATTTTCTCCAAACTCTGGTATAACTGCTATTAGTTTACACTGATCTCTGGTGTAACTACTGTTATTAATTTACTCTGACCTCCGGTATAACTGCTATTAATTTACTCTGATCTCTGGTATAACTGCTATTATTAATTTACCCTGACCTCTGGTATAACTGTTATTAATTTACTCTGACCTCTGGTATAACTGTTATTAATTTACTCCGACCTCTGGTATAACTGCTATTAATAATTTTCTCTGATCTCTGGTATAACTGCTATTATTAATTTAATCTGATCTCCGGTATACCTGTTATTAATTTACTCTGACCTCTGGTATAACTGTTATTAATTTTCTCCGACCTCTGGTATAACTGTTATTAATTTACTCTGACCTCTGGTTTAACTTATGAATTTACTCTGACCTCTGGTATAACTGCTATTATTAATTTACCCTGACATCTGGTATAACTGTTATTAATTTACTTTGACCTCTGGTATAACTGCTATTATTAATTTACTCTGACCTCTGGTATAACTGTTATTAATTTACTTTGACCTCTGGTATAACTGCTATTATTAATTTACTCTGACCTCTGGTTTAACTGTTATTAATTTACTCTGACCTCTGGTATAACTGTTATTAATTTACTTTGACCTCTGGTATAACTGCTATTATTAATTTACTCTGACCTCTGGTATAACTGTTATTAATTTACTTTGACCTCTGGTATAACTGCTATTATTAATTTACTCTGACCTCTGGTTTAACTGTATTAATTTACTCTGACCTCTGGTATAACTGCTATGAATAATTTTCTCTGACCTCTGGTATAACTGTTATTAATTTACTCTGACCTCTGGTATAACTGCTATTATTAATTTACTCTGATCTCTGGTATAACTGTTATTAATTTACTCTGACCTCTGGTATAACTGTTATTAATTTACTCTGACCTCTGGTATAACTGCTATTAATTTACTCTGACCTCTGGTATAACTGTTATTAATTTACTCTGACCTCTGGTATAACTGCTATTATTAATTACTCTGACCTCTGGTTTAACTGTTATTAATTTACTCTGACCTCTGGTATAACTGCTATGAATATTTCTCTGACCTCTGGTATAACTGTCATTAATTTACTCTGACCTCTGGTATAACTGCTATTATTAATTTACTCTGATCTCTTGTATTACTGTTATTAATTTACTCTGACCTCTGGTATAACTGTTATTAATTTAATCTGACCTCTGGTATAACTGTTATTAATTTACTCTGACCTCTGGTATAACTGTTATTAATTTACTCTGACCTCTGGTATAACTGTTAATAATTTACTCTGACCTCTGGTATAACTGCTATTAATTTACACTGATCTCTGGTATAACTGTTATTAATTTACTCTGATCTCTGGTATAACTGTTATTAATTTACTCTGACCTCTGGTATAACTGCTATTATTAATTTACTCTGATCTCTGGTATAACTGCTATTAATAATTTACTCTGACCTCTGGTTTAACTGCTAATAATAATTTACTCTGACCTCTGTATAACTGTTATTAATTTACTCTGATCTCTGGTATAACTGTTATTAACTGTTATTAAGGCCTGCATTTCTTTGAATGTTGTTGTGGGGTTTTTTGTGACCTCTTGGATGAGTCATCGCTGTGCTCTTGGGGTTTGGTCAGCTGGCCACTCTTGGGAAGGTTCTCCAATGTTCCATGTTTTTGCTATTTGTGAATAATTTCTCTCACTGTGGTTCGCTGGAGTCCCAAAGCTTTAGAAATGGCGTTTTACCTTTTCCAGACTGATAGATATCAATTACTTTCTCATTTGTTTCTGAATTTATTTGGCTCTTGGCATGATGTCTCGCTTTGGAGGAGCTTTGGTCGACTTCACTTTATCAGGCAGGTCCACTTTAAGAGATTTCTTGATTGCTAACAGGTGTGGCAGTTATCAGGCCTGGGTGTGGGAGAGAAATTAAAGTATTTCACACAGGACCATGTTGTTTTGGGTTTTGTTTTTTCCGAAATAATAATAAAAGAATATAAAAAAAATAATTTTAAACTGCATGTAGTGTTAATTTGTGTATCGTTTACTAATATTTAAATTAGTTTGATGATCTGAAACATTAAAGTGTGATCTTTCAAACCAACCACCTGCATGTCTTCTCTCACCACATCCATAAACCTTCTCCTTAGCCTTCTTTTTTCCTCCTTAGCCTTCTCCAATATACCCCATGCTTCTACACACACACACACACAACACACACACACACACACACACAACACACAACACACACACACACACACCACCCAATATCTCAAAAACCCAAGGTGAATGAGAGAGATCTCAAAGTGACCTACCTAGTAGCTTAACTCGTAGCCTAAACAAAAAAAGCCCCACACTGTAGCAGAGACATTAATGCCCCCTGCCTGCAAAGCCGCTGTCAACAAGATGCTCGGCCCTGACACAGTTAAAGAAATAGCTAAAGTTCCTCTCAGATTACACAATTACCAGACATATTGATGAAACTGAAACAGAGAGACACTGAGAGCTGCTGAGCGAAAGCTTTGTAAGTGTGTGTTGAGTACATGTGTATTATCTAGCAAATCTAAGTTCCTTACCATCTCTCTCTCTCTCTCTCTCTCTCTCTCTCTCTCTCTCTCTCTCTCTCTCTCTCTCAGGATACCAGAAGGACAAATGAAATGGGAGATGCTCCCAGAATAAACAGAATTGATGTGATGCCATCAGGCACAATAATATTATTGACCTCCGCAGAATCCAAACTGAAGTAAGTTTCTCTTTGAAGCGGATGCTGTTACAGAACCACTGTGAACGAGTGTGTGAGCGAGTGTGTGAATGAGTGTGTGAGCGAGTGTGTGAATGAGTGTGTGAACAAGTGTGTAAATGAACGTGTTAGAGATCACACAGTATGTGCCTTATCTTCCTTGTAGTTATTGTTGTTCCTGTCAGGATCATTGGGAACAGATTTTAGAGTCCAGACACATGTACTGTAAGTATCTCCTCAAAAGCACATGCTGTTACAGAACCTCACTGTGAACGAGTTTGTGAACGAGTGTGTTAGATCTCATTCAGCTAATGAACATGTAATCGTGTATCATTTCATCACATGTGAATTTGTACGTTTGATTCTTTCGTGTGAAATGCTGCTTTTGTGTAAGTTACAGATGTTACATGTTTGTTTCACATGAAAATACAGTGATCTGATATGTGAATAATATGTGGCTGCATTCTGAACACTTGGTGCTTCTTGTTCTTGCTGTTTAAAATGTGTGACGTATTTCTTATTGTTTTTAGATTCTTTATATGAGGTGTATGTTTCAACCACCTCCAAACCTTCACCATCGCCTAAAGATGAATAACACAAAAGGATTTCTCACATTTTTTAATCAGATTTTTAAAACAATAACAACAACACATAAAAAAAACCCTGTGTCTCTGTTTCTACTGGACCCACTGCATGGAGTTTACTGGGTGGACACCTGGAACTTCAGATCCAGAAGATGCACAGGTTAAAACTCAGACAGACAGACTTGTGAATTATTCTGTTAACCCGCATCATCTTCTGTGTTGCCTGTCCAGAGTAAAAACAACCCTATGTATTCACAACTCAAGTTTCAGTGACACGTCAAATAACGTCACAGTTAAAGTATGTTTGAACCAATGATATTTGCATGGAGGATCATGGGAATATCTTTTGGGTTATTGAAAACAAAGATGGACTATTGTCAGAGCTATTAGTTGGTCAAAATTAACAAATGGACAATCCAACCCGACGTACAATTATATCCAGCCCGCGAGATGATTTTATAAAGATATATTATTATTATTATGAATGGCCTGGCGATATGTAGCTCTGATAACACAAACTACAGATCCCATAATGCAGCGCTTCAGCTCCCTTACCGACGCTAGACCACCTGGGAACATTCCAGCGTCAATCAAGTCGAGCTTCTGTTGATGTATTTAACTCTATTGTAAAGTTACAATGTTTCATTTCTCCTCAAGATACTCCACAGCATCCTGTTCTTAGTCACATCCATCCAGAATTGTACGAACCAGAGAAGATCTTTAAAGATCGATTCAAATGCTACAAAACTATGTTCCTCTCAAAACACCTTTCTCCTACTTCCTGGAACTGGTCAGTGAAACGAATCAGTTAGAATAATAAATGACTTTTATTTCCCTCGATATCTCACTGATGTCTTTTCCCTCAGACCACAACATTGTACGACTCAACCGATGCAGCTGCAGTGGTGCATAAGCAGATATTTCCTGATCTATTCCATAATTGTCACAAATCAGGTGGTCAATATCCTCTGATTCCCACCGTCATGTGCATCTGTGAGAGTGGCAGGTGTGCGATACTATGGAGTGTCTCTGTCCTGTGAAAGTCACATCGCCAACAAGATCATGACTGCTGTTTCCTGTCTTCATGTCTGGCATCCAAAGTGGCCTTTGTTGTGATGTCAGTGTTTCCAGATGACTCTAGAGATCCAGAACGATTACAACTTCCGAGTGGTGTTAGCTGTAGAGAACGAATTGAAGAACCTGAGCGAGGTGAAACCACCACCATGTTTCACCTGCAGTCAGCTGTTTTCTCCACCTGAACACACACAAATAAAAATCCTTCTGGTAACTGTGCTGGGACTGAAGCCAGAAGTAAATACTTAATTGCTACAAATAAAATGGCCACAATTTCCAACAGCCACCAGTTAAA
>JBCEWE010002075.1:15000-19174 GCA_039877035.1 Silurus lanzhouensis | reverse complement strand
TTAGTTCAGTTTGCTCCAAATGATGTCTGATTGGCTGCCTTTTATTATGCCTAGCCAATAACACTGTTTCCTGCATTTTATCAGTGAACAATCTTCATGAATGTTCTGTGTGGTTCTAGAATGGCTTTGGAAAAATAAAATAAGTTCTATAAGTTCTAGAATGGTTTTGTTTGAAATAAAAACAACAACAAGCAAACAGAAGTATGGTTTAAGAATAGAGTTGTTTTGATTAAGCAGAAGCATTGTTCTTGAATGGTTAAAAAAATGATATGTTTCTATCAGGGCTTTATATATATATATATATATATATATATATATATATATATATATATATATATATATATATATATATATATTTATATATATCAGAAGTACACTTCTAGAATCCCACTGTTTAAATAGACAATCTGCATTGTTTCTAGAATGGCATCTAGGTTGGAATAGTATGAATAACACCAAAAGTATGGTTCTAGAATGGTATTGTTAAAGTAATCCAGAATTCTGCCTCTAGAATGGTATTGATTGAACGGTCTGGGAAAATTGTTGTAGAATTGCTTTGTTTAATTAAAGCAGAAATTTGGTTTTAATATATAGGATTAGGATTCTGGGATGAAATCGTTTAAATTATCCAGAGTATTAGCTCTAGATTGGTATTGGTTAAATAGACAAGATGCATTGTTCTAGAATGGTATTGTTTAAATAGTCCAGAGGTATGCATATAGTTTGAATTATGTGAATAAAACCAGACGTCTGACTCATGAATGGCACAGTTTAAATAATCCAGAAGTATGGCTCCAGAATTGAATTGTGAATTTAGTAATGGTATTTAAACAAACTAAAAACAATTTTTTTAAATAGACCAGATTCTAGAATTCCATTGTTTAAATAGACAAGATGCATTGTTCTAGAATTGTATTGTTTAAATAGTCCAGAAGTATGGTTCTTTAATGTTATTGTTTAAATAGACTAAAAGTAAAGCTCTAGAACGGCTTAAAAACACAAATACAGAAAGATGTTTCTGTAATGTCTCTGTCTAAATCAATCAGAAGTATGGTTCTAGAATCCCGTTGTTTAAATAGACAGGATGCATTGTTCTAGAATGGTATTGTTTATATAGTCCAGAAGGATGTATATAGAATGGAATTAAATGAATAAAACCAGAAGTATGACTCTAAAATGGCACTGTTTAAATAAGTCAGTTGTTAGAGAAGGAATGTACAGCGGAGGAATAAAGGCAGAGTGGACGGAGAGGACGATTGGAAGAAATACAACAAGAGGGAGGGTGTGTGTGTGTGTGTGTGTGTGTGTGTGTGTGTGTGTGTGTGTGTGTGTTTGTGTGAGAGTGAGTGAGACACAGGCTGTGTGTTTGTGTGTGTGTGTATATCCTTGAGTAAAAAGGAAATAGAGGGATAGTGGGTGTGGTGTGTGTGTGTATGTGAGAGTGTGAGAGAGATAGACAGACATATTGTGTGTGTGTGTGTGTGTGTGTATGTGTGTGTGTGTGTGTGTGTGTGTGTGTGTGTGTGTGTGTGTGTGTGTGTGTGTGTGTGTGTGTGTGTGTAAGAGGGAAACAGTGTCTTTATTGAGTGCAGCTGCACTGGGGTGTGGTCCTCGGTCTGGAGACCCACTGAGCTCAGAGTTTCTCAGCCTCGTGCCAAACGTCTGCTCACCTCTCCTTGTGTGTGTGTGTGTGTGTGTGTGTGTGTGTGTGTGTGTCTGAGAGAGTCTTTTAAGGCTGGGTGATGGGCTGTGTGTGTGCGTGTGTGTCTTGAGTCCCCACCCTGCTGTGAGCTTACATCAGAACCCAGACATGTTCTCTGTGCCAGTAAAGAGGTTCTTCAGCTCCTAAATGCTAACAGTGAATAAGGGTTAATGGTGAACCGATTAGCACGATGTCATCAAGTCCAGCCTCTTGATGAACAGAGTCAGTCGCGTTGCTGATAAAGGTGTACTATGCGGAATTCCTGGCCAGTCAGAATCTTTCACTGTCTCTGTGAAACAACCTAAAAACTTCATTATGATGCAGCTCTAGAATGAATGGTGAACTGGACTGAATGCTTTTGTTCCATCACTGCTGAAACTTTTATTGTGGTTCTAGAATAGTGTTGGATAGGACACTTTTTTTTACATCATTGACAGGTCTAGAATACTGTTGGAACTTTGCAATTCAAACACTGAAACGTTCAAAATTGGTTCTGCAACATGAATGTTAGATCGTATTAGACCCTATTTCTGCACCATTCCTGAAATTCCAGCCGTGTTTCTAGAGGTTAATTGATGAAACCGTCTACATGTTATTGTTATATTAACTGGTGAAACTATTGTGCTTTTTCTACTGCCTAACTGTTATGAGATGCAAATGTTACATCATTATTTAAACTTTCAGGGTGGTTCTTAAGTGGCATTATTTAAATAGACTAGATAGCACTTTTCATCAATACTCTCCGTGTGGTTCTAAAATGGCACTGTTTAAATGGAAAGCAATTGTTCTAATTTTTTCGATATAGTTCTAGAACGGTATTGTTCATATATACTAGAAGTATGTTTCTAGAATGGTATTGTTTAAATAGACTAGGCAAAAGTGTTCATTCCTCAATAATACTCACAGAGTTGACCTAGAAGTGTACTGTTGACTGTACCTAGACATGTTGTATGTCAATGGAACTTTCAATATGCTTCTAGAGTGGTATCTTTTAAATAGACCAGTCTATCAATTGAAGTCTTAAAGTGGTTCTAGAATAATATTGTTTAAATAGACTAGACAGCAATGTTTATTCCTAAGTGGTACTCTCAGTATGGTTTCAGAACAGTCTCATTTAAATTGACCAGCCAATCAATAAAACATTCTGTGTTTTTCTAGAATGGTCCTTTTTTATATAGACTAGGTCATCAATGGACCTTTCAGTGGGGTTATAGAATGGTCTTGTTCACATAGACCAGGTAATTTGTTTATCTTTCAGTATAGCGCTAGAACAGTCTTGATTAAATAGCCCAGGCCATCAATGTAACTCTCTAGAATGGTTCTAAAATGGTTTCTTTCAAATAAACCGGGTCAAACTTTAAGTGTGTTTTTTAGAATAGTCTTGCTTAATAGATCAGTTCATCAAAGGACCTGTGTGTGGTTCTAGACTGGTCTTGTTTAAATAACCCAGATCATCAATGGACCACTCATTGAGGTTCTAGAATGGACCAGGTCATCTATAGACATTTGTGTGGTTCAATAATGGTTTTGTTTAAATGAACCAGGTCATCTAAGGGCCTTTTAGTGTGGTTCTAGAATTGGATCTCATGGCACTGTTAGATCTTCTGTGCATATATCTGGAGAGTAATCCTTTGAAATGAATTTCCATAATGACATCTGGCATATAGTTAATGGAACTCGCATTCACAGGTTGGATGGTACTCGTCCAACAATTGTCAACAAGGTGCATCATTGTAAGAACTGCAATTTCAGGAATAGTTTTGTGTTTTAAAGTGTGCTCGAGATGGCTCTAGGATTGTTAAACGGTACTAGATACCACTGTTGCTTCATAGCTAGGTTCTAATTCTCACTTCGGTTCTAAAATCTATTTTCTGAATCGATGGATTGCAGTTCTAAAATGCAGCACTGTTGTTGAAGTTTTGGCTCAGTGGTAAGGTGTTGGACTTTTGATCAGAAGGTCATGAAGTCAAATCAACAAGCTGCCATTGCTCTTGAGTAATGCCCTTAACCCTAAACTGCTCAGTCATATAAATGGGATAATTGTCACTCTGGATAATGGTGTCTGTCAAATGCCCTAAAAGGACATGATGTCTAAATGTTACAATAGCTAGCATCTGGATCGTGAACCACCTTAGACTTTATATGGAGGTGAAACTCAGGCATTGGACTCAATTTCAAATCCCAGCACCACCAAGCTCTGGATAAAGGCATCTGCCAAATGCTGCCAAAGTTTTAAATGTATTAAATGGCTATTTTAGGTCAGAAGAGGGGGTCGAGTGGTGGTTCTAGAATGGTATCTTCCTGTATTCGTTCCCTGACCACAGAGGTTCTCCGAGGTCTTGAATGTTCTGCAGGCTGGGCGTGATGTTGAGGTTCACACAGGGAGAAGAGAAGCTGGAGAGAAGCAGTAGTGCATGTGGTGTTTGTGGTCCTCCGCTGTAACACCTGTTATTACCGAATTAAGCTGTAAAT
>JBCEWE010002075.1:0-12500 GCA_039877035.1 Silurus lanzhouensis | reverse complement strand
AATTCTGTTTAAATGTGGTTGGTCTTGTTTGAAGTTTGTTAAGGTTTAGATGTTAAGTTTTGTGTTCTCTTTGAGTCCATGTTGAGTTAATCAGTTTAAGACCTTTTGAGTTCTGATTGAAAACTTTTTTTGAGTTATGACGGCATCAGTTCTACAACAGCACTAGCGTCGCAGGTAAGGGCAGGAAGTCAGTGGATGCTAGATTGCATGGTTTGGTGTGTTTGTCATTTTGATGCTAGTCCTCATTCATTATAAGCAACAGTTGGATCTTCCAGGCAGGAGATGTTCCCTCTGGTGGAATATCACAACATGTTTTTTAACCGAGAGAAAGACGGAATTAAACAGTTTGTGTGAAGAAATCCTGTGTTCTCGCCATGTTGTGTGTGACGGTAAAACCACAGTGTTTAACTTGTGGTAGAAGATGTTGGACTTAAAACTGATGTGTGGTTTATCGGTTTGGTTTCTGGTTTCTGCCTCTGAATCGAGGTTTGAATAATGATCAGTCTTCTCGTATGACATGCCAGGACTCACAAATCCAGGATTTCATTCTGTTTCGAAACATCAAGTGGCAGAACACAACATTAGCTAGCAGTTTAGATGCTAGAACTTAGTGATTTACATCACTTTCACTCACAGCATGCTCTGGTTTTTGTATGCTAAGTGTTCTTACACGGGAAGCAGAGGGGTTTGGAGCTGTCTGACCTCGTCCGTCACTTTTCCTCCCTCTCCTGTTCTCAGATTCAAGACCGCTTGGGTGATTAATCAGATGCTCTTGCTCACCAGCACCCCCGAGGGCTTGTCTCCTCCCCCTTATCCTGGGCATGTGGATGTCACTGGTGGGACCATCTGGCCTTCATTCTGGGGTTGAGATGGGCCAAATGAGCTTTCTCTGCCTCCGCCGAACCTGCTGCGAGAGCTATCCAGCTGATTGTGCTGATGATTAGCTTAGCACGGATCTGGAACGCGCTCGTGGTTTTGGCTACCGTCGATCCCGGGGTCGTGTTCTGGTTGCGGTGGTGTAACGAAAACGAAACCCTCCTACAGAAACAATATTCTACGATTGATTGCAAAATGCTCTGTGACATCAATTGTTTCATTTTCTTCACTAATCAGTCAAGAAGTGGAAGAAGATCACGTTTCGAAAATTACGATTACGAGTGTGTGTGTGTGTGTGTGTGTGTGTGTGTGTGTGTGTGTGTGTGTGTGTAAAATCAGGTCTTCTAAACAAATTGTAGCATTCCACTATTCTAATTAAAGCTTCCATTCTAAAACACATTCAAACACACCATATGGACAAATGTTTATGGACACTTGATCATATGATTCCACATTTAGTCCCCATTAGGAACCTCCACTCTTCTGGGAAGATATTCCACTAGATTTTGTGTGGATAAATGTGCTCAGTTAAAATCAAGGCCATAAGTAAGGTACTGATTTATGTGAGGTGAGGAGGCCTGGGGTTCAGTCAGTGTTTACCTTCATCCCATTCAGTCTGGAGTGGAAGACAACCTGCTCTAGAGCTCCGACCCTATTGGGATGAATGTGAATGCTGACCACACCCTAGGCCTCAATGGAAATCAGATCTTCATAGAGCTGGATTTTAATACAATTCACCTTTACAGTTGTGTGGCTCCAATTCTGTGGAAACAGTTTGAGGAAGAACCACATATAACTGGAAGAGTCGGGTGTCCCAGGAGATTTTTCAGTAGAAAGAGAGAGAGAGAGAGAGAGAGAGAGACTCAGAAATGGATAGATAGATAGATAGATAGATAGATAGATAGATAGATAGATAGATAGATAGATAGATAGATAGATAGATAGATAGACAAACAGACAGATAGAGAGACAGATAGAGAGACAGATGGATAGAATGACAGACAGACAGACAGACAGACAGACAGACAGACAGACAGACAGACAGACAGAGATAGATAGATAGATAGATAGATAGATAGATAGATAGATAGATAGATAGATAGATAGATAGATATGATTAAAAAATGGATGGACAGACAGACAGGCAGACAGATATGATGATGGATGGATGGATGGATGATGGATGGATGGATGGATTGATGGATGGATGCATGGAAGCATTACCTCTGAGCCGGCCGTATGAAACACTATGTAGTGGTGATGTGGATATTTGTCAGCCATGTTGTATTGAATATTGTAATACAGTATATTATATCATCATTCATGTAAACACATGAATAATGTATGGTGATGTGAGAAAGTCGGGGTGAATCATTTCTTCTCTCACCAGGGTTTATTTATGGGACAGCTATTGATTTATTCTTTAATTAAGCTGGAAAACAAACGAGAAACCGAGTCCAGTCTTTTACTGCACCCTGTGAGAGCCAGGACCTGTGTATGTACGTGTAAAGTGTGTGTGTGTGTACGTGTACAGTGTGTGTGTACGTGTGTGTGTCGGAGAGAGAGAGAGAACATGACCATCCTCACACAGCTTTCATCCCTGGTGTGTACCTGTACACAGGTGAGCTGATTCTCAGCTGATGGCTGACCTGCTCTTTCATTATCTCCACTCCTGCGGTTAGTAATGAGATTCCTCACATTCTGCCGCACAATGACTTCATTCTCTACTTCATGTCAGGTTCCGAGTCATCCAGGAAGTCCTTCGAGGAAAAGTCAACATTGCAGGACAGAAGAGTCTCATCTCTAAGGCGGCTTTGAACGTTGTTTGCGGTGCGCATTGTTTCAAAGTTCAAAGGAGTCAGGTGAAAGAACAACCAATCAGATTTGATTACATAAAAAAAAATTAAAGAGAGAAAGAAAAAGCTTTGTGAGGATCATTTCAGCTCTGTTTGTGTAGCATTGGACCATATTATCTACAATAGGTATCTCCACACCCCAGAAGTCCACTCGTCAGGAACTGATGTAGGTGAGGTGAGGGTGGTGGTAGCTCAGTGGTTAAGGCATTGGGCTTTGGATCAGAAAATCACAGGTTCAAATCCCACCACCACCAAGCTGCCACTGCTGGGCCCTTGAGCAAAGCCCTAAAAAAAAACCCCTCCCCTGCTCAGTTGTAAGTCGCTCTGGATAAGGGCGTCTGCCAAATGCCGCAAATGTAAATGTAAATGTAAGGTGAGGAGGCCTGGGGTGCAGTCAGCGTTCACACTCATTGTTCACTCTGGTTGGAGCTCTATAGCAGAAGACCTTCCACTCCAACCCATTTGAAGCATATCTTCCTGGAACTGGCTTTGTGGAACAGGTTTGGGTCTCCTAGTTCAAGTGAAGGGAACATTTCCTGCTAGAACATCCAAAGATGTCCTACACAATAGCATGCCTCCAAGTTAACAGTTTGGTGAAGAACCAGGCATGGCTGGATTTTCAGGTGTACAAATACTTTTGTTTAAAGCTGTACCATGTCTCAATCAAACCTCGTCTGTAGCAATTCTCCATCAATCGTAGACCCAGCTTGGATTAGCAAGCAAAGCATAAATAAGAGTTTGAGAGAAACATCTGCTTTTAGAGTGACTCTTCAAAATGCACGAGGAATGTGAATCCATCCAGCTGTTCTTCAAGTGTCTAACTGTGGAAAGGCAAAAATGCTGGCTTTTAAAGAAACACTGAGGTGGGGATCATCATTTAGATGGTCCATCATGACCTCGTCAAGTTCCATTGCAGTAAAGGTCATGTATCCTCATGTTTGGATTACGGTGGTGCACTGGTTATTGCCTCACAGCTCTATGATCCTCTTCAAATCCTGACCTCGGGTTACTTTCTGTACGGAGTTTCACTTGTTCTTCCTGGGTTCCTCCAGGTTCTTTGTTTTTTTTCCTTATCCTGCAACTTGAAAAACATGCCAGAAGGTAGACCGCAAATAAGGCATGAATGATATGGGCTGGTGGCCCATGCTGAGGGTATTCTGCTTCTATGTAGACCTCTAGGGGATTTCAACCTCTAGGTCATTATATGCTAATCATCTCTTCCTGATTGAGTGTTTGGAGCCTGGTCTGGCCCAGACCTCGTCCACCTTCTGCGAATAAAATAGGAGGATAACTATACATGAATTAGATCCAGAGCGACTGAAAGTGCGAGTGAAAGGTTCAGGATGCCTCGGCTCTCGAGAAACACAGCTCTGAGTCATCGAGCTTGCAGACTGCTCTGATTCACCTGATTCAGCATGTGGGCTAATTATCAGTAGCAGCTTAGCGGTTAAGGTTGACTGCCTTTGAGAAGAGATACGGTGCAGCAGTTTCAACCCTGATGATGACTGGGAACAGTCCTGCTGTTTAGGAGCAGCAGCACCAGAGCTTAATTTAGAGCTTTGGGGCTTTACTGAGAGGAACAGCCGGGGAAAAGCACAGTGGGTACTTGGCTGGTTTCTCTCTGGTCTCTCTCTGGTCTCTCTGGCCTCCCTATGGTTTCTCTATGGTTTCTCTCTGGTTTTTCAGTTTCTGAGTTCCTGTTCAGTCACAAACCTCTGTCTCTTCATCTGAAAACAGTTTAAGGTGAGCTAGAAGAGTGTAGTACAGTAACACAGTGTAACTTTACATAACATCCAATCTGTCTATCTGTCTATACCTCCATCTGTCTGTCCTTCTGTCCATCTTTACCCTTTATCTGCCTTTGACTTAATATGTACATCTGCCAGTCTGCTTTCCATCTCTCTATCTCTTAATTTGTTGTTTTGTTCCTCTATCTATCTATCTATCTATCTATCTATCTATCTATCTATCTATCTATCTATCTATCTATCTATCTCTATGTGCATGGGTGCTAATCAGTCTTTGTGTTTTCTTGTCTGTTTCTCTATGTATCTATCTGTCTGTTCTCCTGCATCTCCTTCTGTCTGTCTAAATTTCTCACCATCTGTTGATCTGTCCATCTACCAGTTTATCTTAATAACTTTAAGAGGGTGGTATTTCACTGTAGCGGCGGAACGCTGTGTTTCATTCCTTCTTTTGGCTGAATTTTCAACTCATTTACAAGGTCATTGCCAGCTGTTACGGAGAACGTGTGAGTCTTGTTTAAGTCTCGACCGAGTGACTTGTTCTGGAGAAGCAGCTCATCGCCATCGTATGTGATGAAGAACGTGCTCTTGCACAAGCCGAGCTCACAGGCAAGCTGAGTTTCTCTCTGACTGAACTTCCACAAAGTGATGCAACTCGGAAAAGGAAAAACATTCCGGCTCGTTCCGAAGCGTGCGCCACACACCGCCTTCACGCCGCTGGATTTCTTCCCGAGGTGTGTTTTTAACCTCCCCAGCGAGCCGGCATCATCCAAAAACCACGAGAACCCACTGTGAGTTTAGTCCTCTAAAACACCTGAACACCTCAGGAGTCAGAGCTTCACCCCGTCCACGTCACTTACCGTCTGTGTGTATTT
This sequence comes from Silurus lanzhouensis, assembly GCA_039877035.1. Classification (NCBI taxonomy): domain Eukaryota; kingdom Metazoa; phylum Chordata; class Actinopteri; order Siluriformes; family Siluridae; genus Silurus; species Silurus lanzhouensis. The sequence continues at coordinate 7,148 of JBCEWE010002075.1, read as the reverse complement.
GAGCTATTATTCACTCTCTGCATGGCGTGCAGGCGCTTTATCTCCGCACATCTGCACTGCTTCATTACGCCCTGATCAGAACTACAGTAAAGTAGAACCATGCACAATCCAGATGTTATCAGGTGTTGTTCAAAAATACAATTACTGGATAACATTTGATGGGTTGGAGCTCCACAGTAGGAGCTCTGTAGCAGATCTTCTACAACCCATGTTGGAGCATTGGGTGTGTTTTTTACCATCCCAGAGTTGAAAAGACCGGTTGTTAGTTGTGTGAAAAAGAAAGTACACCCTCTTTGAATTCTTCTCCTTATTAGAATTAGAGGACTACAATCTCACATGAATCACAACACATTACAAATTGCATGGTGGCGTCATTTATCAATCTGGGAAGGGTTATAAGGCCATTTCCAAAAAAACGAAGATCATTTGCCAATAATGAAGATATTCAATGAGTTACGTTATTAAAAAATGGAAAACATTTAAGACATCTATCTATCTATCTATCTATCTATCTATCTATCTATCTATCTATCTATCTATCTATCTATCTATCTATCTATCTATCTATCTATCTATCTCTGTCTGTCTGTCTGTCTGTCTGTCTGTCTGTCATTTGTCCAAATCTATAATACCCCTCATTGCTTCTATATAGAATTAAGAGACAGTCAGGTGGTAAAATTAAATGCTGAGAGTGTGAGAGTATTGAGAGGGAAACACACACGTTGGCCAGTTGAGGCCCATTCAGGGGTACCATGTGCTCAAACTCCGACCTTGTTTACACTCAATGGGGAAAACACCAGCCCAGTTTCCAGGGGAGCTAATTTCAATATCACACACACACACACACACACACACACACACACACAGGCGCATATTTCAAATTGCTTGTTAGTTTTTGTTCTTTCACATTTTCTCCTTTTCTTTTTGCTTTCTGATCCACTTTAATATTGTTTTTATTTCTGATTCAGCTCTTTAACCACGACACTCCCTCTCTCTCTCTCTCTCTCTCTCTCTCTCTCTCTCTCTCTCTCTCTCTCCCTCCCTCTCTTTCTCTCTCTCTCTTTCTCTCTCTCTCTCTCTCTCTCTCTCTCTCCCTCTCTTCCTCTCTCTCTCTCTCTCTCTCTCTCTCTCTCCCTCTGTCCATCTTTTCCGATCTCTGTGGCTCCATGGTGAAAGAGAAAAAGGAAAATGAAAACCGGTGGTTGTTGTGACTCAGAGTTGCGGTGTGTGTTATAGAGTTTACACACCAGAGAATTGGACAGATGTTTTGGCAGATGTGCTCGTTTTTCACCGCCACACTCTCAGGCCTGCTGAACAGAGGGTTGGGCTTTCTCTACAATACATCCAAACCCGATTCCAAAATATCTACTTTCTCTGAGTCCAGCAGAAAATAAGTCATTAAACACACAACCACACACACACACACACACACACACACACACACACACACACACACACACACACACACACAGTGTTACAGTCGTACAGTGGTTTGTAAGGACAGAGAATAGGTGAAGTGTGTCTTTCTGTAACATTTAGTGTGTATAGGGTTTAGTGTGTGTGGGGGTTTAGTGTGTGTGGAGGTTTAGTGTGTGGGGGGGAGGTCTAGTGTGTATGGGGGTTAAGTGTGTGTGGAGGTTTAGTGTGTGTGGGGTTTAATGTGTGTAGAGGTTTAGTGTGTATGAGGGTTTGGTGTGTATGAGGGTTTGGTGTGTGTGGGGTTTAATGTGTGTGGGGTTTAGTGTGTATGCAGGTTTAGTGTGTATGAAGGTTTAGTGTGTATGAAGGTTTAGTGTGTATGAATTTAGCCATGTTAATATCTGGGTAACTTTCCCTTTATCTCGCACACACACACACACACACACACACACACACACACACACACACACACATGGCTGGTCAGTGGTTTAAAGGTCAGCAGCTGATTGAAGTGAAGCACCTGTGGGGTCAAAGCACTTTCCTGTTCAAACACTCGTCTTGTGTATTGTGGTCGCTTTGAAGCCTGTGTGTTTGATGCACCTCTGGAACAGTGTGTAAAGGTCTCGCTTTTATATTTATTGATGAATAGACTACGAATAAACGACATTCCTTCGCAGCACAACAGTCCTCTCTCTTTCTCACTCACACAGACCAGACACACACACACACACACACACACACACACACACACACACACACACACACACACACACACACACACACACATTACAGCATTGTTCAGAATCTGACCCACGTTTCTATACTACACTGTACCAGGCCCAGTGAAACCAGTGTACAGTAGGTGTGTATTGTTTTCCAGCATATTGTGAGAAAGAGAGATTATGGAACTGGGTGGAGGTCATACAGCCATACAGTACGGTGAAAAAAAACGTGGGATGTGTCTGAGACAATTCTCTTTAAACATATTGGCATTTAAATTTCCATTTGCTTCTCCTTATATAAAAATTCCTACCCCTCTAAATATGCTAAATCCAAACCCCCAAACCTAAATGCAACCTTCATAGGCTTAATCCCACCCCTAAATATTTTTAGCCCCTCTCCAATTTTAGATATCAACTTCAGATAGCATTCGACCAAACCCTATACAAGACCTCCCACTTTAACAGGTCTACCTCTTCCCTAATCTCTGTCTAATTCTTGCTTGTCCCCCAATCAAACTAACCCCCTCAACGAGCTATTACTAGTGTCTTAACCATAGCTCCTCCCTCAAACCTAAAACAAATCCTCATACTTAACAAGGCCAAACTGCTCCTTAAACCGTAAATAATTCCAGCTTTTCCCAAAAAAAGGTCTAATTTAGCCTCTTTCACTTAAACACATCGAACTCCTTCCCGAAAACCTTAATAATTCCAGCTCCTCCTCCAATCCTTAAACAGACTAAGCCCCTCACACTGACTTGGCCTAATGCCTCTTTAAACCCTAAATGATTTTAGCTCCCCTCCCTTGTTAAACAGATTTAACTCCTCCTCAATCCATAAATAATCATAGCCCCACCTAACCCCCACCCCCAAAACCATTGCCACACTTATTTTCTCTTCCCTTAACATTTCTAACTTCTTCATAAAACCCTAATAATCCTAGCTCCTTCTCCAATCCTTAAACAATCTGAACCTTTCCCACATAACTTGACCTAACTCCTTTCTAAACCCTAAATGATTTTAGCTCCTCCTTCAAATCTTGAAAATACAAAACCCCCTCCCACCTTAACACATCTAAATTCTATTCAGAACCTAAATATTCTAGTTCTTTCCCTAAACCTTAAATCCCTCTCTTTTAAACAGGTCTAACTCCTCTCCTAGCTTTGTTGGGAGCGATGTTAGGAAGCTGGGGTCAGAGCGCAGGGTCAGCCATGATACAGCACCCCTGGAGCACAAAGGGTAAATGGCTTTGCTCGAGGCTCCCAAGAGTGGCAGCTTGGTGATACTAAAGCTTGAATCCTGAGCTTCCGATCAGTTACCCAGAGCTTTAACCACGGATTTAACTCCGTCCAAATTCCTGAATATTTCCAGCATATTCCCATAAAAACAGGTTAAGATCCTTAAATCTCTATTTAATCCCAATGTCTCACCTAAATCTACACTCTCAGACCTTGAATAATCTCAGCTTCTCCTTCAAACAAGGCTTTACCCCCTCAAACATTAAAGTTTTTGTCCATCCATGCTCCATCAGCAGCCGCTGACATACAAAGACTTCAAGGAGCCAACTTTGGCAAGAAACTTAAGACTCGGTCGAACTTTTCCACACTTTTGCCTGGGCGGAGGCGTAGCAAGGAAGAGCAAAGAGGAGCAAGAAGGCTAATTGAAGAGAAAATATCAGGTGAAGCTGAATAATCCTCTTTGAAAAGAGCTGACTGTTGACCCGGCCCTCATGAGGTGGAAATACGCCATTGAGCTGTATAATCACTTCCAGCAGTGAAATCCTCCCTGATTGCTGGATTTCTTAAGTCTGAAGATGGCAAGATGGAACAGCTGATAAGCGATTGGACCTGCGCCCTCTCAAACTGACCTGTGGCCATCTCCTAATCCCAAACAATCCAGGCTCCTTCTGAAAACATTAGATCAGGTTTAGCCACTGACCCTTAAATATGCCCTCAGATCAAGAAAGGTGCTTTATATGTATCAGATGTACTTTACAGCATAGTGAATTCCTTTCTTTGCATTTGTAATGTTAGGTAGCTGGGGTCAGCCATGATACAGCACCCCTGGAGCACAAAGGAAATAAGGGCCTTGCTAAACGGTCCCAAGGGTGGCAGCTTGGTAATACCAGGGCTTGAACCCCCACCCTTTCTATCAGTAAGCCAGAGCCTTAACCACTGAGCTCCCACCTTCACCGATCAACTCATATCAAACCAGGTCTTAGTTCCTCTTAGGTTGGTTTATTGTCTATAATGTATCACATGCTCTGCCCATCTTTTTTGTCTGGTACATGATGGGAGAAAACGTTTTAGTCATCTGTTTAAACCGGCTTTCGATCCCGGCCTCACGTGGGTCACGGAGGAGCTGTAATGGTTCAGAACGGATGTGGTTATGTTTTGGCAATAACGAGCAAAGCCGTGTGTGTTAAAGTGGTGTGGTAAGGTGAAGTAGCCCCAAAGGATCGCTGCATTAGAGAATAAACCACACACTCACACACACACACACACAGTATAACGAGAAGGCGAATCTGGAATGCGATGATGACGGAATTCCCCCCTCTGATGCTCGCTTTACCGCACACACACGAACAAGCGTCCTTCACACGGCGGCCTGTTGAGCAGAGGGTAAAAATAACCCCATGTGAGGCTCTGTTGTTGTGAGGAGAAGCGAGACGGTGAAAGCCTGCAGTGTCGGGGCAAACCACAGACGGCCGGAACTAAATACCAGCCTAAAAAAAGATGGACGATGTGTGATGGTTTGTGCTCGTCTCGTCTCGTCTGGTCTGATCCCTTGGCATTCCTTTCATCGAGCATTCCAAAGCCACTGACATGGTCGTCTCGGGAGAAAAACAGTGTGGATTTCACATAAAACAGCACAGCTTGTCTCAGCTCTGATGCCAGTTCCGAAGATGATCAGACAGTCCGGCTGTAGGTAACATCGAGAAGATGAGATTGGTGCTGTAGAGGAAAACGTGAGAAGTCCTGAATATGCTGGAATGCATCATACGGCTTCAACGTTTAACCTTTACAAAGCTCTGAAACTGGAGACTCCTTCCGAATAAACATTTATTTACATGAAACTTCTCCATTACAACAATTATACCCCTGAGTGTTAAATGGTCGACGGCAAGTTTGTTTAGTCTCCGCCTTGCACTTTAAATGCATTTTTATTATTATTATTATTATTATTATTATTATTATTATTATTATTATTATTAAACTTGAAAACATACACAGCAATGCCAAGAGTGTCACTGAGGCTACTCACCAGGAAGTGACTAGCGGCTAATGCTAGCCCTATAGATTCTTTAGTGTTTTATGTCTAGCTTCAAGGATTTCTCTTAAACGGAGAAATTCCTGACAATTCCACATATCAGGAATAAATGAATGAAGGGTGGAAGGAATAAAGACATTTGTTAAAGTCTGTTGAAATATATAGAACAGTTACGTAGATCACAGATGGTAGAAAATTAAATATTAAATATAAAACGCACACACACACACACAAACACACCTGTATTACCAAAATGGGGTCTAATAAATGTAAAGTATTGAATAATTCTTTTTGTATTTAATCAATTTAATTTGTGGCAATTTAATTGATTACTCAATTGAATTAATATAATAAAAAGTGTATTGCATTCATTTGATGTATTTTTTATATCAAAAAATATTAAATATTAAATAATTATTATATTATTTTATTATATAATTATTTTCATATATAATTTAACTTAGCAGGAATTTTATCTAATATAGTTGTAAAAATTTGATGTTCACAAATAATAATAATAATAAAGTGAGTTAACAAAAAACATTTTTTTTTTTTACTAAAATTGAACGAAACAAGAATATATATATATTACTAGCTGTTACTATGGTAACGATAAAGTATTTTCGTTATACCTTGCTGTTGTTTACGTCCCTGTAGGGAAATGTGTCAGGATGATTTTCTCTCACCGGATCGTCATTGATCGACGTCCGTGTCCGTGCAAAAAAAGACGAAAAATCAGTAGCAACACTGGATTGACACACACTGAAATAGCTTATCATCCATGGCACAATGTGTGTGTGTGTGTGTGTGTGTGTGTGTGTGCAAGAATATTTAGACGTCTATTGTTTTCTGAGGTAAACCTACAAGATCAGTGATGAACATGGTTAAGTGTACGTTCGACCAGGATGTGTATGAGTCAGCATTAACTCAGTGTGTGTGTGTGTGTGTGTGTGTGTGTGTGTATGTGTGGTGTGTTTAAGGTATGACACAGAGCTGCCTTATGGTACCACCGATGAATAAAACCACTCTCTCACACACACAACACACACACACACATACACACACTCTGAAAAGATAAAATCAGTCCTGTTGGTTTTTTTCCGGTTTTGTTCTGTTGCCATGACAACCACTATATCTGTATCTATATCTGCTATATCTGTGACTGCCACTGAAATAATGGTGCTTTTATGAACTTGTGTTTCTGGACATTATAAAGGCACAGCGATGGTGGAAACCAGACTTAATTATAGGAAACGTCGACATTTCTCTCAGATGTGTTGGTATTTTAATAGTTAAAGACTCCGTTCAGCTGGAAACGTGTCGGAAACTACTTAGTCCTCACTACTAACTAAAACCTCACGTTTTATTTTCCTTTTCACTGAGAAAGAATGCTGGAGACTGAAGCTACTATAGCTAAAAAAGTGTGTAGACACCTGACTGTAAGATCGATACTGTATGTGCTTCTTCAATCCACATTTAGTCTCCATTCTTCTGTTCTAATAACCTTCATTCTTCTGGGAAGATGTTCCACTAGACTTTGTGGAGATTTGTGTAAATTGTGTATTTATATAATTGTGTGTATGTGTTTTGTGTATATAGTTATGTACAATATGTGTGTGTGTGTGTGTGTGTGTGTGTGTGTGTGTGTGTGTTTGTAATAAATATAGAATTGTGTGTTTGTGTGTGTACTAAATATAGAGTTGTGTGTAGCTATTACAGTGGTGTGTGTGTTGTGTGTGT
>JBCEWE010002093.1:12500-19195 GCA_039877035.1 Silurus lanzhouensis | reverse complement strand
TGTGTGTGTGTATAAATAATAAGTAAATAAATAAAGGGTGTGTGTGTGTGTGTGTGTGTGTTATAATAAGTATATGAATAAAGGGTGTGTGTGTGTGTGTTATAATAAGTAAATAAATAAAGGGTGTGTGTGTGTGTGTGTTATAATAAGTAAATAAATAAAGGGTGTGTGTGTGTGTGTGTGTTTATAATAAGTAAATAAATAAAGGGTGTGTGTGTGTGTGTGTTTATAATAAGTATAATAAAGGGTGTGTGGGTGTATAATAAGTAAATAAAGGGTGTGTGTGTGTGTGTGTTATAATAAGTAAATAAATAAAGGGTGTGTGTGTGTGTGTGTGTTATAATAAGTAAATTAAATAAAGGTTTTTTTTTAATAATAATGAATAAAGGGTGTGTGTGTGTGTGTTATAAGTATATGGGTGTGTGTGTGTGTTTATAATAAGTACATGAATAAAGGGGGTGTGTGTGTGTGTGTGTGTGGTGTGTGTGTGTGTGGTGTGTTATAAATAATAAGTACATGAATAAAGGGTGTGTGTGTGTGTGTGTGTGTGTGTGTGTGTTATAAATAAGTACATGAATAAAGGGTGTGTGTGTGTGTGTGTGTGTGTGTGTGTGTTATAAATAAGTACATGAATAAAGGGTGTGTGTGTGTGTGTGTGTGTGTGTGTTATAAATAATAAGTACATGAATAAAGGGTGTGTGTGTGTGGTGTGTGTGTGTGTGTTATAAATAAGTACATGAATAAAGGGTGTGTGTGTGTGTGGTGTGTGTGTGTTATAAATAATAAGTACATGAATAAAGGGTGTGTGTGTGTGTGTGTGTGTGTGTGTTATAAATAATAAGTACATGAATAAAGGGTGTGTGTGTGTGTGTGTGTGTGTGTGTGTGTGTGTGTTATAAATAATAAGTACATGAATAAAGGGTGTGTGTGTGTGTGTGTGTGTGTGTGTGTGTGTGTGTGTGTGTTATAAATAATAAGTACATGAATAAAGGGTGTGTGTGTGTGTGTGTGTGTGTGTGTGTGTTATAAATAATAAGTACATGAATAAAGGGTGTGTGTGTGTGTGTGTGTGTGTGTGTGTGTGTGTGTGTGTGTAGATGAGTTTAGAGATTAGGAGAGTTTCGGTGTTGATGCTGAACTTATTGTAATTAAAGTTTGAGACGTGTATGATACCTGATTCCGTCTGATTTTCTCTGATTCTGTCATTTTTCCATTTTTTTTTCATGTGTTTATTAATAAAAACTTGTGAAACGAAAGTAATCCAAACATCAGTCCATGATTTGAGGTTCAGTTGAAGTTCTGAGGTAGCGTTCTGTAGTTACAGTGAAAAACATGTGATTGGAGTCTGAGATGTGTTGGTTATAAGACTTCATACCTCATGTGTACATCCACATGTGAAACCTTTAGGACTGAAGGAGAAGCCTGATGTTCTTGCCTCTGGACTGTCTGAACCTGCTGAAGGTAAAAAAAACACTTTTCCTTGATTTTGAATGAACAGATCTGAACAATACAAACGACCTGAATGTTCTTCATAATTCAAATCATTTTAGGAATAAATTGATGACATCGTCTTGTTTTAAAGGAATGAAGATAGATTTTGCCATGACGCTTCTTTTCTTATTATTATTACATTTAATATCAACATGTTTTTTTTTTTATTAGATATTCATCTCATTTTATCATCTTGTTTTATCTCATTGCTCCAAACTGATCTGCTCTTTCTGCTGCACGTTGGTCCAGTAGTGCTGACCTTCGTGCTCCACTAACCCAGAATAAGTCCTTATCTGGAGAAAAATGGATTATTAACCCTGACAGCAGTATAAGCTGCACAAGTGTGTGTGTGTGTGTGTGTGTGTGTGTGTGTGTGTGTGTGTGTGTGTTTACCCTGATAAATTATTTTTACCAGTAAAAATGATGAAGTTGTAGATATTTAAGTAATCAACAAATCCAGCATCATCTGTTCTTCAGCCTCAGATCTGGTTGTAGAGAATCACATCCATGCTGCTGAACATGAAGAAACATCTCAGATCCCTTCAGGTATAAATAAACCACAGCTGCTGAGATAATATCGATATTATTTTATACATAATACAATCATTTAAATACAACTATTTTAAAAATTAAGAAAATTCTAATGCATTCCTTAGAGCTTGAGGTTGAGGAGGAGGAGCCTGTTCTCGTAGAGGAGGAGCCTTTGGTTTTAGAGGAGGAGCCTGTTCTTATAGAGGAGGAGCCTTTGGTTGTGGAGGAGGAGCCTCTGGTTGTGGAAAAGGAGCCTGTTTTTATAGAGGAGGAGCCTGATCATGTGGAGGAGGAGCCTGATCATGTGGAGGAGGAGCCTCTGTTTGGAGAGGAGGAGGAAGTAAAACCACTCATGGGAGAAGAAGAGGTTCCTGAAGAAGAGCCTGAAGTGGTGGAGGAAGAGAAAGAAATAGTGGATGAAGTGTCAGTGGACGAGGAAGCCTTAGAAGAAGCTGTGCTTATTGAAGAGGCAATAGAAGAACCCTCCTCTGCTGAGCAAGTGGTTGAAGAACCTGCTTCTTCTGAGGAAGTGGTTGAAGAGCCAGTTGAAGAACCTGCCTCTTCTGAGAAAGAAGTCACCCTGGAAGAAACAGCTGTTGATGAAACTATAGATGAAGCAGCTCCAATCGAGGAGGTGGTTGATGAAGCTGCCAGTGTTGGTGAAGCTGTAGAAGAGGTGGTTCCTTCTGAGGAGACAGAAGAGGCAGGTCTATATGAAGTAGTTGAAGAAACTATTTCTGTTAAAGAAGACGTGGTTGAAGAATCTGAATCTGAAGCATCTGTTGTAGAAGAGGTCTTTAGGGAAGTAGTGGAAGACTCAGCACCAGCAGAAGAAACAGAAGAAGAATCTTTCCCTGATGAGGTAGGGTTCGAAGAAGCAGTTCCAGTTGAGGAAGTAGTGGAGGAGCTTTCACCAGTGGAAGAAGTAGTAACTATAAAAGAACCAGTAGAAGAGCCTGCTTCTTCTGAAGAAGCTGCAGAAGAAGAGGTTCCCATAGAGGATGTGGTGGAGGAGATCTTAACAGAAGAGGCTGAGGTTGCAGAAGAAGAACCGGGTAAGATCTCCATAACATTTACTCAAGACTGTTTAAACTTTATGTAGATGTTTAGAAGGAAATGTGTGCTGGATGAAGATGCTCTCGTTCCTCTTCCTGTTCTATAAAAAGTCTGCTGTGATCATTGATCATCATCATGACATCCAGATCTTTCATTTCTTCTCATCAGCTCTTTATCTGCTCCTGCTTTCAGACACAAAGTGCACAGTCAGAATGTCAATCAAATAAGCCCCACCCCTTTTTTAAACATCTCACACACTTTAATGAAAGGTTTTATTCCGTCATTTACACAAAATCAGAGTTTATTATTATTATTATTATTATTTGATAATTGTTATGGAAATAAAGGAGTTTTGAAACCTTTTATTTGTGCTGAATGTTGTAGAGGAGATTGAAGAAGATGAAGAAGAAGATCCAGGTGAGGAATAAATCACATCATAAAGTTTAAGTCTAAATCATCTCTAAATCAGAATAAATCAGTGTGTGTGCGAGTGTGCGTTTGAGCGTGTGTGTGTGAGCATGTGCGAGCGTGTGTGTGTGAGCGAGCGTGTGTGTAAGCATATGTGTGTGTAAGCGTGTGTGTGTGTGCATGTGTGTGTGGTTATTAACGGGTCTCTGTAATCTGAACAGATGATGGAGAAGAACAGAACGAGGAGCCGACGGGTAACATTTCCATTTTCATCTGAAGTTTCAGGAATTTATTACTTTTGATCTATTATTATTATTATTAGCTCTCACACACACACACAACACACGAGTAAGTTTTTTTCCGCACCGCTGTGTGTGTGTTACAGAGACGTAAGTGTTGGCACCCGTGTGGAGGAGAGAGAAAGGATGTACTCATATGAGAGCTGCAGAGTATCAACAAAACTCCAGCATCTGACCAACTGCATCCATCTTTTATTTGATTTGATGCTTAGATGTTTGATTTCACACATTTTTTATTTTAATTTTGAACAAGTTTAAATTCATTACATTTTTTTTACTTCTTTACTTTGAGTTTCTCCTTCTGTTTCTGTTAGACGTCAAAATGCCGTTATTAAGTTTGTTGAGAATCAGACGAGATCCTGTGTATTGAAGCTGCTTTGTGAATGTGAGCTCTTCACCTGTGTGTGTGTGTGTGTGTGTGTGTGTGTGTGTGTGTGAGAGAGAGATATCTATACACCCATTTTGGTGTTAATGTGAAGGTATGATACAAAGCTGCACTGATGGCTTTCACTCCTCACTTCAGCATTACAGAAAGTTGTGTGTGTGTGTTTCTTACTACAGAGCCATGAATCACTTTGTCACAGTTGTACTAAGCTCAGTTTCCACTCATCGTGTGTGTGTGTGTGTATATAGTGAGGGGGATTATACACGGCGTTACAGTACAGATTTTGTAGTTCACAAACACTACACTAGTGCAGGTTCTGTTGTCAGTTTTTTCACAACACTTTGGTTGTTTTTTTTCACGGTGTTAATGTGAATTTTAAACGGTATTAAACGTTGGGTAATTTACAGCGTTTTCTTATGTCGTGTGGAAGTTTTCAGTCTGAGGTGTTTGTAAGCCATATGTGGGACTTTGAATCTGGAGGAGGGGAAACACAAACCAGCAATAAATGTCTGCACCTGATTTAGTTACAGTTTGTGTGTAAACAGGATTTTATTTCTGATTCGGTTTACATGATATCCTGCTGTAGGGTCTAACACACTAACTTATTGCAGTTTTAAAGACTTTTGGGTCATAATTCTGTGTAAAAGTTTCCTTTCTGAATGCTGCAATAATAAAGGGTTGAGAAAAAAACTGATTTTGGTCTGAATTGTGTCATTAATAATCTTATTTGTAGTTCAGACAGAATAATACACTTCTGTTCACACACAAAAAAATATATTTTTCAGCTGCTCCCATTAGGGGGCGCCACAGTGGATCATCCGTCTCCATCCGCCCCTGTCCTCTACATCTTTCACACCAACTACCTGCATGTCTTCCCTCCTCACATCCATAAACCTCTTCCTTTGTCTTCCTCTTTTCCTCCTTCCTGGTGTCTCCATCCTCAGCATTCTCCTACTGATATACCCCATGTTCCTCCTCTGCACATGTCCAAACCATCTCAATCTCACCTCCCTCACCACAGTCCTATAAACTTTCCCTTTCACTCTCACAGATACTCTTCTATCACAAATCACTCCTGCTATCACTCTTCTCCACCCACTCCACCCTGCCTGCACTCTTTTCTTCACTTCTCTAACACACTTCATCACTTTACACTGTTGACCCCAGGTACCTGAACTTCTCCACCTCTTCTCCCTGCAACCGCACCACTCCACTGCCCTCCCTCTCATTCACACACATGTACTCTGTCTTACTCCTACTGACTTTCATTCCCCTTCTCTCCAGCGCATATCTCCACCTCTCCAGGATCTTCTCCACCTGCTCCCCACTCTCACCACAAATCACAATATCATCCACAAACATCATAGTCCACAGAGACTCCTGTCTGACCTCGTCCTTCAACCTGTCCATCACCACTGCAAACAGGAAAGAGCTCAGAGCCGATCCTTGATGCAGTCCAACCTTTACCTTGAACCAGTCTGTCGTACCTACTGCACACTTCACTGCTGTCACACTGTCCTCATACATGTCCTGCACCACCCTCACATACTTCTCTGACACACCAGACTTCCTCATACAATACCACAACTCCTCTCTCCACCCTGTCGTACACTTTCTCTAAATCCACAAACACACAATGCAGCTCCTTCTGTCCTTCTCTATACTTCTCCATCAACATCCTCAAAGCAAATAATGCGTCTGTGGTGCTCTTCCTCGGCATGAAACCATACTGCTGCTCACAGATGGTCACCTCTTCTCTCAGCCTGGCTTCCACTACTCTTTCCCAGAACTTCATGGTGTGACTGATCAACTTAATACCCCTGTAGTTACTGCAGGTCTGCACATCTCCATTATTCTTAAAGAACAGTACCAGCACACTCCTTCTCCATTCCTCAGGCATCTTCTCACCTTCCACAATCTTGTTAAACAATCTGGTTAAAAACTCCACTGCCATCTCTCCTAAACATCTCCACGCTTCTACCGGTATGTCATCTGGTTCAACCGACTTTTCACTCTTCATCCTCTTAATCGCTGCTCTCACTTCCTCCTTACTAATCCTATTTACATCCTGCTTCACCAACTCCACATCATCCAACCTTCTCTCTCTCTGATTTTCCTCATTCATCAGCTGCTCAAAATACTCCCTCCATCTTCTCAACACACTCTCCTCACTAGTCAACACATTTCCCTCTCCATCCTTTATTGCTCTAACTTGCAGCACATCCTTCCCAGCTCGGTTCCTCTGCCTGGCCAATCGGTACAAATCCTTTTCTCCTTCCTTAGTGTCCAACTTCTTCTACAGCTCCTCCTTTTGCCACATCCCTCTTCACCTGCTGCTGCATCTCCTTGTTCTCCTGCCTACTTTTCTCATCACTCTGTCGATCCCAATTCTGTTTCTCCAACCTCTTTCTCCTTCTGCTCTCCTGCACTTCCTCATTCCACCACCACGTCTCCTTGTCTTCCTTTCTATTTCCAGATGTTACACCAAGTACTTTTCTAGCTGTCTCCCTCATCACTCCTGCAGT
>JBCEWE010002093.1:0-7500 GCA_039877035.1 Silurus lanzhouensis | reverse complement strand
TCTTTTTGTGCAGGAGCTGGAATGTGTCGCGCTGCTCGTGTAGGCACATGTGCCCCTTCAGCAAAACCTTTGGCCCCGTTTGATTCTTCCTGTAAAGACCAATGACAATAAAGAAGTTACAGATCGACTGTGAACTCTGGCACGCTCAGGGTCACATGATGAGGGAGGTGGAGAAGGTTCACACATTCTCAGTACTTCATAACAGGATTATTGAAGGAAATGTGATTTACCGTGTTGAGCTGTGAACTCTTATTTCCCATGAAGAGCAGCTCCATACCCTCCACATTTTTCCTGCGTCCTCTCCTCCTCCGTGTGGGAATTTCAGCCTCCAGCATGGCTCCATTAGTTCTGGAGGCTCCGGCCGCATGCAGCAGTTCCATGGGGGAAGCCACGGCGCCGGGGAACACTGCAGAAGAGGAGGAGGAGGAGGAGGAAGGAGCCAGGCCGTGTAGAGCTTTCGTGAGATCCATAGCTCGAGTCTGACCATCTGCAGAGTGAGACTCACGGAGCTGCGCCACCATATCCATCAAATTACGCCTCTTCGCAGCTCTCTCAGCCTCTATCTCAACTTTCCGCCGCCTGCGCCTCCGCTGACGAGGAACAGACAGACTCAGAGCTTCGTCCTGTAAACACAAACCAAACCACAAATCAAACCGAATGTTCAAGATACGTCACAACTACAACTTCCTGTATTTCTTATTTCCCTGCCACTGAGCTCCGCCCCGGACAGAAGCCCGCTTACACTGATCTCCGCCCCGGACAGAAGCCCGCTTACACTGATCTCCGCCCCAGACAGAAGCCCGCTTACACTGAGCTCCGCCCCAGACAGAAGCCCGCTTACACTGATCTCCGCCCCAGACAGAAGCCCGCTTACACTGATCTCCGCCCCGGACAGAAGCCCGCTTACACTGATCTCCGCCCCGGACAGAAGCCCGCTTACACTGATCTCCGCCCCGGACAGAAGCCCGCTTACACTGATCTCCGCCCCGGACAGAAGCCCGCTTACACTGATCTTCGCCCCGGACAGAAGCCCGCTTACACTGATCTCCGCCCCGGACAGAAGCCCGCTTACACTGATCTTCGCCCCAGACAGAAGCCCGCTTACACTGATCTTCGCCCCGGACAGAAGCCCGCTTACACTGAGCTCCGCCCCAGACAGAAGCCCGCTTACACTGAGCTCCGCCCCAGACAGAAGCCCGCTTACACTGAGCTCCGCCCCAGACAGAAGCCCGCTTACACTGAGCTCCGCCCCAGACAGAAGCCCGCTTACACTGAGCTCCGCCCCGACAGAAGCCCGCTTACACTGAGCTCCGCCCCAGACAGAAGCCCGCTTACACTGAGCTCCGCCCCAGACAGAAGCCCGCTTACACTGATCTTCGCCCCGGACAGAAGCCCGCTTACACTGAGCTCCGCCCCAGACAGAAGCCCGCTTACACTGAGCTCCGCCCCAGACAGAAGCCCGCTTACACTGAGCTCCGCCCCAGACAGAAGCCCGCTTACACTGAGCTCCGCCCCAGACAGAAGCCCGCTTACACTGAGCTCCGCCCCGGACAGAAGCCCGCTTACACTGAGCTCCGCCCCAGACAGAAGCCCGCTTACACTGAGCTCCGCCCCAGACAGAAGCCCGCTTACACTGAGCTCCGCCCCAGACAGAAGCCTGCTTACACCGAGCTCCACCCCCAGACATAACCACCCTACACCGAGTTCCGCCCCATTCATTTTTATCACCACAGAATCTGTGTAAAGCTGCTCTGAGAGAATGTTTATTATTAAAAGTGCAAAACAAATAAACATCCTGAGTATTACAGAACAGGGGAAGACTGTGTGTGTGTGTGTGTGAGAGAGAGAGAGAGAGAGAGAGAGAGAGAGAGAGAGAGAGAGAGAGAGAGAGAGAGTGAGAGTGAGAGTGAGAGTGAGAGTGAGAGTGAGAGTGAGTTGCCTTATTGACTTGCGGTGACATGGTGATGTCATCACTCCCGCTGTAGCTGCTCTGATTTATCATGGACAGATCTCCCATGCTCCTCCTGGGCAGAGGGCTGTCTGTTGCCATAGCACCAAATCCAGGCAACAGGCCAGGCAAGTCAAAGAACTGCTTCCTATTGGACGGCCATTTGCCCTTGATGACAGCCTCGCAGATGTTGTCCATCCTATTGATCATCACCCGGTCCTGCAATACACCCAGACACATGTAAGGGTGTGTGTGCACGTGTGTGTGTGTGTGTGTGTGTGTGTGTGTGTAACAGCATGATTGGGAATCAGTAAACAGTCTTTCATGTGTAGAACAGAACTAAGTAGTAAAGAGGAACATTTAGGAACTGAATTTACCTTTGGCCAGAAGGAAAACACAGATCGTTCCCCAAACGCGTTAGACACTGTTGGTTCGACATCGTCCATGCCGAAGTAATCCCGTGTCTCGTCTCGTGCTGTGCTCATAGAGGCGTTACTCTCCTCGTCAAAGTTCTTCCTGTCTGAGGATGCACCAGCTAACGGAGGCAGAAGATGATAAATTACACAAATGTTAAAGGTCAACACACCTGACTTCATTCTACCTTTTAATTCAGAGCTCACAATCCTCCAGCATTTATTTATCCTCAATTTGACACCAGGGTCAAACAGGATAATAACATGCGAATTAACCCTCAAACTGAAGCCCCTTTACCTTCAGCCTGGGAAGATTTCTCTGATTTGTCATCTTCATCCATCTTCTCTTCCTCCTCTTCCTCCTCTGAATTTTTCTCAGTGTTGGGGTCTGAACATGTTGGGTTCTCTGGCTCCTCTTTCTGTACGTCTTTGTTATCAGGAAGTGCAGGCATGTCCTCAGACTCTATGACCACCTTTTCGTCAGCCATTTGAGAAACGGCGTGATCTTCACTCTTCACTTCTGCACCATTTTCCTCCTCAGTCTTCTCCTCTTTCTGATTCTTCTTCTCTTTCTCTTCAGTCTTTACTTCCTGTTTGAGTGAGGCAGCCTCAGTTTTCTCCTCTTTCAGTTCCTTGAGGTCCACTTTCTCTACATTCTCGTATTTGAGCTCATCCTTCTGCTCCTCGTCTTTAATCAGGTCCACTGTGGTGACTGGGTTCGAGGTCAGACTCGTCTCTGCTCCTCGGCTCTGGAGGAACTTGCGCTGTGCCTGCAGGAAGCTGAGATCAGGGTCGTTCTGGATGTGGTAGTCCGTACGGCTCACTCCGTGCTTGGCGGCTCCATGGAGAAGGTCCCGGTCGTGTTTTCCTGCCTCCCACCAGGCCGGGAGATCGGGACTGGGCTGACACAGGCGGAGTCTCTCCTCCAGCTCGGGGTGGGGCAAAACCTGCTCCCTGATCCGCCGCAATAACTCGATACGGTACAGGGTCCGGGAGGCTCGCTCCTCTGTGATCGGGTCAATGATCAGTGTCGGGTCAGCCAGGCCCTCTGCTGGGAAACAGCAAACACAGAACCCTCCACTATCAGCATCAAACATCTTAGGAGTTACACTCAACTTAAACCCATCAGAGAGTAAAGAAGTGCACATGGGCTAAGAAATCTGTTCTGCCGAGTGACTGGTGTGTCTGAGTCTCTGGTCACATGATCAGCTGTGTTAGTCAGTGTTTCTGCAGGTTTACCTTTTAGGTTAGATTTCAGCCATTTTAAGACATGAAGAGCATTATAAATGAAATGTTAGACTGATATCACATCACACACACACAAATACGTTGTTAGCTACTGACCTTAACCGAGCCCTAAATTAATATATTGTATCATTAAAGTTACACTTCCTGTAAAGTTGAAAAAGTAAATGCATTTTGTCAATGGTACAGAGATTCACGTTAATATCAGAAAGCCGAATAGCGGTTGCATTTTGGGCTCATCTGTAGTCGTAATACATCAAATTATTTTTGGACTCATGAAAGAAAGAAGTACAACAACCACAGAAACGATCAAACATTCTGAAGTGCAGCGGGAGCATTTTTCTGAGCGTTAGAAGCAGCGTTACATGGACAGCTCTGTTATCAGAAGCCTCTTCCCCTTTGAATCCTTTAAGAAAGATTTGGGAAAGGGATATTTACTGATGATGAATGGATCTCTGTATGTGAGGAGGTTTTTCACAAATCAAGCTCTGTGCATGAAGTTATATACAGAATATATCTTACCCCAGTACGCCGCCACACAATGGACCCAAATGTATCTCAGATGTGTTTTAAATCTAAGTCTGAAATAGGAATGTTGATGCATTTATTTTGGGACTGTAAGAACATTAAACCTTTTTGGCCATGAGGTACACGATATGGTTCAGAAAACACTCGCCAGAAAATTCACTATGTCTCCAACTATATATTTACTAAACTGCAGAACATCATTGGATCTCTCTACTGACTCACACTATTAAATATCATTACTCATTTGCCAAAGGAATTGATACTTTTTCTATGGTCATCACGACAGGTAGCAACTTTAAAGATGTTTAGCACAAGTGGTAAATCTTCTCTCTTTGGAAAAAACATTGAATAACATTACTTGCAGAATAAATCCGATGTATTCTGGCAGATTTGGGCCCCTTTGTGGGATGTACTTGAACGAGCAGGACCCTAGCCCCGACTTATGTTCTTTCACCCCACCCTTTGGGGGGGGGTGTTTGTTTATTTATTTATTTGTAATTTTTTCCCCTCATGTGTTGATTCACCCTTTGCCTTTTCATGGTCACTCTCATTAACAATACATTGTTGTTATAGTGTGATTAATATGCTTGAGTGTATGCTGTGTGTGTTGCTGATCGAAGTATAATAAAGAAATGAATGATTAGAGACTATTTTTAAGAGCCAGTGGAAACCCTGGTAGGTGGCTAAAAAAAACATGCATTAGGTGGAAGGTGATCATGTGATCATGACCCAGACACAGGACAGGAGTAAAATAATGCAGGAAACAGTTATTCATATACAAAACAGAAGAAATAAATGGAAAGGCTGAAAAATCAGCTCTCATCACTCAGGTACTTTAACCCAGACTTAAGGAAAAGATGGGGCACTACTGAGCTCAGATCTGCACGTGTGTTCACGTCATGCTTCCTTTCTAACATTACTGATGACGAAATCAAGAGATTAGATTAACGAGACTGGATAAGATGAAGATATATAAAAACATTCCAAATGTACACGTGTTTGAAAAAGAAGAAAAAAAAAGAGCGGAAAAGTTGTACCTGGGTCTTTGACCTGCATTCGACACACTCGCTTGCACATGGCCACGAAGGCGTAGTAATACTTCTCCAGACTCTCATCAGTCTTCTTATCAAGACGAGCAAACACTCGAAACTGAGTCCAGTCAAACTGCTGCCTCTGGACATCATAAACAATCCCGAAGGTAGAAACCACACGGTAAAAATCAGCCTCCTCACGTCTCGTCCATCTGGAGAACAGGAGAGAGAGAGAGAAAGCGGGGGTGGAGGTAATACAGGAGAGCAATAGAGCGTTTTAGAGGAATCATCATCAGATGTTGCTCTAAGAAAAATAAAAGCTGTATTGTATTGTAATATGAAGGTTCTCACCTCTGACGTCTCTCTTTAAAGAAAGCAGCTCCATCTGCCAACAGGGCGGCGCTCTCGTGCAGGAACGGGGAGGTTTTAACAAACGAAGCTCCTTCAGTCAGATACGCCGTAGCAGCCACCCTACTGGGCTCCAAACTAAAAGCCCCACCCTCGACTGCCATGGAGAGGAGGTGGTCGTCACGGTGACGTCTGCGTCTGCGTCCGTCTGGTTTAATCAGCATGTCCTGCCTCTTGTGGCAGCGCTGGTACGCAGTAATGAGGCGACGCAGGCGTGCGGTGAGAGCTGAAGCTGCAGGCCAGTACAGATTCCCTCCTTTACCTCCATTCTCACTTGCCTTGGGGGCTGCAAAACAACAACCACCAGGCAAGAGTGAGGAGAAGGTTCCAAAAAGAATATAGACTGACTGCAGTCTTAATACATCTCTGGATATCTAAAGGGGTTTATTTACAGTGTATTGCACAGTCTAGAATCTCCTGCATTATCTGTTCTGTATCTCTGCATCACAAGTTTCTTAAACGTGTTTAACATGAAGCACATTTCAGTCCAGCATCTCCTCCTCATGTCAGAGTAATGTTCTCACTGGAACTGCTTCTGTTGCTACTTAAACATCTAAACTTTATAAAGAATTAACGGTTTCATTTTAGTAAAGACCTGCTGCTCTCTGCCTTCAGATCTGAGCTCAGTAAACTCACCTTCAACACTTTCTACCTCCATCACCTCCTCTTTATCATCCAGAGGAGAGTTGGTGAAATCCTACAACACATGAAATATAGTTAGTAAACCTCCCAGAAACACACACACACACACACACACACACACACAGGTTATGCTTAAACTCACATCCAGATCATCTTTGAATGGCATACGCATTGGTTTATACTCAGGGTCTTCATCCTCACTGGGAAGAGAGAGAGAGAGAGAGAGAGAGAGAGAGAGAGAGAGAGAGAGAGAGAGAGAGAGAGAGCGAGCGCATGTTAAGTGCTATAGACTGATATTTGCATTTCTTCTAATAAAGAATGGGGTAATTTTTCTGTGTTATTGTGAACTGCATGCGTCAATGTTTGGGTTT
This sequence comes from Silurus lanzhouensis, assembly GCA_039877035.1. Classification (NCBI taxonomy): domain Eukaryota; kingdom Metazoa; phylum Chordata; class Actinopteri; order Siluriformes; family Siluridae; genus Silurus; species Silurus lanzhouensis. Next base: position 914 of record JBCEWE010002093.1, on the reverse strand, counting down.
ATGAGCAACACTACTGTATATAATAAACTAAAATATATTCTCACACACAGAGTTGAGACAGAAAGAGAGACAAAGACAAATCAGACAGACAGGTGTCTCTCTTGCTGTGTGTGAGATTGGGGTCCAGCATTACCCATCTGCCACCATGTCCGCTCCCCTCTGCTCAGCGGCGATGGCTTTGGCATCCGGCATTCCCACTCGCTCCAAAAAACACAGCGCCGGGTCGGCTCGCATCGAGTTATACTTCTCATAACCTGCAACACACACACACAACCTTCATCACAACATGCCCACAACTACAACACTCTGCTCTGTGTGTGTGTGTGTGTGTGTGTGTGTGTGTGTGTGTGTGTGTGTGTGTGTGTGTGAGAGAGAGAGAGAGAGAGAGATCTAAATACCCAGTGTTTCTAAACCAGACAAGTCAGAAATGAAAGCCTTCTGAAGGACAATCTATAATCAAACAAAGAACGAGTAATAGACGAGATACAATCAGTGCTAAACCAAAAATAAAAACTGCACGATGATGATTTATCCGAGGCCTCACACTACGCAGGGCAGAAACAGGACACACTGAGTGTGTATTGAAAGCATCGATGCAGAAGAGATGTGAGGCGGCAGATCTCAGTGTGCATGGCGGGGGAGATGGAGTACCACTTCACCCGAGAGCTGCTCGTTTCCCCCCTGCTTAGCCACAGCTCCGCCCCCTGCCCCACCTTACAATCACAATTCAATTAGGAGTTATGTGGTGACACGCCTCTTAACTGCTGCTAGCGTCGCTTAGCCAAACTGTAATCACCAGCATCTTTTTATAGCCATCATTCCTTCCAGCTGTCTGAGCCTCCCCCTCTCCCCCTGGGACACTCCAGCTGAATTGAGATCATGATTAAGAAGAGGCCATCCATGCTTAGTGTGTG
>JBCEWE010002065.1:0-19242 GCA_039877035.1 Silurus lanzhouensis | reverse complement strand
GCACTTTTTTTTTTTATGAATTTTGAATTAGATATAAGATGATTATATCTAATTCAAAATTCATAAAAAAAAAAGTGCAAAACAAAGAAACAAAAAGGTGCCGAGACAAATAATGTTTCGACTAAAACATGACTTTTTTGTAAAAGACAAATGATATTTTATTATGAAAATTTTAATTTAAATGTTGTTCATTAAAAAACGTTTAAAAGTGCAACGAGTTCACGAAAAACGAGAAGTGTCGTCGGCTGCAGAGCATCGCTTCAGCCGCGCTGAGTGGGTCAGAGGCCGGCTTCGAGGGGTTGTGACCCCCTCGTCAGAGAGTCATTATATTACTGCCCGTACTTCGTTGTTCCGAAGAAGGATGGCAGGTTGCATACCTTCTGGATCTTCACTCCTTGAACCGCTCACTTATGAGGCTCGGGTTCAGGATACTCACAAAGAGGTCGTGTCTCAGATCAAGTCCAAGGACTGGTTTGTCACGTTTGATCTAAAGGACGCATGCTCCCACATGGCCATCCTTCCCGCACACAGGAGGTCCCTGAGGTTGCTTTCGGCTTACCAATATCGGTCCTCCCGTTCGCCTAGCACTCTCACCCCATACCTTCACAAAGTGCGTAAACGCAGCACTGACCCCGCTGCAGCTCCAGGGCATCCGCATTTTTAATTATATCAACTGGCTCATTCAGAGCACCAGGCAGTTCGGCATCGAGATGTCGCTCTCGCCTGCATGTAGGAACTGGGGTTCAGACTGAACGCCGGGAAGAGTGTACTTTCTTCAGTACAGAGAATCACTTTTCTGGTCGTGGTGTGGGATTCGGCCAGGTTGTGGGCAAGGTTGTCTACCGCCCAGATCAAAGTCATCCTCACTGCAGTCGGGAGTAACAATATATCAGATCATAAACGTAAAAATATACTGATCAAGCGCATGCTGTATGTGCAAATACACCTAGGTTCAATACCACTATTTTCTTTTATCCTACGAGGCTTGCAGACTTGCGGAATCACCTATTTCATTTACGTATTGCACTTTTTATCGTAATTTCTTGAAATTAAGATAATCAATAGGGAAATAAATTTTTTCATAATTTTTTTTATTTAAAAAAAATCAAATTTTTGTCAAACCCCTATTTGTCACGACACCATTGTCGTTTTACAATTAATGATAGCACCTTAAATTTTTTTTCATAAAAATTCTGTTAAAGAACATGAAAATGTATATTTTCATAATAACTTTTAATGTTTCTTAATATAAAGGCATATTATTTGTCAAAAACATATGTCACAATTTTTGTTTTTCAATGCATTATTGCAACATTTCTTTTATTTATCAAATTCTGATAATGATTATGAAAATATAACATAATAACATAACATAATAGCTATCAATGGTTTATGAAAAGGCATATTTGTTGTCGCAGCATGATTTGTCATGTCACGTCTTTATTACCGTATGGAACTTGTTAACACAGCTGTATATTTCAGCAAGGCCCGATGAGAGAGATCAGCTTAACAATGTTGAAGATGTGTAAAGGACATTAGACAGTGGATGCTTGATAACTATTTTCTGCTCGACTCAGATAAGACGGAAGTACTTTATCTAGGACCACATGCAGCTAGAAGTAAACTTTCCGATTACGTAGCATCTCTGGATGGTGTTTCTATCTCAGTGTGTACAGCAGTCAAAAACCTTGGTGTGATTATTGACTCTAGCCTTTCCTTTGAGGCTCACATGAATAATATTCTCAGGATCGTCTTCTTCACCTTAGAAATATGTTAAAATTAGAAATATGATGTAGTTACAGGATGCAGAAAAACTAGTTCATGCTTTTGTTACATCTAGATTAAACTACTGTAATGATTTACTGTCTGGATGTTCAAGTAGGTGCACAAATAAGCTAGTTCAGAATGCAGCAGCAAGAGTCTGCACTAGATTTAGAAAATATGACCACATAACCCCTGTTTTAATCAGTCTACACTGCTCCAAATAAAACTCGCATTGATTATAAAATACTACTACTGACATATAAAACACTTAAGGTCTCGCGCTGCAGTGTCTGAGTAAACTTCTGTATGATCAACGTGATCAAAAGTTGCAGGATATTTGTTGGTACTTCAAATAATGAAGACTATATAGCAGGGGGCAGCACCCGCCTCACGAATCCCAATCTCATGTTCAACACTGTCGATCACATCCTTCGTTTCACCTGAACCATTCCTCACCTCATTCAAGTAAGCAATCCATTGAGAAGTCCTGTCTTCAGTATCACTTTTCTGACAGTCTGATTGTGACAAATCACAGTTTGAACTTAATACACTCTAAATCAGTGGTTCTTAACCTTGTTGGCGGTACTGACCCCACCAGTTTCATATGTGCATCCACCGAACCCTTCCAATGATGACCAAGCGGGGCGTGTCATCACGAATCATATGAGTCGGGTGTGGTGTCTTGACCTCCGCCGAACCCCTGGGGTCTGATCGAACCCAGGTTAAGAACCACTGCTCTAAATCCACTGAGCCATCCAAGCAGACAATGGTAAAAGTTCACAGGCATTAACAAATTCCGATGAACAACTTTGACACCTCCTGTAACAGGATGACGAATCTTGTATGTATTCAAAGAACAGTTTTTACCCACTACAACATACACTGCGCTCTCCCAATGGTCAGCTAATTTCTTTTTCCCCTTCTCCCCTTGTTCGCTATGAGGACTCTATCACCCAACTCCAACAAATGACCCTTGCACTTTCGATTGTAATAATCAGCCTGATTGTTCTGCTGTTGGTGTGCATTTTGTTGTGCAAGTGACATTGCCTACCTCAAATCCCTTCCCATGGACTGGACATATTTACTCACGTCAACATTTTCACCAGCCAAAATCATAATCTCATACAAAACATCCACTGGCAACCTTGGTGTACAGCCAAACATCAAAAAGAAAGGTGGATAGCCCAACTCGCCCAACCCCAAGCATCTCCGCTTCATGCCTCAGAATATCGTATGGGTTTCTCGTAAGTCTGTGCAAAATCTTAGAAGTAGCAAAAGGCTCCCGACTCAACGCATTGGCTACCACATTCTTCGGCCCCGGTATGTACTTTGCGACCCATCTCTGCTCGCAGGCATCAAGCTTCGGCTTGGTCAAAATATACTTGAGCGAGTTGTTATCCGTCCAAACCGTAAATCTGTGCCCACGAAGCCAATGACTGAATTTATCGCAAAAATGCCCACTTCATGGCCAGAATTCAAGCCTATGAGCAGGATACCTGGACTGGGCATGGTTAAGGGACTTTGAAGCAAAAACGATTGGTCTTGCGGCAGCATGACCCTCCTAAACCACTCATTGAAACATTGACAGATAGAATAAATGGCTTCGAGAAGTCAGGATGAGCAAGTAAAACTTGCTTCACCAGCATCATCTTCAAAGTCTTAAACACCCCTCTACATTCATCTGTCCAATCACCAGGGGTGAGTTTCCGGACGGCCCCGGACCTCTTTCCTATGCCCCTCACCTTCCAAGGTTTCTTTGGCCCATTGTCAACTGAAAAAGAGCCTTTGCAATCATTGAATAATTCTCAATAAAGTGTTGATAACATATAACCATCCCCATAAAGGATCTAATTTTACCCAGTGACACCATCAGCCTCCGTTAAGTGTTCCTCAGACACACCCACAAAAGCCTCCACCTTCTTCGGATCACTAGCCATGCCCTCCTGTGAAACGATGTGACCTAAAAATTACACAGATCTCCGTAAAAATCTACACTTCGAGGGTGACAGCTTTAAATTATGATCCCTGAGACGTCGAAACACCATCTCAAGTCTCTGCAAACTTTCTTCCTCATTTTTACCGAAAACCAACAGGTCATCAAGATAACAGAGCAAGCTCATGAAATTTTGATCACCAAAAATAATTAGCATCATTCTCATGAATGTTGCGGTACTATTGCAAAGACCCTGTGGAAAGCGGTTGTACTCATGCAAACCAAGGGGAGAACTGACAGCGGTAAATGTTTTGTCCTCTTCATGTAAAGGGATGTTGTAGTACCCTGATGTTAAATCCATGGTACTAAACAAGGCATTCCCCCCCAGTGCTGCTAGCACATCTGCCTGGTGAGGTAGGGGATGTGCGTCCCTCACCGTACGAGCGTTCAGCCACCGAAAGTCAGTGCACAGCCGCAAGTCTCCATTCGTTTTCCAAACCAATACCAACGGTGATGCAAATTTGCTGTTTGACTTTCTGATGATCTCTCTTTGTTCCATTTCATCTAAAGTCTGCTTCAGCTGGTGGTAATTAGCAGGTGATAGTCTCCGATAAGGTAAGTGAAACGGTCTCTCATCTGTCAAGCGAATGCAATCACAGAATCCCTTTGCCTAACCTCAATCCAATGACCGCCTAGAGAAAACACACCCATATTCCTTTATCAGATCAATGAGCCTGCTTCTCCAGAACGGCAACACCTCACAGTCACTTACATTTAAGTCCTTGAGGCCAAGCTCATCCAAATGAGTGTCACTAAAGTGCTCAACACCAGACACTGAGCTCCTTGCTGACAAGCTACTACAAGAACTCTTGCCACTCATGGCCACATTCTGAACATTTTCTGTTCTGGTACCTGTTCAAAATCTTCCAAGGCAATGCATGGACAAACATCAGCAAGTTTCCTTTTCTGCGCAAGCAAAATCTTTTTAGTTTTGTTTATGGGTTTATCATTCTAACATTAGACAACACTAAAAACTAGGCTCAATCACAACCGTGCTGCCCACTGACAGTTTCAGTCCCGGTGGTAGCCGACCCCAGACAAGGTGCACACTCATTGGTTGCAAAACCACAGCAGATTTTGACTTTAAAGTACCAACTTTGTCAGGGATACTGCCCTTTCACCTCTCGATACTTGAAAGCATACGTAGAAACTGACAATCTTCACTCAGATTTGTTTGATCTGGTTTATCCAGGACTCAACCCCTTATTTGATTTCATTTCATTGATCAAAGGCTCAGCACACTGGTACCAATGATAAAGCAGGTCCACCTGTCCATTCACAACAAGGACTGGGACACTAAAACAGAACCATAAACCTCATTTTCAGATCACACTTACCTACAGGACTAGTCTGCTTTCCACCGCACCCAACTAGGACAATATCTGACCAGGGAAACGACTTCTGAGTCAGGACTCCAGCTTCGATTTAGCTGAGGAACTGCATCAGCACTCAAAGTAGTTGCCATGGAGCCACTGTCCAGCATTGCCCTCAACCGAACTCTGTCCTGCACCAAAACATTTGTATAAAACAGACTGTCATTCGGCAATGACTGATTATTATTCTGAAAAATCACAGTCTTGTCTTTGCTTACACTCTCACAACAAGATGAATAAACCGACTCAACATCAATGTCCAAGGAGGATCTTACATTTTGTCTATTAGAATTCTTGGACCAACCACCGCGCACTGACTGTGCATTGCAAACAAGAGTCTTCTCCAACATTGTCAAAACTTTGTCTAGAGCACTGCTATCTGTTCTGTTGTAGTTGTGTCAGATCAATAAGGAGACAGAGATGTTTACTCATTAATAGGCTCAAGAACTTTGGCTGTATGTTGACTTGTAACCCGCCTTGTCACTTTCTGTTCCCTTAGCATCTCATCCAATCTCTCCTGAACCTCAGAAGCTGTCTAAGGCTGTACTGGTTTGCTTTTGAACACAAGAGACATTTACCTTTCAGGACAGTGTCGAATACACATTACAGCCAGTTCTCTACTTCAATTTTCTAAAGTCCTGCCCTCCTCCCTAAGGCCCTGCTCAGCTACCTCAGCAGCCTTGTTCAACCTTATCCAATAATCCAAGGGGGCCTTCATTGGAGAAAGGTTTCACCGAGTAGAAATTTGCAAAAGGCATACCTAAGCTACTGGAATCACTAACGTGATGTCTCAAAACAGTGAAAACAGAATCCGCGGTCGGAGTAACCGTTCTGTTGCTCAACCAGACCCTTATGATGTCCCTAGCCCTCCCCATTAATCTGTTCACTACTTCTTCAACCCTTTCCAAGCCTACCACTTCTTTTTTATTAAGGTATACCCGCATCAGTTCTTTCCATATCCATCTTCTCATTCCCATTCCATCACAGAACACTTATCAGTACCGTCTTATTTCTCAGTTTTCTCAGACTTCAGAATCAAATTCAACTTGGAAGCATCAATAATGGTTGCGTTCGACATCTTAGCATCAGAACCGTTAATGTTTTCTCCAGAGCAACTACTAGATGGCAAACTTGAATGTCTAGTTTGAAGCAGACTATCCCTGATTGCTTCACCAATTCCAAATCCAATTTGCCTGACAAGGTCACTCGTATCACTTGAAAGTCCCGATTCATGTTTGTTATGCATGTATGGTTTTGTTATTGGACTACAGTTTATGTCGGGTCTATCTTCAACTGACGATCTAAGTCTTACACCTCTCCCAGTGCTTACATACTCCGGACCCCTAAACTGAAAACCTCTGTCAGGTGTGGCAAGTAGTGCACCCCTTCCCCTACCAGCCATCGTTTTGCTGTAACCGAATAATATCCCTTCCTCTTTGTCATCAGTCATACCAAATCCCTGAAATCTGCTTAATACACACACAAAAAAAAGAAAATAAGAACTCAACCTGAGCTTACTGTCAAATGTCTGCAACTCTTTTCCAAAGAAAATTGTCTCCTCAAAAGATAAATGAGATAAAGGCTGAAACAGGAAGCTCCGGTTCAGAGGGAGGTCGTGCGCTGGACTGACCAATCGGTTACCGCTCTGCAGGACGCTTTGGATGACGCAGACTGGGACATGTTTCGGCGCAGCTCTGATGACGTCAACATGTTTACGGAAGCGGTTGTGGGATTCATCGGGAAACTAACGGATGATATGGTGCAAAAAACCACTATCAGAACGTTTCCCAACCAGAAGCCGTGGGTGGATAAAACCATCCGCGACGCTCTGAGATCCCGCTCCGCTGCCTACAACACGGGGCTCGCCACCGGAGACATGGATGAATACAAGGCTGCATCTTACAGTGTTCGCAGAGCGGTAAAGGATGCAAAGCGGCGCTACGGGAGGAAACTAGAGTCACAGTTCCAACAAGGTGGCTCTAGAAGCCTGTGGCAGGGACTAAGGACAATAACGGACTATAAAACACCATCTTCCAGAATGGTGAATGCGGACGCCATCTGGCAGATGAGCTAAACACCTTCTACGCTCGTTTCGAGGCTGCAGCTAACCACGCTAGCGGCGCTAGCGGCACAACCAGCGTGCACGCCGAGAGAGCCGGAGAGCTAAACACATTCACCATCTCAAAGCATGACGTGAGGAGGGCATTCAAGAGAGTGAATACCAGGAAGGCAGCAGGACCAGATGGAATCACAGGTCGGGTTCTGAAAGCCTGCGCTTACCAGCTAGCACCGGTGTTCACTGAGATATTCAACATCTCTCTGGAACAGTCTGTTGTCCCCTCATGCTTCAAACAGTCCACTATTGTCCCTGTCCCGAAGAAACCCCAGCCCGCCTGCCTCAATGACTACCGCCCTGTAGCTCTGACCTCAGTAGTGATGAAGTGCTTTGAGAGACTGGTCAGAGACTTCATCACTGCCTCACTACCGGTCACACTGGACCCACTACAGTTTGCGTACCGTCAGAACCGTTCGACTGAGGACGCAATTGCACATCTTCTCCACACTACAATCAGCCACCTGGACCAAAGAAACGGAATTACACAAAGATGTTGTTCGTGGACTACAGTTCAGCGTTCAACACCATAATTCCCTCCACACTCACCTCTAAGTTGGAGGTCCTGGACTCAGCCTGCCGCTGTGTCAATGGATCTCAAACTTTCTGACGGACAGACCACAAGCTGTACGGGTGGGAAAACACACCTCATCCACCTCACCCTCAGCACTGGAGCTCCCCAGGTTGTGTTCTGAGCCCCCTGCTGTACTCACTGTACACACATGACTGTGTGGCCACTTCCAACTCCACAACCATCATCAAGTTTGCTGACGACACCGTTGTGGTGGGCCTGATCTCCAACAACGACGAGACGGCCTACCTACAGGAAGTTAAAAACCTGGAGAGATGGTGCCAGGAGAACAACCTTCTCCTGAACGTCAGCAAGACTAAGGAGTTGATCGTGGACTTCAGCACGAAGCAGGAGCGTCATACCAACCGCTAACATCTGCGGACTCCAGTGAAAGAGTGGACAGTTTCCGGTACTTGGGTGTTCACATCACACAGGACCTGTCTTGGTCCTGTCACATTAACACCCTGGTGAAGAAGGCCCGGCAGCGTCTGTACCATCTGAGACGCTTAAGGGACTTTAAACTTCCCTCTCAGGTGCTAAAGACTTTCTACACCTGCACCATCGAGAGTGTTCTGACGGGTAGCATCACTTCCTTGTTCGGGAACAGCACCATGCAGGACAGACGAGCCCTCCAGAGGGTGGTGCGTTCAGCTGAACGTACCATCCACACCGAGCTCCCTGACCTGCAGGACATCTACAGCACACGGTGCAGGACCAGAGCCAGGAAAATTGTGAAGGACCTCAGCCATCCCAACAATGGACTCTTTTCTCTGTTGCGTTCGGGGAAACGCTTCCGCTCCCTGAAGGCGAACACAGAGAGAATGAGGAGGAGCTTCTTCCCGCAGGCCATTCGGAGTTTAAACCAGGAAACACCCAGAATCTAAAAACTGGCCCACTCTCTCCATCACCACCCTTTTTTTCCCCTGCACAATCACACTTTTCGTGCTACGGCACATTATACACTGGACTTGCACAGCACAGTGCACTTTACATTCCATTTCATTTTCATATTTCTTTTTCATATTTATTTCATATTTTTTTTATATTCTCTTTTTTTATACCACACCATTCCGCACAAGGTCACTTTACACCACACCTACTGCACACGGACACTCATGGACAATCAAAACCATGCCTAACTTGTTTACTGTTGTTTACTGGTTAACTGCACACTGCCATAAACATTTTCTGTGTACATTTTTCTGTGTACATTCTCAGTGTATGTGTATATATATGTATATGTATGTATATATACATATATGTATATATCTTTATATCTTTATTTATCTGCCTTCTTTTCTTATTATATTTTTCTTAAAATTTTGTTATTATATTTATATTTTTATTCTCCTTTTTACCCTATTTTATTCCCTCATGCCGGACCGTCGTCAAAAGCATTTCACTGCATGTCGTACCCTGTATGTATGTGTATGTGACAAATAAAAATTTGATTTGATTTGATTTGATTTGATTTGAAATCAATCCAAGCTAGTCAATGCCAAATCGCTCCTGAAATGCAGATCAACGATGTCATCAGCATGGCTCGGCATTTAAGACAGTCACTCTCGCAGCTTCCCGGCAGTCAGCAATCAGCAAACCAAACGATGGATCTACCTGTGACCATGTGACCGTGCATCACTCATGTAATCGCCAATACAAATTTTAAAATAAATAAAGAAAACCCACACCTTAATACCACTCATCAATCGTAACTCCAATAATCTAGTGTGACACCATTGCACTTGCCACATTTGGCAACCACCATTTAGTACAAACTAACAACATAGAACAAAGATGTGTGTCTTTCGTTTCTGTCGAACAGAATGTAAAATAGCAACTATCTTTTAACCATGTAAATGATGCAGCTTGTTCTTCAGAGAAATCATTTTTGAAGAACGTTTGCTACTGTCTAGCTCCAGTAGAATCTTCTGGGAAAATCCCAACGTGTAGCGTTTCTTTCGGTAACAGATTCATTGCATATATTAGGCCTAGTAGCAAAACACAGGCCTTTGAGAGAGGCGCCGGAGAGCACCCTCTCTCAAAAGACCTGATAACCCTGTCAAGACCTCGGTACCTTCCAGCACTATCACAGTCACTAAGGGGATGTTTCTGGAGCCACCTTTTGTGATGATCCTTACATGCTGTGGCAGTTCCTGCTAGTATATGTCCCCATTAGGATCCTTAGATAAAATAAAAGCATTCCAAATTATGGACAAGACATTTTTATTTATTTCAAACAATGATTTAAAACAACAATACAACAATGTCTATTCATTTATATTTTTATCTTTTTATTTGAGAAATAAAACATTTACATCTCTTCCACATAATTAGTAGTGTGTGCGGCTATTACAATCTCTGATACTTACTATTATTATTACTGTTCCTAGGATTTCGGTCAATTAATGCGTACTGTTTGTCCCAGAGTTTTGGAATTCCAGGAATTCCGTGTCAAGGAACAAGTAAGGGAGGGGGGTACAGGAAAATACATGAAGGATACAGGAAAATACAGGAAGGGGACGTGTGACGTATCAATGGACTTAGCCCAGCATAGAGAGTTGCACTGTGGGTGATATTGTGACGTCACGTGACGTCACCTCAAGCCACGCCCACACCATTAGCCCAAATAGACTAAAAACGATCACAGGGCGTGCGATATGTCAAAACACTTGGCACAGTGGGGCAGTTGAACCCTGGATGAATTTTGCCGTCACGTGACGTCATAGACCATGCCAACCACCCAAACATATTAGCTTACCACGTCTGGAATCGAACTGCTCGGCACGATCCGGGGAATCTCCGCGGAGTGCCGTTTTTTGACACCACGTTTTGCCACCTGACGCCACGTGGTGGGAACGTGGAAAAAAAATGTAATGGCAAAACCCCAGCGACACGGGAGTGTGACACATCTAATCACTCGGCACAGTGAGGAGAGTGGGATGCCGGGTTGTGTGATGACGTCACATGTCACTGGCCCCACCCCCTCGAATTAAAATGCCAAAAACAGGTGTGCGCTGTATCAAAAAGCTCGTCTCTTCGAGTACGGTCACGTCTCGGGGTGTGGACCTTTGCACAGGCAGGCACTACTCACATTCTCTTGATTTTTGTTTTTAAATGTATTATTTAGGTTTCGAACTCACTGTACAGATGTTGATGATCAATAAGTTGCTATACTGTAACAAACAAGTAAACTGCATGTCACAACGGTTTTTCAAACAGTCAATTTTACACATACAGCATGCACTTGACAAAGATTCTTTATGATGTGTTATAACAAAACAATCTTTTTATAACAAAAATACAACTTTTTTCATACAAATATGATGGATAATATGAAAATATGAAATTTCATAATCCCTATTTCAAGATAATCTGTTAAAAACTGTAAAAGTGAAAAAACTTTTGTGTGGAAAGTCATGTGAACAAAAAGCAAAAAGATGCCATGGCAAATCATATTGTAACTAAAATAAAAAAAGTTATTATGAAAATATTAATTAATATTGCAATCATACTTTTCATAAAATACTGATAGTTATTCTCAAAATATGAATTTTATATTTATTGGCAAATTTAATAAAAAAAAAAAAACCTTAAAGGTGCAATAAGTAAAGGAAAATCCAAAACGCGCAATGACATATGTTTTGCCTAAAATATGATTTTCTTTTGTAAACAATATATTATAAAAATATTACTTTTTATATGAATTAGCATAATTTTATTACATGTTCTTAAGAAGAATTGTATATAAAACCGTTTAAAAATGCATTAAGTGAACGAAAAATGAGTGCCATGACAGCATATTATAAAATATGACTTTTTTCAAATAAAAATAAACAGTTATTATAAAAATTGGAATTAAAATGTATGACAAATAATGTAAAAAAAAAATTCTTCTTCTTCTTCTTTCGGCTGCTCCCATTAGGGGTCGCCACAGCGGATCATCCGTCTCCATACCACCCTGTCCTCTACATTTGCTTCTTTCACACCAACTACCTGCATTGTCTTCCCTCACCACATCCATGAACCTCCTCCTTGGCCTTCTTCTTTTCCTTCTACCTGGTGGCTCCATCCTCAGCATTCGTCTACCAATATAGCTCATGTCCTCCTCTGCACATGTTTAAACCATCTCAATCTCGCCTCCTCACCTTGTCACCAAAACATCCTACATGGGCTGTCCCTCTAATAAACTCATTTTGAATCTTGTCCATCCTTGTCACTCCCAATGAAAACTTCAGCATCTTCAGCTCTGCTACCTCCAGCAGTCCAACCTTCACCCTGATCCAGTCTGTCGTTTCTACTGCACACTTCACTGCTGTCGCACTGTCCTCATACATGTCCTGCACCACCCTCACATACTTTTCTGACACACCAAACATCCTCATACAATACCACAACTCCTCTTTTGGCACTCTGTCGTACGCTTTCTCTAAATCCACAAATACACGATGCAATTTCTTAATCGCTGCTCTCACTTCCTCCTTACTAATCCTATCCACTTCCTGCTTCACTAACTCCACATCATCCAACCTTCTCTCTCTCTGATTTTCCTCATTCATCAGCTGCTCAAAATACTCCCTCCGCCTTCTCAACACACTCTCCTCAATAGTCAACACATTTCCATCTCCCAGCTCCGTCCCTCTGTCTGGCCAAACAGTACAGATCATTTTCTCCTCCCTTAGTGTCCAACCTCACATACAACTCCTCATATGCCTTTTTCTTGGCTTTTGCCACATCCCTCTTTACCTGCTGCTGCATCTCCTTGTACTCCTGCCTATTTTTCTCATTACTCTGGTGATCCCACTTCTGTTTGCCAACCTTTTCTCTTTATGCTCTCCTGCACTTCCATCTCTTTGTCTTCCTTTTTATTTCCAGATTTCACACCAAGAACTTTTCTAGCTGCCTCCCTCATCACTCCTGCAGTAGTTGCATCCAACACCTCTTCACCACCACCGAGCCCTTGTCTGACCTCTTCCCTGAACCTCACAATACACTCTTCCTCCTTCAGCTTCCACCATCTTATTCTTCTTTCAGTCCTCACGCTCCTCCTCTTCTTCTTCGCCTCCAAAACCATCCTACAGACCACCATCCGATGCTGTCTAGCTACACTGTCGCCCGCCAACAACTTACAGTCTCCAATTTCCTTCAGGATACATCTCCTGCATAGAACATAGTCCACCTGTGTGCACCTTCCTCCACTCTTATTTGTCACCCTATGATCATCCTTCTTCCTAAAATCGGATTTCACCTCTGCCATTTACATCCTTTTAGCAAAATCCACCACCATCTGCCCTTCCACATTCCTCTCCTTAAGGCCATACCTACCCATCACCTCCTCATCACCTCTGTTCCCTTCACCTACATGTCCATTAAAGTCTGCCCCAATCACCATTCATTCTTTCCTAGGTACACCATCTACCACTTCATCTAATTCACTCCAGAATCTTTCCTTCTCCTGCATCTCACCGCCGACTTGTGGAGCATAGGCACTGATGACATTTATCATCATCCCATTCAACTTCCAGCTTCACGTTCATCACCCTATCAGAAACTCTCTTCACCTGCACTACACTTTTACTGTACTCTTCCTTTAGCATCACCCCTACACCATTTCTCTTTCCATCACACCATCAGATAACAGTTTAAACCCACCTCCAATATTTCTGGCCTTACTCCCTTTCCACTTGGTCTCCTGAACACACAACATATCTACCTTTCTCCTCTCCATCATATTAGCTACCTCGCTCCCTTTACCAGTCATAGTACCAACATTTAAAGTACCACCCCAAACCTCCACTCTCCTACACTGCTCCTTTTCCTGCTGTCTCTGTAGATGTCTTCCTCCTCTCCTTTTCCTCCTTCGGCCAACAGTAGCCCAATTTCCACCGGTACCCTGTCGGGTAACGATACCTGTGGCGTCGTTGTTAACCCGGGCCTCGACCAATCCGGTATGAAATTCTTATTTGTGATCCGCATATTTGATTTGGCACATGTTTTACGCTGGATGCCCTTCCTAAACGCATTTATCCGGGTTCGGGACCGGCACTAAGAGTGCTCGGGCTTGTGCCTCCCTAATGACTGGATTCTAATTATCATAACAATAATAACTATTAATGTTTCTTATGAAAAGGGCATACTATTTAAAAAATGTATTTGTTTTTGATCAGGGTTTTGTCTCTTTACTTGTTTTGCTCAACCTTAATGCAGCTTTTGACACCATTGATCATACAATACTTTTTGCTAGACTTGAGAACGTTGTTGGAATAAGGGGGGAACAGCTCTCTCCTGGCTTGGGTCTTATTTGACTGATCGCTTTCAGTTTGTTGATGCAAATGGTGAGTTCTCCACATTCTAAAGTTAAAGGGGTAGGAAAAGTTTGGTGTTCTGCAATCTGTCTTAAGCCCACTGCTTTTCTCTTTATAAAATATATATATAAAAATATAAATAGACAAATAAAAATTTCATTCCAAAAATGTTGTTACTTTTTGATTCGATCGCATCTTTTACGTTTTTTTAATATAAAAAGCTGATCAGGATTATGAATATTCATATTTTCACTATTACGATTTGTCATGTCATCTTTCATTGTCATGTCATTCACTTTTGCTCTTTTTACAGTTCTTGAAATGGCAAACTATGAAAATTCACAATTTAACAATATAATTTTTTAAATAAAAAACAATCATATTTGTGTCGTTCTAAAACATGATTCATCTTGTCATGTCTTTTTGTCTTGTACTTTTTGAGGTTTTTATTTAATTCTTCTTCTACTTCTTCTTCTTCTTCTTCTTCTTTCGGCTGCTCCCATTAGGGTCGCCACAGCGGATCATCCGTCTCCATACCACCCTGTCCTCTACATCTGCCTCTTTTACACCAACTACCTGCATGTCTTCCCTCACCACATCCATGAACCTCCTTCTTGGCCTTCCTCTTTTCCTCCTACCTGGTGGCTCCATCCTCAGCATTCTTCTACCAATATAATTCATGTCCCTCCTCTGCACATGTCCAAACCATCTCAATCTCGCCTCCCTCACCTTTCACCAAAACATCCTACATGCGCTGTCTCTCTAATAAACTCATTTCTAATCTTATCCATCCTCGTCACTCCCAACGAAAACCTCAGCTCTGCTACCTCCAGCTCCACCTCCTGTCTTTTACTCAATGCCACTGTATCTAAACCATACAACATCACAGTCTCACCACAGTCCTATAAACTTTTCCTTTCAATTTTGCAGATACCCTACTATCACAAATCACTCCTGTCACTCTTCTCCACCCACTCCACCCTGCCTGCACTCTTTCTTCACTTCTCTAACACACTCTCCATTACTTTGCACTGTTGACCCCAGTACCTGAATTCCTCCACCTTCTGAAGCTCTTCTCCCTGCAACCGCACCACTCCACTGCCCTCCCTCTCATTCACACACATGTATTCTGTCTTACTCCTACTGAGTTTCATTCCCCTTCTCTCCAGCGCATATCTCCACCTCTCCAGGCTCTTCTCAACCTGCTCCCTACTCTCACAACAAATCACAATATCATCCGCAACATCATAGTTACTGCAGGTCTGCACATCTCCTTTATGCCTAAAGATCTGTACCAGCCACACTTCTTCTCCATCCTCAGGCATCTTCTCACCCTTCCAAAATCCTGGTTAAACAATCTGGTCAAAAACTCCACTGCCATCTCTCCTAAACATCTCCACGCTTCTACCGTATGTCATCTGGTCCAACCGACTTTCCACTCTTCATCCTCTTAATCGCTGCTCTCACTTCCTCCTTACTAATCCTATCTACATCCTGCTTCACCAACTCCACATCATCCAACCTTCTCTCTCTCTGATTTTCCTCATTCATCAGCTGCTCAAAATACTCCCTCCACCTTCTCAACACACTCTCCTCACTAGTCAACACATTTCCCTCTCCATCCTTTACTGCTCTAACTTGCAGTACATCCTTTCCAGCTCGGTCCCTCTGCCTGGACAATCGGTACAAATCCTTTTCTCCTTCCTTAGTGTCCAACCTCTCATACAGCTCCTCATATGCCTTTTCCTTGGCTTTCGCCAGATCCCTCTTAACCTGCTGCCGCATCTCCTTGTACTCCTGCCTACTTTTCTCATCACTCTGTCTATCCCACTTCTGTTTTGCCAACCTCTTTCTCCTTATGCTCTCCTGCACTGCCTCATTCCACCACCACGTCTCCTTGTCTTCCTTTCTATTTCCAGATGTCACACCAAGTACTTTTCTAGCTGCCTCCCTCATCACTCCTGCAGTAGTTGCCCAATCATCCAACACCTCCTTAACACCACTGAGCCTCTCTCTGACCTCTTCCCTGAACCTCACACTACACTCTTCCTCCTTCAGTTTCCACCATCTTATTCTTCTTTCAGTCCTCACTCTCCTCCTCTTCTTCTTCGCCTCCAAAACCATCCCACAGACCACCATCCTATGCTGTCTAGCTACACTGTCCCCTGCCAACACCTTACAGTCTCCAATCTCCTTCAGGTTGCATCTCCTGCACAGCACATAGTCCACCTGTGTGCACCTTCCTCCACTCTTATACGTCACCCTATGATCCTCCTTCTTCTTAAAATAAGTGTTCACCACCGCCATTTCCATCCTTTTAGCAAAATCTACCACCATCTGCCCTTCCACATTCCTCTCCTTAAAAACAATACCTACCCATCACCTCCTCGTCACCTCTGTTCCCTTCACCTACATGCCCATTAAAGTCCGTCCCAATCACCAACCGTTCTTTCCTAGGTACACCATCTACCACTTCATCTAATTCACTCCAGAATCTTTCCTTCTCCTCCATCTCACAGCCAACTTGTGGAGCATAGGCACTGATGACATTTATCATCATCCCTTCAACTTCCACCTTCACGATCATCACCCTATCAGAAACTCTCTTCACCTCCACTACACTCTTACTGTACTCTTCCTTCAGAATCACCCCTAGACCATTTCTCTTTCCATCCACACCATGATAAAACAGTTTAAAACCACCTCCAATGTTCCTGGCCTTACTCCCTTTCCACTTGGTCTCCTGAACACACAGCATATCTACCTTTCTCCCCTCCATCATATCAGCTACTTCTCTCCTTTTACCCCGTCATAGTACCAACATTTAAAGTACCAACCCGAACCTCCACTCTCCTACACTGCTCCTTTCCCTGCCGTCTCTGTAGACGTCTTCCTCCTCTCCTTCTCCTTCTCCTCCTTCGGCTAACAGTAGCCCAATTTCCACCGGTACCCTGACGGCTAACGATACCTGTGGTGGTCGTTGTTAACCCGGGCCTCGACCGATCCGGTATAAAATTCTCATTTGTGATCCGCATATTTGATTTGGCACATGTTTTACGCTGGATGCCCTTCCTAACGCAACCCTCCCCATTTACCCGGGCTTGGGACCGGCACTAAGAGTGCACTGGCTTGTGCCTCCTTAATGGCTGGGTTGAGGTTTTTATTTAATTATTTATGAATAAAAAAATGTATATTTTCATAATAACTATGATATTTTTTATATGAAAATAGGCATTTTTCTTGTCAAAACATAATTTGTTACCTTTTTATTCCTGTGTTGAACATTTTTAAGTTTTTCATAAAATTGTTTATGAATATAAAAATGTATATTTTCATATGAACTATATACAAATAAGTAATATTGTAATACTAAAGTCAAAACATGATTTTTCATGTCACTTTGTTTTATCGTTCATTTATTGCAATTTTCATGAAATAATGCATAAAATTGATATTAAATATGAAAATTCTTATTTTTGTGTACCGTCATTTTTTTGTTTTTCGTTTACGTATTGCACTTGTTAACATTATTTAATGAAATTAAGATTATGAATTGTAAAATATTTATTTTATAATATCATATAAAAAACACATTTTCGTCTAAACTCAGTCATGCCACCATTGTCTTTCCTCAATTATTTATTTCAACAATTATAGATTATATGACAATTATTTATTTATATTTGTTGAATATTATTTTTTAATAATCTTGAAATATTCACATATTTTAATAACTATTGATGTTTCTTATCAAAACAGCCATATTATTTGATTATATGATTTGTCATGTCACCATTTTTATTTTCGATTATTTATTGCACTTGACAAAGATTTTTTTTAATGTTATGATGTAATAACAGTATGTTTTAACAGTAATATGACTTTTTTCATTCAATTATGTTGGATACTGTGAAAATATGAAATTTCATATTCATTATCATATTTTGAGAAAAACTGTTAAAAACTGTAAAAAGTGATAAATATGGTGTGGAAAGTCGTAATTCATCAAAAATGCAACATCACCTAATTTTTGGCAACACTGACTATAGTCTGTAAAAATAAGCTTGTTTTGCGCGGATAATACGATTCCGCAAGTCTAAGCCTCGTAGAGCAAAAGGAAAACGGTCTTTGAAACAATGTGGATTTTTACATACAGCATGCACTTGACAAAGATTTTTTAACATGTTTTTCGATGTAATATAACAACAGAAATCATGTTTTGTCAAAAATATGACTTTTTTCATACAAATATGATGAATATTATAAAAATATGAAATTTCATATTCATAATCATAATTTCGAGAAAACCTGTTAAAAACTGTAAAAAGTGATAAATCTGGTGTGGATAGTCATATTTCATCAAAATCGCATCAACACCTCATTTTTGGCAAGACCGTCTATGTGCTGTAAAAATAAGCTTTCCTATGCGCTGATAATGCGATTCCACAAGTCTCAGCCTCGTAGAGCAAAAGGAAAACGGTTTTTCAAACAATGTGGATTTTCACATACAAAGCATGCACTTGACAAAGATTTTTTTACATGTTTGTCGATGTATATAACAAAAGAAATCATGTTTTGTCAAAAATATGACTTTTTCATACAAATATGATGAATATTATGAAAATATGAAATTTCATATTCATAATCATAATTTCGAGGAAAAACTGTATAAAGTAATAAATCAGGTGTGCATAATCATAATTCATCAAAATCGCATCAACACCTCATGTTTGGCAACACCGTCTAAGCGCTGTAAAGTATAAGCGATTCCGAAAAACGAGAAGTTTGCCGTTTCAGAGCATTTGTTGTGTCTAAAATATTACTTTTTTCTTCAATTAAAATGAAAATAGTTTATAATAGTAATAGTTAAAAATAATTGTAAAAATAGGAAATAAAAAAATCAGATGACAATTTTTTGGGGTTTTTTTTCTTTAAAAAATGTATGAATTCATGAAATCAAATTTTCTTAAGCATAATTCATGAAAAAAGTTACAAAGTGCAACGAGTACAACGATTTAGTTTTTTTTTTTACGCTGGAAGCCCTTTTACCCCTTACTCAACATTTATCCGGGCTGGGGACCGACACTAAGAGTGCATTGGCTTTTGCAACCCTAATGGCTAGGTTT
>JBCEWE010002064.1:0-19265 GCA_039877035.1 Silurus lanzhouensis | reverse complement strand
AGGCTGGCCATTTCAGTACCCGGATCCTTCTTCTACACAGCCATGATGCCATGATGTTGTAATTGATGCAGTATGTGGTCTGGCATTGTCATGTTGGAAAATGCAAGGCTTCCCTGAAAGAGACGCTTTTCACTTTGCCACAGTCCATTTTAAATGAGCCTTGGCCCTGAGAAAACACCTGAGCTTCTGCATTATGTTTAGATATGGCTTCTCTTTGACCTATAGAGTTTTAGCTGGCGACGGCGACTGGCAGAGTGGATTGTATTCACCGTCAATGTTTTTCTGGAAGTATTCCTGAGCCCATGTTGTGATTTCCATTACAGTAGCATTCCTGTATGTGATGCAGTGGTGTCTAAGGGCCGGAAGATCACGGGCATCCAGTATGGTTTTCTGGCATTGACCCTTACGCACAGAGATTGTTCCAGATTCTATGAATCTTTAGATGGTATTATGCACTGTAGATGATGATAACTTCAAACTCTTTGCAATTTTTTCTCAGAGAACTCCTTTCTGATATTGCTCCACTATTTTCCGCCGCAGCATCGGGGAATTGCTGATTGCTGAGCCACTTGACTTCTGAGAGACACTGTCATCTGAAGACTCTTTTTATACCAATCATTTTGTCAATTGAACTAATAAGTTGCAAATTGGTCCTCCAGCTGTTCCTTATATGTACTTTTAACTTTTCCCAACTTTTTGAAATGTGTAGATCTCATGAAATCCAAAATGAGCCAATATTTGGCATGACATTTCAAAATGTCTCACTTTCAACATTTGATATGTTATCTATATTCTATTGCGAATAAAATATATGTTTATGAGATTTGTAAATTATTGCATTCCTTTTTTATTCACAATTTTTACAGTGTCCAAACTTTTTGGAATCGAGTTTGCACATTTTACAAATGCATGTAATATTTACAGATAAAACTACACCACAACAAAACACAACAAAATTCTAATAATATAAATGTTTAAAAAAAAAATACATGTTACATGTCTGAAATGACTAGGCATTAACATATATCAGGCTGTTTTTAAGTGTAAAAATTAAATATGAAGTAATGGTGTACTGCATACATTTTATATTTGTCTTCCAAATAGTTATGTCATTTGTTTCATAGCCTAGGTGTTCATCAGTCTGCCATTTTTTATATTAAATTGCAAATAAAATAAAAAAAGTTTTTCCATTTAGTAATATTCACAATGTCTTAAGGCAATTTTATATGTAATGATTTCTCATATAGAAATGTATATTCTCGCGTAAATTCACGTCTTGTGTAGGAATTTAAAATGATGAACTCTGCCTCATCTAATCAGCATTAGACCTGATTCCTGATTGTCGCGGGAGCAGCCATCTTAAAGAAATTAACAAGCCGTTATTGAGAGCGCGCTAATCAGCCAGCACATGGAGTTCTGCACTGGTAAGAGAAAAGTGATTTTTTTTTTTTTAGACCTTGAAAGACTTAACCATACAGACACCTGTTTGTGACAGAGGGCATATTTTGTCGTCATAATAAACATGTCGACTTAGATTGTGGGTTTTATATGTAACGATTAAATCGTTCCCTTTTTTTTTTCTTTAATGCTGAATAGTGGTGTCCCCCCGAGGAGAGTGGAAACAACTTTATTTTTTGTACGATTGAAAAATTATTACCTGTCGATTTTGCAGCAAAATACTAGACACATTGAGGGGTTATGTGCTGCACTGTAGAGTTCATAGGAATGAACCCCATTGTTTTTTTTAAGTGTGTTAGTGATGACTGTAAGCGGACATTTTGCACTTACGCGGCTTTTAAAGCTAATTTTTATCGCCATCACAATGAGTCTGAACCCTCTGTTACTCCCAGAACCTTTGTTTCAGAATTGAAATGCACCATGTCGCTGTGTGACCGCAGTTCACACGTTAAAGAACTTGTACACCACTTAAAAGAGCATATAGTGGAGGGGCGACCTGTGGTGTGTCCTGTAACAGGTTGTAAAAAAAATGTTCACTGTTAAATCATCATTTACTGCTCATATGTCCAGGAAACATAGAGCATGTTCGATTGATAGCATAAGTGACATTTATAGGGAAGCTATTTTTCAGTCTTCCTCCGCCACTGCATATGTGAAGATGCTTTCCAGAGCACGAATGATGCAACACTTGAAGCCAGTGAATTACCACAGAATTTCAGTGAATCATTTCTTAGGACTGTGTGTTTATTCTACCTAAAATTGCAAGGGCAGCTCCTGCTTCCAGCTTCAACAATACAGACAATTGTTGAAGAGATGCAGAATGTACACGAGTCGGGACAGGATTACACTTTAATACAAACTTTAAGCAATCTATTGAAATCAGAATTATGGAAGTAATCAGTGTCAGAAACATCTTGTAAAACAGACTCAGATGATTTTGGTGACATAAGTGATGGCAAAAACTTTAAGTGCAACCATTTCTTCAAAATGCCTAAAAGTAATTCTTTACCAGGATGCTTTTGAAATTGTCAATCCACTTGGTTCTGCTAAGAAAAAGCACAAAGTAGTTGCAGTGTATCTTTCAGTAGTAAATTTACCTCCGCATGTACGGTCCAATACTGATCACTTGTCTTGTTATGTGCAGAGAAAGATCTTAAACAGTTTGGAAGTGCAAAGGTTTTGTCAGAGCTATTAGTGGATTTAAAAGATTTGGAGGAAAACGGAATAACTGTATTCAGTCAAAGGTGCTCTGTATTGTATCGCGGGTGATAATTTGGGTTCACACAGCATTGGCGGATTCACTGAAAATTTCAGTCATTCTCAATACTTTGCCGAAGTGAATTTCAAAGTGATGACCCAAGTGTTTGTGGTCCACAACGCACCCCTGAAAGTTACGATTCTGCTGTTTGTGATCAACATACTAAAAACAGTCAAGGCAGCAAAGGAATAAAGGTAAACTCTGTTTTTAATACTCTGAAATCTTTTCATGTTTGCCAGCCTGGTCTCCCACCTTGTTTAGGCCATGACATTTTTGAGGGTGTCTTAGCCTATGATATTGCATTGTACTTGAAGTATTTCGTTAAAAATAGGCAATGGCTTACATATTTAATTTTGAACAGACGCATCAAGCAGTTCAAATTCAAGCAGAACTGATGCTCTCGCAAAGCCATGTGCTGCCAACTCAGAGGTGCCCAAGCTTTCCGGACAAGCTGTTCAGAATTGGAATTTCTTAAGGTTGCTTCCTGTTTTAATTGGTGACAAGGTGCAAAATCCAGATGATGATGTGTGGCAGCTAACGCTCCAGCTTAAAGATATTGTTGATTTGATTTGTGCACAAAAGATTTCATCAGCACAGGTAGCTTATCTTGACATTCTAATCCAAGAATACTTGGAATCAAGAAAGTCTTTATTTCCGGAGTGTCCACTAAAACCAAAACATCACTTTTGGAGGCACTACCCAGCACTAATTTTTAAATTTGGCCCTTTGATTAGATTGTGGACAATGCGATTCGAAAGCAAACACAGCTACTTCAAGAGATGTGCCAGACATTTGAAAAACTTCAAAAACATCTGCCAAACATTATCTGAAAGACATCAGATGTTTCAAGCATATCTTTCAGCTGGACCAGGATGCAGTCAGCTTCTGCATGTCAAAGACGGTTGCACTTTTTACCCCAACCTTTACAGTGAATCAATTAAACATGCAGTGCGAGAGTTTAGCTTTTCAGAAGTTAATACTTGTGTATCCACAGACATAATGTACAGAGGTACGTCATATAAAAAGGGTCTTTTCCTTGTGTTGAAAAATGGTGAGTCCACTGAGTTTGGAGAACTACTTATTATTTTAATTCAAAATGATGCAGCTGTGTATTTTGTGATGGAAATGCCCAAAGCTGACTATCATTCTGAATACCACCTGTACTCTGTCACAAAACAAAGTACCAGGGTGCAATGTCTTAGCAGTAATGATTTGGTGGATTTTTATCCATTGTCATCATACATTGTTAATGGGCACCAAGTCATTCCACTAAAACACAGTGTGCTGTCGATAGAAAAAATGTTTTAGGCACAGTGGTGAAAAAACAATGCTATATAAATATAGCGAATAAAATGTGAACATATGCAGGTCTGTGCAAAAGTCTTAAGAACCTTGCTATATTAACTTTCAAAAATGGTTTTGAGCCAGTTATTTATATATTTTGCTGTAGTGTATCAGTAGGAAATATCAGTTTGCATTTCGAAACATTTCTTTGAACAAATTTTAATAATCCAGTAAAACTTTTGTATAAACAAAGAGTCTGGCATCAGTTGCTGTACAAAAACACAGTCTTCACAGTACTGTAGCTTTGCAGGTGCATTTCTTCAAGCATCTTCCGGTTTTTTGCCACAGTTCTTCTGTATTTCTTTCTGTATTTCTGCCCATTTCTTTCAGTTTATCTGGTATTTCTTTTTATCTGTAATTTCTTTTTATAAGTTAATTTAAAAAAATGTTCTTCTTAGGTCAGTCCTGTTTTGCTTCGAAGAGGTTTATGTTGTGTGTGGATCGGAACATTGTAAGAGGTGAATATTAAAGCAATAATAGCTCCCAAACATCAAGCACTTCTGCTTGTTGTTTGGGAGCTATTATTGCTTTAATATTCATTACCCATCAGAACTGACATCAACTCTGGAGTTTTTGCAGAGGTAGGTCTTTTTTGGATAAACTTTATATGATTTTCACTTTATTGATTTGAAACAAATCTAAGGTAGGTCCTGCAGTGGTTTGGGGGCTAGGGCCCTTGTCACTTTGACTGTTTACCAATATAAAACTTTACTATTTTTCACTAATTTCACTTTACAATACAATTTTGTTGGTAACATTGGTTAACTATGTTAGCATGAACTAACAATCAATAATACTTTTATAACATTTATAAATCTTAATATTCATTTCTAAATGTACTTATGTTTCATAATGTATCTGTTAACATTAGTTAATGCACTGTGAACTAAATTGAACAATAAACAATTGCATTTCTAATTCAATTGTAATAGAAATAATATTCATAATTTGTTTAGGTTAATGCATTAACAACTAATGTGTCATTAGTTAATGTTAATTCATTAACGTAAAGAAACTATGAGTAGTAAATTTTACATAATTTATTGTTAAAAGATTAATCATCAAATAAATTAAAGATTGTGAAGTTGTTTTTGATCGCCTTTTTTCTGTTTCACCAAGGTGTTTTTTCCCCATTAACCCGGAGAAGGGCACCAAAGTTGAGAAGACAAACACCGCCCGTCGTCCCGTCAACCCAAGAGTTCTTACATTGATTTAGGAACTTTCAGATCATGAGTGGCGTGATGTCTGAATATGGACTAATGTCAGTCAGTTTTCTGACTTGAGACACACTCAACTTGAAGGACAGTTTCACCTTTTATGCCCAGTTATTTCAGATTAAGAGGCAAGTAAATGTTTCAAATAATATTGTTAAAGATGCATTCAGTTTGTATACAGCTGCTACAGAACATTATTGCTTTTGTGATTTTTGAGAAGCATTCCTGTATCTAAATTTTACCCTCTTGTTTGCATACCCTGTTCCAGCTCCAATGAGAGAATCATTAATCTGTCGCATTCTCTTGATTGTATTGTGTATAGACAGTAGTACACATTACGAATTTATGTTAAGAAATAAGACATGTATGTTTGCTGTTTTGTGGTTAATAAATCCTTCGAAGCACTTTAATGTTTTTGGGTTTTTTTTTTTGCTTTCATTACTTTATCTTGTAAGGGATATCTACTTTGGTGTTTCAGTTTTTACATCCCTAATCTGTGTACACTGGGTTGCAGTTTTTTAAAGTCAATGGTCTATAAGGTGGTGCAGATTAAAAGTGCTTGCAAAATGTTCCATTAAAATGTACAGTTTTAAATTGTAATGTATTTTTACAGAGATATTTTGGCAACCACAGCTGCCAATTTTTTTCTGTGAAAACAACAGGGATTTTTTGTTTAATTCACAAGTACATTTTACAGGACATTTTTTTTTTTTTTTTGTGAATTAATAATCTGGGGAGTGTACAGTTTTAAACTGTAAATACGTGTACATTTTGACGGTACATGTTTGTATTTTATACATAAATATTCTGGAAAGTGTACAGTTTTAAACTGTTTTAAAGTTTACATTTTTAGTGTATTTTTAACTGAATTATTCTGGCAACCACAGCTGACAAATCTTTTTGTAAAAATGACTTTTTTTTTTAAAGTGTATATTATATATATATATATATATATATATATATATATATATATATATATATATATATATATATATATATATAATGTATTGTTTTTGTTTTTGAATGCCTAATGTATTGCTGATATATATGTGTGTGTGTGTATATATATATATATATATATATATATATATATATATATATATATATATATATATATGTATATATATATATATATATATATATATATATATATATATATATATATATATATATATATTTTTTTTTTTAAAGTGTATATTATATATATATATATATATATATATATATATATATATATATATATATATATATATATATATATATATATATATATAATGTATTGTTTTTGTTTTTGAATGCATAATGTATTGCTGATATATATATGTGTGTGTGTGTGTGTGTGTGTGTGTATATATATATATATATATATATATATATATATATATATATATATATATATATATATATATATATATATATATATTTTTTTTTTTTTTTTTTTTTTTTTATATATATTTTTTTTAAACCATCAGGTTTTGTGTAGGTTTTTTGCACTTTTCATGGTTTTTAGTTAATTGATGCTATTGAATATGAAAAGTCAGATTTTTCACTATATATTTTGAAATCTTGATTTGTCATATAACATTTTTTTTATTTAATTTTTTCTTTTTTTTCACATCAGTTTCTCATTAAATTATTCCTTGTATATAAAATTTTCTATTTTACCAATTTATTTTATATTCATATTAAAAAAAAAAAAGTTTTTTGTTTAAGTTTCCACTTTTTAATGGTTTTTAATGAAATAATGCTTAGGAATATAAAAATTAATATTTTCACAAAAACTCATTTTTATGAAAAAGTTATTTGTTTATGAAATTATGAATTTGAAATGTAATATTTTAATAAAAACAAATTTTTTATAAAAGAAAGTCAGATTTGTTTCAAACCATTGTTTGTCATAACAGATTTTGCGATGAATATTTGCTTTATATTTGTTTTTTTTTAAGAGAAAATATGCTAATGAATATGGTCATCATTTCAAATTTAACTTTTAGATACTTGATTTGTCATTTTACATTTTTCATTGAAATTTTGCACTTTTTAACATTTTATCATGAAATTATTCTGATGAATATGAACATTTATATTTTTATATATTTTTTAAAAAGGACCATTGTATTTCAGACCATTGTATTTAATGTTTTTATCTTGCATATTGCACTTTTTAACTTTTAACATTAAATTATGCTTATAAATTTGAAAATTCATATTTTCACAATATCACATTTTTTGTGAAAATGTATATTTTTTGTCAAACATGATTTGTATAGTCACTTTTTTGTTTCTTAATGGCATTGTTTAAAAGGTTCTCTGTGAACATATGCTTCTGAATATGACGAAGAGAAAGCGGTTCATATGTTCATAATGACTTTATAATTTGTTCATAATGAAAGCGGTTCATATGTTCATAATGACTTTAATAATTTGTTCATAATGACTTTAATAATTTGTTATGCAAAACGTCATATTTTGATCAAACCATGGTGTGTCATGTCATTGTTTTTCGTTCACGGATTGCACTTTTAAACCTTTTTTAATTCACTTTTTGCAGTTTTTATGAAAATATGATTATTAATATGAATATGAATATTTTTTAAATAACTATAATATTTTTGTGAAAAATGTCATATTTTGGCCAGAAAATGTTTTGGTATATCATATCTCATCAGAAACATGTAAAATTATCGTGGGCAAATGCATGCTGTTTGTGCAAATACGCTTGGTTCAAAAAAAGGCTTTCTCTTCGTCCTAGAAGCCTGAGACTTGCGGAATCAAAGTTTCAGCTGCTAAGAAACTCATTTTTGACAGCAGGTAGGAGGCTTTGCCAAATATGTGCAGATGTTTTGTTTTTGATTAAATATGACTTTCTAAACCATTTTAATTCACTTTTTGCAGTTTTTAACAGTTTTTATGAAATTATACTTATGAATATGAAAATTCATATTTTTTAAATAAATGTAATATTTTTGTGAAAAATGTTATATTTTGGCCAGAAAATGTTTTGGTGTATCATATCTCATCAGAAACATGTAAAATTATCGTGGCCAAGTGCATGCTGTTTGTGCAAATACGCTTGGTTCAAAGAACCGCTTTCTCTTCGTCCTAGAAGCCTGAGACTTGCGGAATCGAAGTTTCAGCTGCTAAGAAACTCATTTTTGACAGCCGGTTGAAGGCTTTGCCAAATATGTGCTGTTGTTTCGTTTTTGATTAAATGTGACTTTTCAACACATTTTATTTCACTTTTTGCAGTTTTAAACAGTTTTTATGAAAATATGATTATGAATATGAAAATTCATCTTTTTTAAATAAATGTAATATTTTTGTGAAAAATGTCATATTTCGGCCAGAAAATGTTTTGGTATATCATATCTCATCAGAAACATGTAAAATTATCGTGGGCAAGTGCATGCTGTTTGTGCAAATACGCTTGGTTCGAAAAACCGCTTTCTCTTCGGCCTAGAAGCCTGAGACTTGCGGAATCGAAGTTTCAGCTGCTAAGAAACTCATTTTTGACAGCAGGTTGAAGGCTTTGCCAAATATGTGCTGTTGTTTCGTTTTTGATTAAATATGACTTTCTAAACCATTTTAATTCACTTTTTGCAGTTTTTAACAGTTTTTATGAAATTATACTTATGAATATGAAAATTCATCTTTTTTAAATAAATATAATATTTTTGTGAAAAATGTCATATTTCGGCCAGAAATGTTTTGGTATATCATATCTCATCAGAAACATGTAAAATTATCGTGGGCAAATGCATGCTGTTTGTGCAAATACGCTTGGTTCAAAAAAAGGCTTTCTCTTCGGCCTAGAAGCCTGAGACTTGCGGAATCGAAGTTTCAGCTGCTAAGAAACTCATTTTTGACAGCAGGTAGGAGGCTTTGCCAAATATGTGCTGATGTTTCGTTTTTGATTAAATATGATTTTCTAAACCTTTTTAATTCACTTTTTGCAGTTTTTAACAGTTTTTATGAAATTATACTTATGAATATGAAAATTCATATTTTTTACAAATGTTTAATATTTTTGTGAAAAATGTTATATTTTGGCCAGAAAATGTTTTGGTATATCATATCTCATCAGAAACATGTAAAATTATCGTGGGCAAGTGCATGCTGTTTGTGCAAATACGCTTGGTTCGAAAAACCGCTTTCTCTTCGTCCTAGAAGCCTGAGACTTGCGGAATCGAAGTTTCAGCTGCTAAGAAACTCATTTTTGACAGCAGGTAGGAGGCTTTGCCAAATATGTGCAGATGTTTTGTTTTTGATTAAATATGACTTTCTAAACCATTTTAATTCACTTTTTGCAGTTTTTAACAGTTTTTATGAAATTATACTTATGAATATGAAAATTCATCTTTTTTAAATAAATGTAATATTTTTGTGAAAAATGTTATATTTTGGCCAGAAAATGTTTTGGTGTATCATATCTCATCAGAAACATGTAAAATTATCGTGGGCAAGTGCATGCTGTTTGTGCAAATACTCTTGGTTCAAAGAACCGCTTTCTCTTCGTCCTAGAAGCCTGAGACTTGCGGAATCGAAGTTTTAGCTGCTAAGAAACTCATTTTTGACAGCAGGTAGGAGGCTTTGCCAAATATGTGCTGTTGTTTCGTTTTTGATTAAATGTGACTTTTCAACACATTTTAATTCACTTTTTGCATTTTTAAACAGTTTTTATGAAAATATGATTATGAATATGAAAATTCATCTTTTTAAAATAAATGTAATATTTTTGTGAAAAATGTCATATTTAGGCCAGAAAATGTTTTGGTATATCATATCTCATCAGAAACATGTAAAATTATCGTGGGCAAGTGCATGCTGTTTGTGCAAATACGCTTGGTTCGAAAAACCGCTTTCTCTTCGTCCTAGAAGCCTGAGACTTGCGGAATCGAAGTTTCAGCTGCTAAGAAACTCATTTTTGACAGCAGGTAGGAGGCTTTGCCAAATATGTGCAGATGTTTTGTTTTTGATTAAATATGACTTTCTAAACCATTTTAATTCACTTTTTGCAGTTTTTAACAGTTTTTATGAAATTATACTTATGAATATGAAAATTCATCTTTTTTAAATAAATGTAATATTTTTGTGAAAAATGTTATTTTTTGGCCAGAAAATGTTTTGGTATATCATATCTCATCAGAAACATGTAAAATTATCGTGGGCAAGTGCATGCTGTTTGTGCAAATACTCTTGGTTCAAAGAACCGCTTTCTCTTCGTCCTAGAAGCCTGAGACTTGCGGAATCGAAGTTTCAGCTGCTAAGAAACTCATTTTTGACAGCCGGTTGAAGGCTTTGCCAAATATGTGCTGTTGTTTCGTTTTTGATTAAATGTGACTTTTCAACACATTTTATTTCACTTTTTGCAGTTTTAAACAGTTTTTATGAAATTATACTTAAGAATATGAAAATTCATATTTTTTAAATAAATGTAATATTTTTGTGAAAAATGTCATATTTCGGCCAGAAAATGTTTTGGTATAATCATATCTCATCAGAAACATGTAAAATTATCGTGGGCAAGTGCATGCTGTTTGTGCAAATACGCTTGGTTCGAAAAACCGCTTTCTCTTCGTCCTAGAAGCCTGAGACTTGCGGAATCGAAGTTTCAGCTGCTAAGAAACTCATTTTTGACAGCAGGTTGAAGGCTTTGCCAAATATGTGCTGTTGTTTCGTTTTTGATTAAATATGACTTTCTAAACCATTTTAATTCACTTTTTGCAGTTTTTAACAGTTTTTATGAAATTATACTTATGAATATGAAAATTCATCTTTTTTAAATAAATATAATATTTTTGTGAAAAATGTCATATTTCGGCCAGAAAATGTTTTGGTATATCATATCTCATCAGAAACATGTAAAATTATCGTGGGCAAGTGCATGCTGTTTGTGCAAATACGCTTGGTTCGAAAAAACGCTTTCTCTTCGTCCTAGAAGCCTGAGACTTGCGGAATCGAAGTTTCAGCTGCTAAGAAACTCATTTTTGACAGCCGGTTGAAGGCTTTGCCAAATATGTGCTGTTGTTTTGTTTTTGATTAAATGTGACTTTCAACCATTTTATTTCACTTTTTGCAGTTTTTAACAGTTTTTATGAAATATATTATGAATATGAAAATTCATCTTTTTTAAATAAATGTAATATTTTTGTAAAAATGTCATATTTCGGCCAGAAAATGTTTTGGTATATCATATCTCATCAGAAACATGTAAAATTATCGTGGGCAAATGCATGCTGTTTGTGCAAATACGCTTGGTTCGAAAAACCGCTTTCTCTTCGTCCTAGAAGCCTGAGACTTGCGGAATCGAAGTTTCAGCTGCTAAGAAACTCATTTTTGACATCAGGTTGAAGGCTTTGCCAAATATGTGCTGATGTTTCGTTTATGATTAAATATGACTTTCTAAACCTTTTAAATTCACTTTTTGCAGTTTTTAACAGTTTTTATGAAATTATACTTATGAATATGAAAATTCATCTTTTTTAAATAAATATAATATTTTTGTGAAAAATGTCATATTTCGGCCAGAAAATGTTTTGGTATATCATATCTTATCAGAAACATGTAAAATTATCGTGGGCAAGTGAATGCTGTTTGTGCAAATACGCTTGGTTCGAAAAACCGCTTTCTCTTCGTCCTAGAAGCCTGAGACTTGCGGAATCGAAGTTTCAGCTGCTAAGAAACTCATTTTTAAAATCAGGTTGAAGGCTTTGCCAAATATGTGCTGATGTTTCGTTTTGATTAAATATGACTTTCTAAACCTTTTAAATTCACTTTTTGCAGTTTTTAACAGTTTTTATGAAATTATACTTATGAATATGAAAATTCATATTTTTTACAAATGTTTAATATTTTTGTGAAAAATGTTATATTTTGGCCAGAAAATGTTTTGGTATATCATATCTCATCAGAAACATGTAAAATTATCGTGGGCAAGTGCATGCTGTTTGTGCAAATACGCTTGGTTCGAAAAAACGCTTTCTCTTCGTCCTAGAAGCCTGAGACTTGCGGAATCGAAGTTTTAGCTGCTAAGAAACTCATTTTTGACAGCAGGTTGAAGGCTTTGCCAAATATGTGCTGTTCTTTCGTTTTTGATTAAATATGACTTTCTAAACCATTTTAATTCACTTTTTGCAGTTTTTAACAGTTTTTATGAAATTATACTTATGAATATGAAAATTCATATTTTTTAAATAAATGTAATATTTTTGTGAAAAATGCTATATTTTGGCCAGAAAATGTTTTGGTATATCATATCTCATCAGAAACATGTAAAATTATCGTGGGCAAGTGCATGCTGTTTGTGCAAATACGCTTGGTTCGAAAAACCGCTTTCTCTTCGTCCTAGAAGCCTGAGACTTGCGGAATCGAAGTTTCAGCTGCTAAGAAACTCATTTTTGACAGCAGGTTGAAGGCTTTGCCAAATATGTGCTGTTCTTTCGTTTTTGATTAAATGTGACTTTTCAACACATTTTAATTCACTTTTTGCAGTTTTAACAGTTTTTATGAAATATATTATGAATATGAAAATTCATCTTTTTTAAATAAATGTAATATTTTTGTGAAAAATGTCATATTTCGGCCAGAAAATGTTTTGGTATATCATATCTCATCAGAAACATGTAAAATTATCGTGGGCAAGTGCATGCTGTTTGTGCAAATACGCTTGGTTCGAAAAACCGCTTTCTCTTCGTCCTAGAAGCCTGAGACTTGCGGAATCGAAGTTTCAGCTGCTAAGAAACTCATTTTTAAAATCAGGTTGAAGGCTTTGCCAAATATGTGCTGATGTTTCGTTTATGATTAAATATGACTTTCTAAACCTTTTTAATTCACTTTTTGCAGTTTTTAACAGTTTTTATGAAATTATACTTATGAATATGAAAATTCATATTTTTTAAATAAATGTAATATTTTTGTGAAATATGTTATATTTTGGCCAGAAAATGTTTTGGTGTATCATATCTCATCAGAAACATGTAAAATTATCGTGGGCAAGTGCATGCTGTTTGTGCAAATACGCTTGGTTCAAAAACCGCTTTCTCTTCGTCCTAGAAGCCTGAGACTTGCGGAATCGAAGTTTCAGCTGCTAAGAAACTCATTTTTGACAGCAGGTTGAAGGCTTTGCCAAATATGTGCTGTTGTTTGTTTTTGATTAAATATGACTTTTCAACCATTTTATTCACTTTTTGCAGTTTTTAACAGTTTTTATGAAATATATTATGAATATGAAAATTCATCTTTTTTAAATAAATGTAATATTTTTGTGAAAAATGTCATATTTCGGCCAGAAAATGTTTTGGTATATCATATCTCATCAGAAACATGTAAAATTATCGTGGGCAATGCATGCTGTTTGTGCAAATACGCTTGGTTCGAAAAACCGCTTTCTCTTCGCCTAGAAGCCTGAGACTTGCGGAATCGAAGTTTCAGCTGCTAAGAAACTCATTTTTGACAGCAGGTTGAAGGCTTTGCCAAATATGTGCTGTTGTTTCGTTTTTGATTAAATATGACTTTCTAAACCATTTTAATTCACTTTTTGCAGTTTTTAACAGTTTTTATGAAATTATACTTATGAATATGAAAATTCATATTTTTTAAATAAATGTAATATTTTTGTGAAAAATGTTATATTTTGGCCAGAAAATGTTTTGGTGTATCATATCTCATCAGAAACATGTAAAATTATCGTGGGCAAGTGCATGCTGTTTGTGCAAATACGCTTGGTTCGAAAAACCGCTTTCTCTTCGTCCTAGAAGCCTGAGACTTGCGGAATCGAAGTTTCAGCTGCTAAGAAACTCATTTTTGACAGCAGGTTGAAGGCTTTGCCAAATATGTGCTGATGTTTCGTTTATGATTAAATATGACTTTCTAAACCTTTTAAATTCACTTTTTGCAGTTTTTAACAGTTTTTATGAAATTATACTTATGAATATGAAAATTCATCTTTTTTAAATAAATATAATATTTTTGTGAAAAATGTCATATTTCGGCCAGAAAATGTTTTGGTATATCATATCTTATCAGAAACATGTAAAATTATCGTGGGCAAGTGAATGCTGTTTGTGCAAATACGCTTGGTTCGAAAAACCGCTTTCTCTTCGTCCTAGAAGCCTGAGACTTGCGGAATCGAAGTTTCAGCTGCTAAGAAACTCATTTTTAAAATCAGGTTGAAGGCTTTGCCAAATATGTGCTGATGTTTCGTTTATGATTAAATATGACTTTCTAAACCTTTTAAATTCACTTTTTGCAGTTTTTAACAGTTTTTATGAAATTATACTTATGAATATGAAAATTCATATTTTTTACAAATGTTTAATATTTTTGTGAAAAATGTTATATTTTGGCCAGAAAATGTTTTGGTATATCATATCTCATCAGAAACATGTAAAATTATCGTGGGCAAGTGCATGCTGTTTGTGCAAATACGCTTGGTTCGAAAAAACGCTTTCTCTTCGTCCTAGAAGCCTGAGACTTGCGGAATCGAAGTTTTAGCTGCTAAGAAACTCATTTTTGACAGCCGGTTGAAGGCTTTGCCAAATATGTGCTGTTGTTTCGTTTTTGATTAAATGTGACTTTTCAACACATTTTAATTCACTTTTTGCATTTTTAAACAGTTTTTATGAAAATATGATTATGAATATGAAAATTCATCTTTTTTTTAAAAATGTAATATTTTTGTGAAAAATGTCATATTTCGGCCAGAAAATGTTTTGGTATAATCATATCTCATCAGAAACATGTAAAATTATCGTGGGCAAGTGCATGCTGTTTGTGCAAATACGCTTGGTTCGAAAAACCGCTTTCTCTTCGGCCTAGAAGCCTGAGACTTGCGGAATCGAAGTTTCAGCTGCTAAGAAACTCATTTTTGACAGCAGGTTGAAGGCTTTGCCAAATATGTGCTGTTCTTTCGTTTTTGATTAAATATGACTTTCTAAACCATTTTAATTCACTTTTTGCAGTTTTTAACAGTTTTTATGAAATTATACTTATGAATATGAAAATTCATATTTTTTAAATAAATGTAATATTTTTGTGAAAAATGCTATATTTTGGCCAGAAAATGTTTTGGTATATCATATCTCATCAGAAACATGTAAAATTATCGTGGGCAAGTGCATGCTGTTTGTGCAAATACGCTTGGTTCGAAAAACCGCTTTCTCTTCGTCCTAGAAGCCTGAGACTTGCGGAATCGAAGTTTCAGCTGCTAAGAAACTCATTTTTGACAGCAGGTAGGAGGCTTTGCCAAATATGTGCAGATGTTTTGTTTTTGATTAAATATGACTTTCTAAACCATTTTAATTCACTTTTTGCAGTTTTTAACAGTTTTTATGAAATTATACTTATGAATATGAAAATTCATCTTTTTAAAATAAATGTAATATTTTTGTGAAAAATGTTATTTTTTGGCCAGAAAATGTTTTGGTGTATCATATCTCATCAGAAACATGTAAAATTATCGTGGGCAAGTGCATGCTGTTTGTGCAAATACGCTTGGTTCAAAGAACCGCTTTCTCTTCGTCCTAGAAGCCTGAGACTTGCGGAATCGAAGTTTCAGCTGCTAAGAAACTCATTTTTGACAGCAGGTAGGAGGCTTTGCCAAATATGTGCTGATGTTTTGTTTTTGATTAAATATGACTTTCTAAACCATTTTAATTCACTTTTTGCAGTTTTTAACAGTTTTTATGAAATTATACTTATGAATATGAAAATTCATATTTTTTAAATAAATGTAATATTTTTGTGAAAAATGTTATATTTTGGCCAGAAAATGTTTTGGTGTATCATATCTCATCAGAAACATGTAAAATTATCGTGGCCAAGTGCATGCTGTTTGTGCAAATACGCTTGGTTCGAAAAACCGCTTTCTCTTCGGCCTAGAAGCCTGAGACTTGCGGAATCGAAGTTTCAGCTGCTAAGAAACTCATTTTTGACAGCAGGTTGAAGGCTTTGCCAAATATGTGCTGATGTTTCGTTTATGATTAAATATGACTTTCTAAACCTTTTAAATTCACTTTTTGCAGTTTTTAACAGTTTTTATGAAATTATACTTATGAATATGAAAATTCATATTTTTTACAAATGTTTAATATTTTTGTGAAAAATGTTATATTTTGGCCAGAAAATGTTTTGGTATATCATATCTCATCAGAAACATGTAAAATTATCGTGGGCAAGTGCATGCTGTTTGTGCAAATACGCTTGGTTCGAAAAAACGCTTTCTCTTCGTCCTAGAAGCCTGAGACTTGCGGAATCGAAGTTTAGCTGCTAAGAAACTCATTTTTGACAGCAGGTTGAAGGCTTTGCCAAATATGTGCTGTTTTTCGTTTTTGATTAAATATGACTTTCTAAACCATTTTAATTCACTTTTTGCAGTTTTTAACAGTTTTTATGAAATTATACTTATGAATATGAAAATTCATATTTTTTAAATAAATGTAATATTTTTGTGAAAATGTATATTTTGGCCAGAAAATGTTTTGGTATATCATATCTCATCAGAAACATGTAAAATTATCGTGGGCAATGCATGCTGTTTGTGCAAATACGCTTGGTTCGAAAAACGCTTTCTCTTCGTCCTAGAAGCCTGAGACTTGCGGAATCGAAGTTTTAGCTGCTAAGAAACTCATTTTTGACAGCAGGTTGAAGGCTTTGCCAAATATGTGCTGTTTTTCGTTTTTGATTAAATATGACTTTCTAAACCATTTTAATTCACTTTTTGCAGTTTTTAACAGTTTTTATGAAATTATACTTATGAATATGAAAATTCATATTTTTTAAATAATGTAATATTTTTGTGAAAAATGTATATTTTGGCCAGAAAATGTTTTGGTATATCATATCTCATCAGAAACATGTAAAATTATCGTGGGCAAGTGCATGCTGTTTGTGCAAATACGCTTGGTTCGAAAAACCGCTTTCTCTTCGTCCTAGAAGCCTGAGACTTGCGGAATCGAAGTTTCAGCTGCTAAGAAACTCATTTTTGACAGCAGGTTGAAGGCTTTGCCAAATATGTGCTGTTCTTTCGTTTTTGATTAAATATGACTTTCTAAACCATTTTAATTCACTTTTTGCAGTTTTTAACAGTTTTTATGAAATTATACTTATGAATATGAAAATTCATCTTTTTTAAATAAATGTAATATTTTTGTGAAAAATGTCATATTTCGGCCAGAAAATGTTTTGGTATATCATATCTCATCAGAAACATGTAAAATTATCGTGGGCAAGTGCATGCTGTTTGTGCAAATACGCTTGGTTCGAAAAACCGCTTTCTCTTCGTCCTAGAAGCCTGAGACTTGCGGAATCGAAGTTTCAGCTGCTAAGAAACTCATTTTTGACAGTAGGTAGGAGGCTTTGCCAAATATGTGCTGATGTTTCGTTTTTGATTAAATATGACTTTCTAAACCATTTTAATTCACTTTTTGCAGTTTTTAACAGTTTTTATGAAATTATACTTATGAATATGAAAATTCATATTTTTTAAATAAATGTAATATTTTTGTGAAAAATGTTATATTTTGGCCAGAAAATGTTTTGGTGTATCATATCTCATCAGAAACATGTAAAATTATCGTGGGCAAGTGCATGCTGTTTGTGCAAATACGCTTGGTTCAAAGAACCGCTTTCTCTTCGTCCTAGAAGCCTGAGACTTGCGGAATCGAAGTTTCAGCTGCTAAGAAACTCATTTTTGACAGCAGGTTGAAGGCTTTGCCAAATATGTGCTGTTCTTTCGTTTTTGATTAAATATGACTTTCTAAACCATTTTAATTCACTTTTTGCAGTTTTTAACAGTTTTTATGAAATTATACTTATGAATATGAAAATTCATCTTTTTTAAATAAATGTAATATTTTTGTGAAAAATGTCATATTTCGGCCAGAAAATGTTTTGGTAAATCATATCTTATCATAAACATGTAAAATTATTGAGTGCAAGTGCATGCTGTTTGTGCAAATACGCTTGGTTCGAAAAACCGCTTTCTCTTCGTCCTAGAAGCCTGAGACTTGCGGAATCGAAGTTTCAGCTGCTAAGAAACTCATTTTTAAAATCAGGTTGAAGGCTTTGCCAAATATGTGCTGATGTTTCGTTTATGATTAAATATGACTTTCTAAACCTTTTTAATTCACTTTTTGCAGTTTTTAACAGTTTTTATGAAATTATACTTATGAATATGAAAATTCATATTTTTAAAATGTTAATATTTTTGTGAAAAATGTTATATTTGGCCAGAAAATGTTTTGGTATATCATATCTCATCAGAAACATGTAAAATTATCGTGGGCAAGTGCATGCTGTTTGTGCAAATACGCTTGGTTCGAAAAAACGCTTTCTCTTCGTCCTAGAAGCCTGAGACTTGCGGAATCGAAGTTTCAGCTGCTAAGAAACTCATTTTTGACAGCAGGTTGAAGGCTTTGCCAAATATGTGCTGTTGTTTCGTTTTTGATTAAATTGACTTTCTAACCATTTTAATTCACTTTTTGCAGTTTTAACAGTTTTTATGAAATTATACTTATGAATATGAAAATTTCATTTTTTAAAATGTTAATATTTTGTGAAAATGTTATTTCGGCCAGAAATGTTTTGGTATATCATATCTCATCAGAAACATGTAAAATTATCGTGGGCAAGTGCATGCTGTTTGTGCAAATACGCTTGGTTCGAAAAACCGCTTTCTCTTCGTCCTAGAAGCCTGAGACTTGCGGAATCGAAGTTTCAGCTGCTAAGAAAACTCATTTTTACAGCAGGTAGAGGCTTTGCCAAATATGTGCTGATGTTTCGTTTTTGATTAAATATGACTTTCTAACCATTTTAATTCACTTTTTGCAGTTTTAACAGTTTTTATGAAATATACTTATGAAGTATGAAATTCATTTTTTAATAAATGTAATATTTTGTGAAAATTTTATATTTCGGCCAGAAAATGTTTTGGTATATCATATCTCATCAGAAACATGTAAAATTATCGTGGGCAAGTGATGCTGTTTGTGCAA
>JBCEWE010000353.1:527500-547083 GCA_039877035.1 Silurus lanzhouensis | reverse complement strand
GTATGAGTGTGAGTGTGAGTAAGTGTATGAGTGTGAGTGGTGAGTAAGTGTATGAGTGTGAGTGTGAGTGTGTATGAGTGTGAGTGTTGAGTAAGTGTATGAGTGTGAGTGTGTGAGTGAGTGAGTGAGTGGTGAGTGTAGTAGTGTATGAGTGGTGAGTGAGTGTATGAGTGTGAGTGTGAGTAGTGTATGAGTGTGATGGAGTAGTGTATGAGTGTGAGTGTGTGAGTGATGAGTGTGAGTGGAGTGTATGAGTGTGAGTGTGTGAGTAAGTGTATGAGTGTGAGTGGTGTGAGTGAGTGATGTGAGTGAGTGTATGAGTGAGTGAGTGTATGAGTGTGAGTGTGTGAGTAAGTGTATGAGTGTGAGTGGTGATGGTGAGTGAGTGTATGAGTGTGAGTGAGTGTATGAGTGTGAGTGTTGAGTAGTGTATGAGTGTGAGTGTGTGAGTAAGTGTATGAGTGTGAGTGAGTGAGTGAGTGAGTGTGAGTGGTGAGTGAGGTGAAGTAGTGTATGAGTGTGAGTGTGTGAGTAAGTGTATGAGTGTGAGTGTGTGAGTAAGTGTATGAGGTGTGAGGTGTGTGAGTGAGTGACTGTGAGTGAGTGATGAGTGTGAGTGAGTGTATGAGTGTGATGTGTGTGAGTAAGTGTATGAGTGTGAGTGTGTGAGTGAGTGACTGTGAGTGAGTGTATGAGTGTGAGTGAGTGTATGAGTGTGAGTGTGTGAGTAAGTGTATGAGTGTGAGTGTGTGAGTAAGTGTATGAGTGTGAGTGAGTGAGTGAGTGTATGAGTGTGAGTGTGTGAGTAAGTGTATGAGTGTGAGTGTGTGAGTAAGTGTATGAGTGTGAGTGTGTGAGTAAGTGTATGAGTGTGAGTGTGTGAGTGAGTGACTGTGAGTGAGTGTATGAGTGTGAGTGAGTGTATGAGTGTGAGTGTGTGAGTAAGTGTATGAGTGTGAGTGTGTGAGTAAGTGTATGAGTGTGAGTGAGTGAGTGAGTGTGAGTGTGTGAGTAAGTGTATGAGTGTGAGTGTGTGAGTAAGTGTATGAGTGTGAGTGTGTGAGTAAGTGTATGAGTGTGAGTGTGTGAGTAAGTGTATGAGTGTGAGTAAGTGAGTGAGTGTATGAGTGTGAGTGTGTGAGTAAGTGTATGAGTGTGAGTGTGTGAGTGAGTGACTGTGAGTGAGTGTATGAGTGTGAGTGAGTGTGTGAGTGTGAGTGTGTGGGTAAGTGTATGAGTGTGAGTGTGTGAGTGAGTGACTGTGAGTGAGTGTATGAGTGTGAGTGAGTGTATGAGTGTGAGTGTGTGAGTAAGTGTATGAGTGTGAGTGTGTGAGTGAGTGACTGTGAGTGAGTGTATGAGTGTGAGTGTGTGAGTAAGTGTATGAGTGTGAGTGTGTGAGTAAGTGTATGAGTGTGAGTGAGTGAGTGAGTGAGTGTATGAGTGTGAGTGTGTGAGTAAGTGTATGAGTGTGAGTGTGTGAGTAAGTGTATGAGTGTGAGTGTGTGAGTGAGTGACTGTGAGTGAGTGTATGAGTGTGAGTGAGTGTATGAGTGTGAGTGTGTGAGTAAGTGTATGAGTGTGAGTGTGTGAGTGAGTGACTGTGAGTGAGTGTATGAGTGTGAGTGAGTGTATGAGTGTGTGTGTGAGTAAGTGTATGAGTGTGAGTGTGTGAGTAAGTGTATGAGTGTGAGTGAGTGAGTGAGTGTATGAGTGTGAGTGTGTGAGTAAGTGTATAAGTGTGAGTGTGTAAGTGTATGAGTGTGAGTGTGTGAGTAAGTGTATGAGTGTGAGTAAGTGAGTGAGTGTATGAGTGTGAGTGTGTGAGTAAGTGTATGAGTGTGAGTGTGTGAGTGAGTGACTGTGAGTGAGTGTATGAGTGTGAGTGAGTGTATGAGTGTGAGTGTGTGAGTAAGTGTATGAGTGTGAGTGTGTGAGTGAGTGAATGTGAGTGAGTGTATGAGTGTGAGTGAGTGTATGAGTGTGAGTGTGTGAGTAAGTGTATGAGTGTGAGTGTGTGAGTAAGTGTATGAGTGTGAGTGAGTGAGTGAGTGTGAGTGTGTGAGTAAGTGTATGAGTGTGAGTGAGTGAGTGAGTGTATGAGTGTGAGTGTGTGAGTAAGTGTATGAGTGTGAGTGCGTGAGTAAGTGTATGAGTGTGAGTGTGTGAGTAAGTGTATGAGTGTGAGTGAGTGAGTAAGTGTATGAGTGTGAGTGTGTGAGTAAGTGTATGAGTGTGAGTGAGTGAGTGAGTGTATGAGTGTGAGTGTGTGAGTAAGTGTATGAGTGTGAGTGCGTGAGTAAGTGTATGAGTGTGAGTGCGTGAGTAAGTGTATGAGTGTGAGTGAGTGAGTAAGTGTATGAGTGTGAGTGTGTGAGTAAGTGTATGAGTGTGAGTGTGTGAGTAAGTGTATGAGTGTGAGTGAGTGAGTGAGTGTATGAGTGTGAGTGTGTGAGTAAGTGTATGAGTGTGAGTGTGTGAGTAAGTGTATGAGTGTGAGTGTGTGAGTAAGTGTATGAGTGTGAGTGTGTGAGTTAGTGTATGAGTGTGAGTGAGTGAGTGAGTGTATGAGTGTGAGTGTGTGAGTAAGTGTATGAGTGTGAGTGTGTGAGTAAGTGTATGAGTGTGAGTGAGTGAGTGAGTGTATGAGTGTGAGTGTGTGAGTAAGTGTATGAGTGTGAGTGTGTGAGTAAGTGTATGAGTGTGAGTGAGTGAGTGTATGAGTGTGAGTGTGTGAGTAAGTGTATGAGTGTGAGTGAGTGAGTGTATGAGTGTGAGTGTGTGAGTAAGTGTATGAGTGTGAGTGAGTGAGTGAGTGAGTTTGATTTTATGATTTAGAGATGGTGATTTATTTGAATTGTCAGTGTGGAGACAGGAAACGTGTGTGTGTGTATATATGTGAGAGAGATGTCATAATACAATAGCTTGCTTGTTCTTAACCTTAGGTTTTGATAGAGGACACACACACACAGACACAGACACAGACACACACACACACACACACACACACACACACACACACACACACACACACAGGTGTTTTTAACATCAAAGGTTTTTAACACCTTTTGTCCTGGTTTGTCTGAGTGATTATTTTGTTTA
The DNA here is from genome assembly GCA_039877035.1 of Silurus lanzhouensis. Classification (NCBI taxonomy): domain Eukaryota; kingdom Metazoa; phylum Chordata; class Actinopteri; order Siluriformes; family Siluridae; genus Silurus; species Silurus lanzhouensis. The sequence continues at coordinate 543,981 of JBCEWE010000353.1, read as the reverse complement.
TACACCTCTCTCTCTCTTTCTCTCTCTCTCTCTTTCCTTCTGTCTCTCTCTTTTTTCTCTCCTTTTCTCTCACTCTTCTTATCTGGTTCTCTCTATCTCTCCCTCTCTCTCCCTCTCTCTCTCTCTCTCTCTCTCTCTCCCTCTCTCTCTCTTCTTATCTGTTTCTCTGTTTCACTCTCTCTCTCTTTCTTCTTATCTGTTTCTCTCTTTCTCTCTCTTTCTCTCTCTCTCTCATTCTCTCTCATTCTCTCTCTTTCTCTCTCTCTCTCTGTGCATGCGTGGGGGAAAGTAGCGCGTTAGAGCAGTTGGCGTGTGTCAAGTCAAGTCAAGTCAAGTTTATTTGTATAGCGCTTTTCACAACAGACATTGTCTCAAAGCAGCTTTACACAAATCAACAGTGAAGGTGAATGGTGTGAATTTGTCCCTGATGAGCAAGCTGTGGCGACTGTGGCAAGGAAAAACTCCCTTAGATGTTATGAGGAAGAAACCTTGAGAGGAACCAGACTCAAAAGGGAAACCCATCCTCATTTTGGGTGACATCAAGAGTTTGATCATAAATCTTTCAACAATACAGAACACTGGAGAGTGAGAGCTAACATGAGCACTGGAGTATAAGATTATAAGTGATGTTCTTTCTACAGTCTTATACAGTCTATATGGTTAGTAGCTCCGAGTTTTATGAGCTCAGCATTTGTGATCATCACAGATCCAGCATCAGCTTCTCCATGCCAGAGCCTTTAACACTCCAGGAGGTCCAATGTCAAACTCCACACATGTAGCGGGATCCAAATGGCACTGGTACGTCTCTAGATGGTTCGGGATGTTTGTGAGTTCGGCATCTACTTCTTCAAAGGTCCGTAATCATCACGAGGTGGGAGGTGACTGGAGCTGGCCAAACCTCAGGGTGTCTCGGGATGGGGAGAGAAAGAGAAGCAGTGGAGAGCAATTAGCGTAGCTGCTGTTCATGATATTAACAGCACAAGTTGATAATGTGCATGTGATCAGATGTTCTGGAGCACAAGGTTATGATGTGATGTGTGTTATGTGTAGGCTTTGCTAAAAAGATATGTTTTTAATCTACACTTAAACTGGGTGAGTGTGTCTGAGCCCCGAACACCGTCAGGAAGACTATTCCAGAGTTTAGGAGCTAAATGTGAAAAAGCTCTACCACCTTTAGTGGACTTTGCTATTCTAGGAACTACTAGAAGCCCAGAGTTTTGAGATCTCAGGGAGCGTGGCGGATTGTAGCGAGTTAAAAGACTGGATAGATATATGGGAGCCAAACCATTTAGTGCTTTATAAGTGAGAAGTAATAGTTTGTAGTCTATTCGAAACTTAACAGGAAGCCAATGTAGGGACGATAAGATCGGGGTGTGTGCATGTGAGTTTGCAGCATGGCGTCTCCGAGCACGAAGCTGTTTGAGAGTTTTTGTGTGTGTGTGTGTGTGTGTGTGTGTGTGTGTGTGTGTGTGTGTGTGTGTGTGTGTGTGTGTGTGTAGAGGAGTGTGTTTTAGTGGTTGGAAATGTGATGAGGCGATTCTTAAAGAGCTGTCTCGGTACGAGGCGAACAGTCTCCCCATGAAGAAAATCCCCCTCGGCTGTAAGTCCCCACTAGTTAAACAATTGGTGTCTTTCAGGAGAATCGTTTCTATGGTTCTTAATGAAGGTCTTAAGGAACTAAATGTGGTTCAAGTTCAAGATTGAGGGCTTTGACTATGTTTCCACTGACGCTTCAATCAAATGTTTTAAATGTGGTCAGATAGGGCATCTTATTTGTGCATGTCCTGGAAGACAGCGTGACCCCAGTGTCTCCAAGCGACCGGGGCAGGATGCAGCTAAGCCTGCTGGAGCCGTTCCCCCAGCGGCTTCAGCTCGGCCGGCTGCTGAAAGCCCCGTAACTGCTGCTGCAGCCCGAAGCTCACACTGCATAGCAGATGTCCACTAATGACATAACCACCTCAGAGAAGCCCTGCTCCACCAAACCGGACCGGGAGAAGCCCTGCTCGGCCGAACCTGACCGGGAGAATCCCTGCTTGGCTGAACCAGACTGGGAGCTGGCAGGCACAGGGGTACAGAGCTGTTACCAGGAGACACTGGTCACTACACTTGTGTACTCTTTTTAAAGTAACAACTAAGAGAAAGAAGTGAGGTAGGGGACAAGGAAAGAAGCAGGCTAAAGGTAGATGAAATAGAGACAGACAGCGAAGATACAATGTCAGACTCAGTCTTTAACTCAGAATCACAGGAGGAACTGTTGAACATGTTCTATAGCGCTGATGATGTTGAAGAGTTTTTAGAAACCACCAAATGGCAAAAGAATGTATCAGTAAAAGAGTTTTTCCCAGACCATAAACAGTTTGTTCATGATCTAAAGCATTTTAGAAGAGAAGGAACTTTTACAGATCAAGAAATCTTTAGATTGAAAAAAACGATAGGGAGAACTCTGATGACTGATAATGTGGTGGTTTTTACTTTGAGGCTTTTTTTTTAGCATTTGTTTGTTTTGCTTTTATTTTATTTTATTGAATGGGATTTAAGTTGCGAGTCTTAATGTGAATGGAGCAAGAGAATACAAAAAAAGAGCAAAACTATGAGCTCATTAAGCAGAAACATATAGATGTTGCGATGCTGCAGGAGACCCACAGTGACAGCAGTAATGCTGCTGATTGGCTGAAGGAGTGGGACGGGTTTAAGCCACATGTCGTTTAGTGGTGGTGTTGCCCTGCTTTTTAATCACAATTTTATTCCTGTTTTTTACACGGTAGAAGAAATTTTAAATGGGAGGCTTTTAAAAGTGAGCGCTTTTATGAGAATGAGATTTTAGTTTTTATGTGTGTGGACGCTCCCACCAGTGCAGTGGAGAGAATGTTTTTTTAAACAAACTCAAGAATGTTATTAAAATGCAGCACTTGCAGAGTTTTAAATTTTATAATAAATATGGACAGAAATCATGCAGAACCTCATGTACCTTCCTGTAAACACCTGTTGGAGTTGGTGGATACCCACGATCTCTGTGACATATGGAGAAATCTAAATAAGAAACAGAGACAGTACACATGGGCTCACTCCATAGATAACACGCTCTCCCTGGCCAGATTAGATCAATTCTATGGTTTTAAGCATCAACTGACTTATTTTAAAAAGTGTTTTATTTTTCCAGTAGGCATCTCAGACCACGGCATGGTTCAGTGCACCGTCAGTAAAAATTATGTAAAACGTAAGAGCACCTACTGGCATTTTAACACCACAATTTTAGAAGATGCAATAGCAATAATGAACCACCTGTTGGAGTGCCACTGAGATGGATGCTCCTTCTAAGTTCTTCAGTTTAGAACAAAAGAATGGACAAAAAAGATGTATGCATGTTCCTCAAAGACCTGCCTAAGCTCCCAGAGCTGACAGGGAGCTGACACTGGCTGAGCTTCAGGAGGGTCTTCAAGTCATGGAGAATGGGCGGGTGTCAGGTATAGATGGTCTCCCTGTCGAGTTTTTCAAGACATTCTGGAAACCCATAGGGCAGGACTTGCTAGAGATCTTACAGGACAGTGTGAGAGGAGATCAGCCCCCATTGAGATGCAGGAGAGCAGTCCTGACCCTGCTGCCTAAAAAGGGAGACCTGAGCCACCTGAAGAACTTGCACCCAGTTTCGCTGCTGTGAAAATCATTAGCATTGAGACTGTCGAAGGTGATGGAGCAGATCATTCATCTTGACCAGACGTACTGTGTGTCTGGCAGGTTGATATTTGATAACGTTTACTTAATTCATGACATTTTGGACGTCGCCAGTTTATTGGGCTTAAAGACTGGTAACGCTTCATTTTACCCGTCAGCATATGCAGATGACCTGGCTGTAATGGTGGGATCCCAGGCTGATGTAAATATCTTAATTGATGTTTTAAATGACTTTGAGTTTTTATCATCAGCAAAGGTTAAATGGGGGAAAAAGTGAAGCAGTTTTAGTTGGGGAGTGGGAGGGTGGGGAGCCTACACTACCAGGAGGCCTGGTGTGGAAAACAGTTGGTTTAAATACTTGGATGTCTACCTAAGGAGTCATGAGTTTTTAAATAAAAACTGGGAAGGCACTATAGAGCACATCAGAGGCAGACTGAGCAGGTGGAAGCGGCTGGTTCCAAAGATGTCCTACAGGGGGCATACGCTGGTGATCAACCTGGCAGTGTCGTCTCTCTGGCAAACCTGCTAGCAAACATCCAGGCCCTGCTTGTCGATTTCTACTGGGATGGTCTGCACTGGATTCCGAGTGTGTCCTCCATCTACCCAAGGAGGAAGGGGGGCAAGGGCTGGTTCCTCTCGCCAGCAGAACTGCAATATTTCGTCTCCAGTTTATCCAGAGATGCTTAACCAGGTCCAGGAACCTGGTGTGAAGAACAGCAACCAGTGAACTCTTGCACATGGGTGGAGGACTAGGACTGGACAGAACTTTGTTTTAAATGGACACAAACATTCTGGATGTGTCTGGACTACCAGTCTTTTACCGTAAACTTTTATTTTGTTTTCGGAAAAATGTATGGGACTCCGGTTCCCTGCACATCGCTAACCAGCTCCTACACTGCTGAAGGTTGACACTAACAGCAGCTGAAGCACAATGAAATCGGTGAGACCAGTCCTGTAGAGGAGGAACCCTTTCCCCAGCTGGATGTCGCTCCTGACCTTGACGGGTGTGAGCGCCCCCTCCTGGCATGCAGGGGTGAAGGGGAGATGAACTTTAAGACAGTGTCAGGGAAGCTCCTCTACAGGGCCTGTGTTAAGGTTTTAAATAAGAATAAGACAGTGTAGGTGAGGTCAATAATATAGAGGAGATGGACAGATCAGAATATAAAGTAATGGTGGAAGCTGAAATGAGTGATGAGGGTACACTCTGAGATTTCTGATGTTGGGTCACAGGTTACAGATGACATTTTTACTTTCTGGAAGAAATTAATCAATTTCTTGACAAAACCTTTGGTAAAATCGCCCAGGTAAAATATATTTTTTTTTCCAGATGTGGACAATTTTATATAATCTGCGCTAATGCTACAGAAGACAGTTAGTCATGAGGCACTGGCACTTTTAGAAATAAAGAAAGTACAGTAATCCCCCCGCTTTACTGTGGTTCAAATCTGGCGCCCCAGTTTATCGCGGAATTGCATTTGCCACATCAATGATAAGTTTGGCTGATTTTCCCGGTGTCTCGCGGAGAGCACCAGAGACCAAAACACTGATAGGGAATTGTTTTTAGGAGTTTTATGTTGAAATAATGAAATATATTAATAAAAATATAATGATTAATTATAAAATGAAGTAGAATGTTAATACAGTACAGTACAGTTTCCCAACCAGAAGCCGTGGGTGGATAAAACCATACGCGACGCTCTGAGATCCCGCTCCGCTGCCTACAAAACGGCGTTCGCCACCGGGGACATGGCGATTACAAGGCTGCGTCTTACAGTGTTTGCAGAGTGGTGAAGGATGCAAAGCGCCTCTACGGGAGGAAACTAGAGTCACAGTTCCAACATGGTGGCTCTAGGAGCCTGTGGCAGGGACTAAGAACAATCACGGACTATAGAACACCATCTTCTAGAATGGTGAATGCGGACGCTTCTCTGGCAGACGAGCTAAACACCTTTTATGTTTATTTCGAGGCTGCAGCTAACCACGCTAGTGGCGCTAGTGGCACAAACAGCGTTCATGCAGAGAGAGCCGGAGAGGTAAACACGTTCACCATCTCGGAGCATTACGTGAGGAGGGCATTCAAGAGAGTGAATACCAGGAAGGCAGCAGGACCAGATGGCATTACAGGTTGGGTTCTGAAAGCCTGCGCTGACCAGCTAGCACCGGTGTTCACTGAGTTATTCAACCTCTCTCTGGAACAGTCTGTTGTCCCCTCAGGCTTTAAACAGTCCACCATTGTTCCTGTCCTAAAGAAACCCCAGCCCACCTGCCTTAATGACTATCGCCCTGTAGCTCTGACCTCAGTAGTGATGAAGTGCTTTGAGAGACTGGTCAGAGACTTCATCACTGCCTCACTACCGGACACACTGGACCCATTACAGTTCGTGTACCATCAGAATCATTCTACTGAGGACGCCATTGCTCATCTCCTTCACACTACGATGAGCCACCTAGACCACAGAAATGGGAATTATACAAAGATGCTGTTTGTGGACTACAGTTTAGCATTTAACACCATAATTCCCTCCACACTCACCTCTAAGTTGGAGGTTCTGGGACTCTGTGCTAGTGGATCTCTACCTTCCTGACAGAAAGACCACAAGCCATACGGGTGGGCAAACACACCTCACCCACCCTCACCTTCAGCACTGGAGCTCCCCAGGGTTGTGTTCTGAGTCCCCTGCTGTACTCGCTGTCAAATACGACTGTGTGGCCACTTCCAACTCCACCACCATCAAGTTTGCTAACGACACTGTTGTGGTGGGCTTGATCTCCAACAACGACGAGACTGCCTACCTACAGAAGGTTAAAAACCTGGAGAGATGGTGCCAAGAGAACAACCTTCTCCTGAACGTCAGCAAGACCATCCACACCGAGCTCCCTAACCTGCAGGACATCTACAGGACCAGAGCCAGGAAGATTGTAAAGGACCTCAGCCACCCTAACAATGGACTCTTTTCTTTGTTGCGTTTAGGGAAACGCTTCCGGTCCCTGAAAGCGAACACAGAGAGAATGAGGAGGAGCTTTTTCTCACAGGGTATTTGGAGTTTAAACCAGGAAACACCCAGGATCTAAAAACTGTCCCAATCTCTCCATCATCACACTTTTTCTCTGCACATATTTTTCTTTTCGCACTACAACACTTTAAACTCCGGACTCTGGACAGCACAGTGCACTTTATACTTTATACCACACCGCACACGGACACTTTACACCACACCATACCGCACACGGTCACTTTATACCACACCATACCGCACACGGTCACTTTATACCACACCACACCACACACGGTCACTTTATACCACACCACACCGCACACGGTCACTTTATACCACACCACACCACACACGGTCACTTTAAGGACAATCACATAAACCACCTTAAATTGTTTACTGATTTACTGTTTTCTGCCACAAGCATATTTTGTATATACACCTTTTTTTCTTATATATATCTTTATATATTCTTATATTCTATATAGTTTAATACTTTATTTATCTGCCTTTTTTTCCCCTTGTTTTCTATTTCTCCCCATCCTATTCCCTCATGCCGGACCGTCGTAAAAAGCATTTCACTGCATGTCGTAGTCTGTATGTATGTGTATGTGACAAATAAAATCTGATTTGATTTGATTTGACTATTATACATAAAATAGTATTTTTGAGCTGTTTATCGCGGTTTTTCGTTTATCGCGGGCTGTTTTGGAACGTAACCAACGGGGGATTACTGTAATTGTAAAGTATGACGATAGCGTGTGCTGTGCACTCAGGGGTGACTGGAACTGTATAATTGATTTCATTTTTGACGGAAATGGGGAAGAACCTCACAGTCAGTCAAATGCCTTAGTAGGGAAAATTACAGAAAATTACAGATTATGGACATTTGAAAAACAAAGACATGAGGGAGTGCAGCAATACACATGGGTGAAAATGAAACAGAACAGAATCAGTGGAATGAGATTAGATTTAAAAAAGTCATGGAACAACAAGGTGATCTACACTTTTATTGCGCCTAGTTTTAGAAGTAAACACAAAGAGGACTGAAACCAATCTGGATTTTTTATGCAAAATTACTACAAGATGCTTGTTTTTTTGAAAATTGTAAATCTTTTTGGAACAACTGGAAACTGAAAAACACATTTTTTAAGAGCCTGAGTCGATGGCAGGAGGTGGGGAAAGTCAATATCACAATTCTGTGGCAGGACTTTACATCACACTCATCAGCCATGATCAAGAAAACAGTGAAGACTTTACAAAAGGGCATCAAACTTTTAGAAAATAAAATGCTGAACAGTAATGGAGCTGTAAAAGCGGATGGACTGAGGAAAAAAAGACAAGAACTTCGCTCTCTGCTGTAGAACCAAGCAAAAGAAACACTGATAAGAGCAAGGTACTGTGCCACCTTCTTTAACCTACAAAGCAAAAGTGTGCAACAGATGACATTGTATCATCTTATTCGAACTTGTGTTTCTCTTATATCAGATCCCAGTGAAATGAGAAACTTATTAAGCGAATTTCTAAACAACTACACAGTTCCGATAGTGATTACTGGGATACTGAATCCATGGAAGATCTGCTCAAGGAACTGCCACAGCCCCTGCAGATGCAAAAAGAGGACTTGGACAGTGAGATCACTTTTAAAAAACTCACAGAGGCAATGAGGCAGTTATCTCCTGGAAAAGACGGACAAATCGCAGAGTTCTACCAACACTTCTACGACCCTGGTGGGTCCCATCAGCAAGAACGATGAGTCAGCATACAGAGAGGAGGTGCAACGGTTAACAGCCTGGTGTGGTGCCAATAACCTTTTTCTGAACGTTGACTAAATGAAAGAGATGGTTGTTGACTGCAGGAGAACACAGAGCGACCATTCTCCACTAATCGTCGATGGATCCTCAGTGGAGATCGTCAAGAGCACCAAATTCCTTGATGTTCATCTGGTGGACAACCTCACCTGGTCACTCAACACCAGCTCCATCACCAAAAAAGCCCAGCAGCGTCTCTACTTCCTGAGAAGGCTGAGGAAAACTCATCTCCCTCCCCCCATCCTGACCATGTTCTACAGAGGGACCATTGAGAGCATCTTGAGCAGTTGCATCACTGCCTGGTTTGGGAACTGCACTGTCTCGGATCGCAAGACCCTACAGAGGATAGTGAGGACTGTGTGACTGATCTGTACAACCCGGACACAAACACACACTGGTATTCACTTCTCATACCCATGTCTTCAGTACCACTCACATTACATCACCTCATTACCATAAACTGTTTACATGCCGTTTTTCTTTTATCTTTTTTTTTTGGATTTATTGCTGTTGCTCTTTTGCACAACATTTTGTTTACATTTTTTGTTACTTACAATGTTCACTTTACGTATTTTACACACCGCAGTGTGCAATATACAGCAGGTTTACTGGTGTTTTTATTTTGTATTTTGTGTGTTTGTCCTACACTGTCTTGTGTCGTCTTTACACTGTTTGCACCAGGTTGCACACGATGCACTTTATGTGGCGAGGACATGCACTAGTCCTAAACCCTGTGTTTTCTGTGATTCTTGTTGTATGTTGCACCAGGGTTCAGGAGGAACGTTGTTTCATTTCACTGTGTACTGCGTCACATGAAAATAAAAGCTTCTTGACTTGATCTGATATCAAATACCTATTTGACGTTGTAACAGAATGTATAAAAAATAAAAGAAATCCTGTAAGCTGTAGGCGAGCCGTCGTGTCACCTCTCCAGAAAAAAGGAGACTTGGGACTTTTATAGAACTGGAGACCTGTATCTTTGCTGTGTGTGGATTATAAAATCCTCTCCAAGTGTCTTGCTAACAGACTTAAACACGTTTTAAACCATCTACTCAGAAGTGACCAAACCTACTGTGTCCCTCATAGGTCCATAATAGACAACCTCTTTCTATTAAGAGACATGGTTGATTTGAATCGGGCAAACAACAGTAACCTGGGAGTCCTGTCTTTAGACCAGGAGAAAGCATTCGATCATGTAGACCATGGATATCACTTTAACGTCCTGAAACACTTTGGCTTTGGAGAGAGTTTTATCTCCTACATACAGCTGCTGAACTCCGATGTGTATGTGATGGTGAAGGCGGGAGAAGGCTTAAGCGCCCCAACACCTGTGACAAGAGGCATATGGCAAGGCTGCCCACTTGCTCGACAACTGCAGAAAGGCATTTTAAAGTGATGCTATCTGTGTACGCAGAAGATGTCAGTTTTTATCACAGAAAAAGATGATGTCATGCTTTTAACTAAAACCATCAGACTATATGAAAAGGCTTCTTCTGCCAAAGTCAACTGGCAAAACATGAACAATGGAGAAAAGATGGACTAAAGATTTAGAAAGTGTTTTAAGGGAGTTAACACATTTGTCTTACAGAGGAAGTTTTCTGGTAGTAAACAATCTGGCTGCCTCAACATTGGGCATAAGACCACTGTGATGGAACCACCAGAAGAACTGATCAAGAACATACAAAGGACATCTGTAAACTTCTTTTGGAGTGGACAACACTGGACACAGGCAGCAGCCTGTATACCTACCATTACAGGAAGGTGGGCAGGGACTGGTGGACGTGAGGAGCAGAATCAGTGCGTTCAGAATTCAAGCTGCACAGAGGCTTCTATACAGCAAAGATGTGGTTAAGACAGATGGAGACACACCAGAACGATGGGCACCCGAAGAACCTCTATTCTTTAACCCGATGACACTGATTTCCCAGCACTGAAAATCTTCCCAGCCATACGTGAGGGGGAGAAGCGGAAGCCTCAGACTTCATCCTGTCCTTTAAAACACCACAGACACGTCTCTTCAAGGACATGACAAAGAAAGCTATGTACCACCTCACAGTAAAAGTCCTGCACAAAGACTCTTTAAAGAGACAAAAAGCCTCAGCGTGGACAGAGATGTTTAACCCAGACTTTGTGGTTTGGGACAGGTGGAGGACCCTGTATAACCCCCCTGTTGAGAAGCGTACTGCTGACCTGCAGTGGAGGATCATTCACGGGGCAATAGCTACAGACGGACATGTGGCCCACCTCAATGAAATACAAATTTGAGGAAAGAAGACGCTTAAACGCTTAAATGAATTGCTAAAGTAATTAATAGGAACAGTTACAGGTGCAGTGTGGATAACACGCAAGAACAAACACTTGCGGATATCAACTCTAGATCCTGAAACAATGCGCAAAAGACTCGTAGCAAAGAGACTGAAAATTTCAATTGCTTTTTATTCAATTCAATTCAATTCATTTTTATTTGTATAGCGCTTTTAACAATGAACATTGTCTCAAAGCAGCTTTACACAGATAATGTGGTGATTAAATGTAAATATGTTCTTTGTAAGTATGTTTGTCCCTGATGAGCAACTGTGGCAAGGAAAAACTCCCCGAGATGGCATAAGGAAGAAACCTTGAGAGGAACCAGACTCAAGAGGGAACCCATCCTCATCTGGGTTGCACCAAATGTCCATTTGAAGCATATATACAAAGTTGCGGGGTGCAGTGATGATGATCAGAAGCAAACTGCACTCCCGAGTCAGTGCAGCAGACCGCCAAAACCAACTACAGTCCAATCCGTCTTCAAAAGCACCCGTTCTACTCCGGAATTACATGGAACCACCCAAGGTGTTGATGAGAGACCGTCCCAAGCTGCACAGAAGTGTGAAGATCCACGGAGGGGAGAGGGGCAGGAACAGTGGTCACTGGAGCCTCAGGAGCATGTTTAACTCGACCGAGAGAGAGAGAGAGAGAGAGAGAGAGAGAGAGAGAGAGAGAGAGAGAGAGGGAGAGGGTGACGGGAAGAGAAGGATATGGATTATTAAGTGTAACTATTGGTGTATGAAAGTTAATGTCACTGTGCAGTTTGGACTCCGGCAAGACTCGCTATAGCAGCATAACTAAAAGGGAGAACCAGAAGGTAACACAGACATGAGGGATCTCTGGGATAAGAGACGACCCACCACACCACCGTCAACAAACCTGAGTGACCGTGTGAATGTGAGGGGACGACAGCATACAAATATACCAGTTCACCAAACACTCTATATCCATGTTCCCTCCAGATCTGTGCCTTTACCTAAGAAAAATCTACTGATAAAAGGCTTGACTAAATAAATAAGTTTTCAACCTCGACTTGAACACTGAGACTGTGTCTGAGTCCCGAACACTGGTTGGAAGGCTGTTCCATAACTGTGGGGCTTTATAAGAGAAAGATCTGCCCCCTGCTGTAGTCTTCATTATTTGAGGAACCAACAGATAGCCAGCACCTTTTGATCTAAGTAGGCGTGGAGGATCATACTGGTACAGAAGTTCACTCAGATACTGCGGTGCGAGACCGTTAAGTGCTTTATACGTCAGTAGTAGTATTTTATAATCAATGCGAGATTTGATTGGGAGCAGTGTAGATGATTAAAACAGGGGTGATGTGGTCGTATTTCCTAGATCTGTTGAGGACTCTTGCTGCTGCATTCTGGACTAACTGAAGCTTATTTATGCACTTACTCGCACACCCAGACAGTAAAGCGTTACAGTAGTCCAATCTAGAAGTAACAAAAGCATGAACTAGTTTTTCTGCATCCTGTAACGACATCATATTTCTAATTTTAGCAATATTTCTAAGGTGAAAGAAGGCGATCCTGGTGATATTGTTCACGTGAGACTCAAAGGAAAGACTCGGGTCAATAATCACACCGAGGTCTTTGACTGCTGTACACACTGAAACAGAAACACCATCCAGAGATGCTACGTAATCAGAAAGTTTACTTCTAGCTGCATGTGGTCCTAGTAAAAGTACTTCCGTCTTATCTGAGTTGAGCAGAAGAAAGTTATTAAGCATCCACTGTCTAATGTCCTTTACACACTTCTCAACATTGTTAAGCTGATCTCTCTCATCTGGCTTTGCTGAAATATACAGCTGTGTGTCATCAGCATAGCAATGGAAGCGAATCCCATGTTTATGAATGATTTCACCAAGAGGCAGCATATATAAAGAGAAAAGCAGTGGGCCTAAGACAGATCCTTGAGGAACACCAAACTTTACCTAATAGAGTGTGGAGAACTCACTATTTACATCCACAAACTGATAGCGATCAGTCAAATAAGACCTGAGCCAAGAGAGAGCTGTTCCCTTTATTCCTACAACGTTCTCAAGTCTAGCAAGCAGTAAGTATAGTGTGATCAATGGTGTCAAAAGCTGCACTAAGGTCGAGCAAAACAAGTAAGGAGACAAAACCCTGATCGGAGGCCAATAACAGGTCATTTACCACCTTAACTAGCGCCGTCTCTGTGCTATGATGAGGCCGAAATCCTGACTGATACATTTCAAAAATGTTATTCATAAGTAGGTGTGAGCAGAACTGCTGTGCTACAACCTTTTCTAAAATTTTGGATATAAAGGGGAGATTTGATATCGGTCTGTAGTTGGACAACTGACATGGGTCAAGGTCAGGTTTCTTAATAAGGGGGTGGATAACTGCCAGTTTGAAGGATTTAGGTACATAACCAGTGCTAATGGAAGAGTTAATTATTTTTAAAACAGGTTTGATTCCCTCTGGAGTTATCTGTTTAAAGAAACTAGTAGGCACGGGATGGAGAATGCAGGTTGATGGTTTTGATGAGGAGATTAATGAAATTAAGTCATTTTCATGAATAGGAGTGAAGCTTTGTAGTTGATTGTCCGTTATAATTACACTGCTGTCTACAGGGTTATTTGTAAAATAATTTGGATTTATATCAACCGTCTGGATTTCTTGCCTGATGTTTTCAATTTTATTATTAAAAAAGTTCATGAAATCATCACTACCTATTGATGGTGTGCATGTGAGTGCAGTGCTTTTATTCCCTGTTAATTTTGCTACTGTGCTAAATAAAAATCTAGGATTATGCTTGTTATTTTCTATGAGGGTGGAGAAATATGCTGATCTAGCAGCACTAAGAGATTTTCTATAATTTAAGAGGCTCTCCTTCCATGCTATTTGAAATACTGTTAATTTTGTTTGACGCCATTTACGTTCTAATTTTCGAGTGGTCTGTTTTAAGGTGCGCGTATGATCAGTATACCACTGTGCTAATTTTTTCTCCCTGATCATTTTGGTCTTAAGGGGAGCTACATCATCTAGAGTGTAACGTAACGTTGTTTCTAGATGCTCAGTGGCCCAGTCGAGCTCTGCGGGGTCTGACGGAGATCTATCTAATATCGTAATTTTAGGAAGATTATTAATAAAACGCGCTGCTGTAGCTGACGTGAAAGTACGCTTAACACGGTAACGTGGTGAGGTAGAAATGCAATGACTGAGGCAAATTTTAAACGAGATTAGATAATGGTCTGAAATAGCTTCAGACTGTGGAATTATGACTAAGTTTTTTATTTTTAATCCAAATGTTAACAACAAATCGAGAGTGTGTCACCACTATGAGTGGGTCCTATAACATTCTGATTAATTCCAACTGAATCTAGAATGGACACAACTGCTGCTCTTAAGGAGTCTTCCTGATTACCAAAATCAATATTAAAGTCTCCAACAATTACTGCTTTATCTAAAGAAGTAGCTACATTTGTGATGAAATCTGCAAATTCTATAAGAAAATCAGAGTCGGGCCCCTGGGGGTCTATAAATAATAATTAGTGGAATTAACTGACTTGACCTGCTTTCGGACACTGAATATTTTATGTTGGTGTAAAGAACTTCAAATGTTTTACATTTGTGTTTAGTCTTTTGTGTGACATTTAGATTATTATTATAAATAGCTGTGACTCCGCCTCCTCTGCCATTTAGACGGGGTTGGTGTATGTAACTATACCCAGGAGGACTCGCCTCATTTAATGCTACATATTCATTCGATTTAATCCACGTTTCTGTCAAACACATTATATTAAACTCCTGGTCGGTAATAATTTTGTTTATAGTCAGCGCTTTTGGCGTGAGAGATCTAATATTCAACAATTCTATCTTTAGATCAGAGGAGCTGCTGTGCGTTCAGTCCTATTTAATTTAATGTTAATCAGGTTACTTAAACAGACTTTCTGATAACTCCTATATTTTGGTTTTGCTCGGGGGACAGACACAGTCTCAATATGGTGGATCCTGAGTGACGACTCTGTGCAGCTAGCAGACGGTCGGTTTAGCCTGTCTGTCTGCTCCCTGGCCTTGGCTCTAGACAGTCACTTTTTTTTTTTTTTATAAGTTATATGTTTATTATATGACTATAATTTCCTTAGTTTCAATTATATTTTTTGTGTAAATGAGAATCTGTGTAAAGTTTATTATAACCAACTCCTTTTTAACTTCTAGAGCAGCTCCAAATACAAAGCTTTTATTTATGACCCCTAACTTATTTTAATAGGTGAAATCTACATGTATCTTTCTGTTTTTCCGCCTATACACATGTATTTATGTTTGTTTATTTATTGACCTCCCTTTTACTAAAAT
Source organism: Silurus lanzhouensis (assembly GCA_039877035.1). NCBI lineage: Eukaryota > Metazoa > Chordata > Actinopteri > Siluriformes > Siluridae > Silurus > Silurus lanzhouensis. The sequence continues at coordinate 528,870 of JBCEWE010000353.1, read as the reverse complement.
ATTTCTACATGGATAAAAAAAAATGCAAAATAGAAAAATGTTTCTGTTAAACCTTAACCTCTATCCATCTCTGTCTCCCTCCCTCTCTCTCTCTCTCTCTCTCTCTCTCTCTCTCTCTCTCTCTCTCTCTCTCTCTCTCTCTCTCTGTGTAGGAACCTGGCCCGGCCAAGGTCACAGTAACGAGCAGTAGTGTCCTGTGTGCCAGTAACAGTGTGGTTCAGTCTGATGGAGCTGAGCCTGTGAGAGGTATACATACACACACACACACACACATACACACACACACTTACACACACTTTTTTAAATAGATAATTGTTCAAATAATGTATTGTTATAATTGTGTGCATGTGTGTGCTACCATCTGTATGCATTATCAGAATCGGAGCGTGTGATTGGAGGACGTAAGCCGAGGGTGGAGAGCGGCTACTTTTCATTGGAAAAACCCAAACCTGAGCAGCCCTTGCAGGAAGCGCTATCTTCCCTATCCTCATCCTCCTCTTCCTCTCGTCTGAGGTACAGCACCTCGGAACCTGCGCTCTTCCTCTCGTTGTCCTCACACAACACACACCACACTTCACTTGACACACACACTACACACTCAGACTTTACAGACACACCCACTGTTTCACAATCTGTCGATGCTCCACACACATCGCCAACAGCACACACACTGCAATCTCCCTTCTCATGCACCTCCACCAACACACACACTCTAGCATCACCGCTCTCGTCCTCTCAGAGCTCTCTCGACTCTGAGTCGAGCTCTGAGAGGCGAAGTCGTGACAAAAGAGTGGGTGGAGCTAACCAATCAGAGGCTGGAGGAATGAACATTAAGCCTGGGCTAGGTGGGCGGCGCTACGCAGCACTGGCAGATGTCCCCCGTGCCAGAAGGCTGAGCCATCGCGAGGCGTTTCGTTCTGAGCGCAAGCGGCAAGAGCTGAGAGCGAGAACCCGAAGCCCGGGCAGAGAGGAGGTGGAGAGACTGTTCGGCCATCAGAGGAAGTGAGAACATACACACCAGTAGAAACACACACGCACAAACATACACTGGTTTTCACACTCCAGACACAGAATTGACCTTTAGGGATTTGCTGGTTCTTCAGGTGTTCCTTGGCTTGACCATAACTTGGTCATAGAGTCTGCGCTTTCAATTCAGAATGAACTTACTGGAGTCTTCTCAGCAGCAAATCAGGGTGCTGATGTCATCCAGTGAACCTGATGCAGAACAGCAGACTCTTTAATCAGATCCGGGAGAGGTGCTAAAGAGTCTTCAGCTTTACTCATCTACTATAATGGTCTATGTTATTTAATCAGGGTGAAGGTCAAAGGTCCGCCTCGGCCATGTTGATGTCTAGAGCATCTGCTTGACT
>JBCEWE010000353.1:517500-522500 GCA_039877035.1 Silurus lanzhouensis | reverse complement strand
CTTCCAACACTGTACATCTCCACATCCCCACACCTCCACATCTCCACACCTTTACACCTCCACACTTCCAACACTGTACATCTCCACATCCCCACACCTCCACATCTCCACACCTTTACACCTCCACACTTCCAACACTGTACATCTCCACATCCCCACACCTCCCCACACCTCCACATCTCCACACCTTTACACCTCCACACTTCCAACACTGTACATCTCCACATCCCCACACCTCCCCACACCTCCACATCTCCACACCTTTACACCTCCACACTTCCAACACTGTACATCTCCACATCCACACACCTCCCCACATCTCCACACCTCCACACCTTTCCATCTCCACATCCCCACATCCCCACACCTTTACACCTCCACACTTCCAAAACTTTACATCTCCACATCCCCACACCTCCCCACACCTCCACATCTCCACACCTCCACACCTTTCTATCTTCACATCCCCACACCTCCACACCTTTACACCTCCACACTTCCAACACTGTACATCTCCACATCCCCACACCTCCCCACACCTCCACACCTTTCTATCTCCACATCCCCACACCTCCACACCTTTACACCTCCACACTTCCAAAACTTTACATCTCCACATCCCCACACCTCCCCACACCTCCACATCTCCACACCTCCACACCTTTCTATCTCCACATCCCCACACCTCCACACCTTTACACCTCCCCACTTCCAACACTGTACATCTCCACATCCCCACACCTCCCCACACCTCCACATCTCCACACCTTTACACCTCTACACTTCCAAAACTGTACATCCCCACCTCCCCACACCTCCACATCTCCACACCTCCACACCTTTCCATCTCCACATCCCCACACCTCCACACCTTTACACCTCCACACTTCCAAAACTGTACATCTCCACATCCCCACACCTCCCCACACCTCCACACCTTTCCATCTCCACATCCCCACACCTCCACACTTCTACATCTCCACACCTTTACACCTCCACACTTCCAAAACTGTACATCTCCACATTCCCACACCTCCACACCTCTACACTTCCAAAACTGTACATCTCCACATCCCCACACCTTCACACTTCTACACCTCCACATCCCCACACCTCCACACTTCTACACCTCCACATCTCCACACCTCCCCACACCTCCACACTTCTACACCTCCACATCTCCACACCTCCTCACACCTCCACACTTCCACACTTCTACACCTCCACATCTCCCCATCCCCACACCTCCCCACACTTCAACATCCCCACACCTCCCCACTTCTACACCTTAACATCTCCCCATCTCCACACCTCCACACATCTCCACACCTTTACAGCTCTACACACTTCTACACCTCCACATCTCCCCATCTCCACACCTCCACACTTCTACACCTTCACACCTCCCCACACCTCCACACTTCTACACCTCCACATCTCCACACCTTTACACCTCTACACTTCCAAAACTGTACATCTCCACATCCCCACACCTCCCCACACTTGTACACCTCCACATCTCCCCATCTCAAGATGGCGCCGGTGAGGTCGGCTGCCGTCACGACTGCTCCGGCTACGCTTTTTCCTTTTTTGTTTATTTTGTACTTTTATTTAAGTAGTTACAGTCCCATCTACACAAGATGGACACCATTAGATATGACAGAGACACTCATATCTATTGGTGTACAATGCACTCACTTTTCGCCGTTTTTAAACCCGGACCCATGCTGGCCGAGCGAGATCCTGAGGGAGAACAAAGGACGCGACCCGTACCGGCGTCCGCGAGGGAAACGAGCCGGCATCAGGAACAGGCTGAGGGCACGTGCACACCGCGCTCCCTTACCTAGTATCCTGCTAGCCAAAGGGTCAAGTTCCAGAGAGACATTCGGGACTGCAACCTTCTCTGCTTCACCGAGACATGGCTGAACCCAGCGGTACCGGACCACGCCATCCAGCCGGCCGAGTTTTTCTCGGTTTACCGCATGGACAGAACACTGGAGTCGGGGAAGTCAAGAGGAGGTGGAGTGTGTCTGATGGTGAACAACCACTGGTGCGACGGCGCGAGCATCGTTCCTCTTTCAAGCTCCTGCACACCAAACCTGGAACTACTGACCATCAAATGTCGGCCCTTTTATCTACCTTAGGGAATTCAGTTCGGTCATAGTGCCAACCTCAAGCGCGCACTCCCGAACTTTTATCAGCACATCACCTGCCCCACCAGGGGCGAAAGAACACTGGACCACTGCTATACAACACTAAAGAACAGCTACAAGGCACAATCACGTCCACCGTTTGGGAAATCGGACCATGCCGCCATCTTCCTCATGCCTGTTTACAAACAAAGGCTGAAACAGGAAGCTCCGGTTCAGAGGGAGGTCGCGCGCTGGACTGACCAATCGGTGGCCGCTCTGCAGGACGCTCTGGATGACGCAGACTGGGACATGTTTCGGCGCAGCTCTGATGACGTCAACATGTTTACGGAAGCGGTTGTGGGATTCATTGGGAAACTAGCGGATGATACGGTGCAGAAAACCACCATCAAAACGTTTCCCAACCAGAAGCCGTGGGTGGATAAAACCATCCGCGACGCTCTGAGATCCCGCTCCGCTGCCCACAACACGGGGCTCGCCACCGGGGACATGGATGAGTACAAGGCTGCGTCTTACAGTGTTCACAGAGCGGTGAAGGATGCAAAGCGGCGCTACGGGAGGAAACTAGAGTCACAGTTTCAACATGGTGGCTCTAGGAGCCTGTGGCAGGGACTAAGGACAATAACGGACTATAAAACACCATCTTCTAGAATGGTGAGTGCGGACGCTTCTCTGGCAGACGAGCTAAACACCTTTTACGCTCGTTTCGAGGCTGCAGATAACCACGCTAGCGGTGCTAACGGCACAACCAGCGTGCACGCCGAGAGAGCCGGAGAGGTAAACACATTCACCATCTCGGAGCATGACGTGAGGAGGGCATTCGAAAGAGTGAATACCAGGAAGGCAGCAGGACCAGATGGCATCACAGGTCGGGTTCTGAAAGCCTGCGCTGACCAGCTAGCACCGGTGTTTACTGAGATATTCAACCTCTCACTGGAACAGTCTGTTGTCCCCTCATGTTTTAAACAGTCCACCATTGTTCCTGTTCCGAAGAAACTCCAGCCCGCCTGCCTCAATGACTACCGCCCTGTAGCTCTGACCTCAGTAGTGATGAAGTGCTTTGAGAGACTGGTCAGAGACTGCATCACTACCAGACACACTGGACCCATTACAGTTTGCGTACCGTCAGAACCGCTCTACTGAGGACGCCATTGCTCATCTCCTCCACACCACGATGAGCCACCTGGACCAAAGAAACGGGAATTATGCAAAGATGTTGTTCGTAGACTACAGTTCAGCATTTAACACCATAATTCCCTCCACACTCACCTCTACGTTGGAGGTCCTGGGCCTCAGCCAGCCGCTGTGTCAATGGATCTCTAACTTCCTGACAGACAGACCACAAGCTGTACGGGTGGGAAACACACCTCATCCACCCTCACCCTCAGCACTGGAGCTCCCCAGGGTTGTGTTCTGAGCCCTCTGCTGTACTCACTGTACACATATGACTGTGTGGCCACTTCCAACTCCACCACCATCATCAAGTTTGCTGATGACACTGTTGTGGTGGGCCTGATCAACAACAACAACGAGACGGCCTACCTACAGGAGGTTAAAAATCCTGGAGAGATGGTGCCAGGAGAACAACCTTCTCCTGAACGTCAGCAAAACTAAGGAGCTGATCGTGGACTTCAGCACGAAGGAGGAGTGGTCATACCAATCGCTAAACATCTGCGGGACTCCAGTGGAAAGAGTGGACAGTTTCCGGTACCTGGGTGTTCACATCACACAGGACCTGTCTTGGTCCTGTCACACTAACACCCTGGTGAAGAAGGCCCGGCAGCGTCTGTACCATCTGAGACGCTTAAGGGACTTTAAACTACCCTCTCAGGTGCTAAAGACTTTCTACACCTGCACCATTGAGAGCGTTCTGACGGTTAGCTGCACTTCCTGGTTCGGGAACAGCACCATGCAGGACAGACGAGCCCTCCAGAGGGTGGTGCGTTCAGCTGAACGTACCATCCACACCGAGCTGCAGGACATCTACAGCTCGCGGTGCAGGACCAGAGCCAGAAAGATTGTGAAGGACCTCAGCCATCCCAACAATGGACTCTTCTCTTTGTTGCGTTCAGGTAAACGCTTCCGCTCCTTGAAAGCGAACACAGAGAGAATGAGGAGGAGCTTCTTCCCGCAGGCCATTCGGTGTTTAAACCAGAAAACACCCAGGATCTAAAAGCTGGTCCACTCTCTCCATCATCACACCTCTTCTCTGTACATACCTCACCTCTCGCACCACGTCACTTTAAACTCTGGACTTGCACAGCAAAGTGCACTTTATATTATTTATTTTATACCACACCATTCTGCACACGGACACTTACGGACCCTTACACAGCACCATTCTGCACACGGACACTTTATGGACAACCCATCACTAAAATTGTCTATTGTTTACACTTTGGTACACACTGTTTACTGTTTCACCGTCTACTGCCATAAGGATTTTCTCTGTATATACATTTTTTCTCTCTTGTTTACATACCTATTTTTATATATCCTTATACCTTATATTCTATTTTATATAGTTTTTATACTTTATTTATCTGTTTTTTTTTCTTTCTCCCCACCCTATTCCCCCTCTTGCCGGACCGTCATATAAAAGCATTTCACTGCATGTCGTACCCTGTATGTATGTGTATGTGATGAATAAAATTTGATTTGATTTGATTTGATTTGATTGATCTCCACACCTCCACACTTCTACACCTCCACATTTCCCCATCTCCACACCTCCACACTTCTACACCTTCACACCTCCCCACACTTCTACACCTCCACATTTCCCCATCTCCACACCTCCACACTTCTACATCTCCACACCTCCCCACACTTCTACACTTCCACATCTCC
>JBCEWE010000353.1:505000-510000 GCA_039877035.1 Silurus lanzhouensis | reverse complement strand
CTGAAGCTAGAACAAAGTCGTTGCCATGAGCGTGAGGAGGAGTGTATTCGCAATGAAACAACTTTACGTGCACAATTGCGGGACAGCGAGGATCGTCTCCGGGACGTAGAGGCAAGTTTGTTAGAAAAGACCCAGGCGCTGAGACTCCTGGAGAGACAGCAGGCCTTGCAACGGGACCAGCACAAGGAAGTACAGAGGCTGCAGGAGAAGCTAACCGAGGTTACTAAATGTCTAATTGCGACAGAGGAGGCACAGGCTCTCAGGGAAGAGCGGGAAAAGAAAGAGCACCGTTGCCTGGAAGAAAATTATGAGCGTGAGCGACAAGGACTGAGTCGGAGGCTGGCGGAATCTGAGGAAAAGAGGCGTGAGGCTGAGGAGCAACTTCAGGAAGTTCAGGAACAATTAGAAACACTTCTCAGAGGAGGTGTAGGCGAGAAGAAAGAATCAGAAGTCAGTGAGGAGATGCTACGTCTTCAGCAGGTTCTAAATGAGCAAGCAGATGTGATTGAGAACCTTCAGGAGAGTGTGAGAAGGTTGGAAAAGGAGAGAGATCATCTTACGTGTCGTTGCCAGGAATTGGTGAATCAGATTGCAGAGGCAGACAGAGAGGTAGGAAAACTGCAGGAACAGTTAAAGATAGAAGAAACAGACTACTACTCTTTGGAAAGCTCATATGAGCGTGTTTCAGAAGAGTTTGCAAGAATCAGCCGGGTTCTGAGGGAGAAGGAGGAGGAAGTCAGACAGACCAAGGAGACATATGAGAAGCTGGTGAAACAAAAAGACCAGGATTTAAATGAAGCTCTTGTCAAGATGGCTGCTCTTGGAAGCAGCCTGGAGGAAACGGAACAACGCCTGAAGGCAAAGGATGAGCTTCTTAGTCGGGTTGGGCATAGGGAGGTGGAGCAAGATTTGCAGGTGAAGCTGGCTGTAGCAGAGAACCGAATATCTGAACTGGAAGAGCATCTCAGCGCATTGCGTTTGGGGTTCACAAACCTTAAGATGGAACGATGCTGCTCTCAACAGGATGTCCTTGATGCACTAGAAGAACAAGCAGAGCATGATATATCCTTTTCTACCACTTCCTCTTTGTCTCTTGTAAGAAGCAGCTCAGAGACAGAAGTGTCCTTTGCCAAGCGTCAGAGGATTCGCTTCTCGAACATCCAGTGCCAAAAATACCACCAGTCTCAACGAATCGAAAGAGTTCAGAGAGATAACACATTAATAGATTTTACTCAAGAGGAGAGACAGGACCTTGTGGCAGATACAAGTCTAAGCATCACAGATGATACCATCCAGGACTTGTCCCAGGATATCAGCTTAGTAAGTGACAACACATTCCAGTATTGCAGTGATACAGAAAGATTTATGTCCATCATCCATGCACTAGAATCAAAACTCCAGGCAACAGAGGAGAAGCTTAAAGATATGACATCAAAGATGCAAAATGAAGTATGTACTGTTAATGCCTCTGCTGAACCAGAACAGGATGAACCAGATGGTAAATCCATCTCTTGCTTGGATGACATTGTACAGGGAAATGTCACATTTGAAGATTACAAGAAAGCTCTGGGTTTTGTCGAGTCCTGCAGGGTTAGAGTTAGGGAGATTCTCAGTGATCAAAATGAAAAGGGAGGAGCAGAAGCGCAAGTTCATATATTAGCAGAGATTGAGAAAGACCTGGTTAAAGCTTCTTTGCACATTAGGCAAGTTGCCACACGATATGAAGGTTCTCTTCCCTGTCAAACTGAGCCCCAGGCACAGGTGGATAAAAGTGCAATTAAGGTTCTTGCGAGAATGTTAGCCTTTGAAGCAACTGTTTTGGAAAAAATTGCATTTTCTCTTCAAGATCCAAAATCAGAACTAATGCAAAGCCTTAGAGAGATAAATCAAGATTCCCAACAGGTTAAGACAAGCCACCAGGATTGTCTTTCTGCAATTTACACTGATATTCTGACAAGAAAACTAAAACTACAGAGCATGCTGATAAATGAGCTCCACCAAGCAGATAGTTTGAGTGACCAGTCAGACAATTTGCATATACCTGATAGTGTCTTTGCTCAAAATTCTATTCACAATGCTTGTATTAGTGCTGAACTTGCATACTCCCTTCAAAACTTCAAGCACTCTTACCAAGACAAATTCGAGGAACTTCAAAGAGACTTGGTAAAGGTAAAAGAGATTTTGCAGCAAAGGGATATTGTTGTGACCCCAGATGTTGGCAATAAGCTTGAAGCTGATACAGACATTCGTTCTGATGTCACCCCTTCTGAGCTTGCCCCTTATGAACAGCAGATTAAGATGGAAGAAGCTCACACTCTTGCTGAAGAAATAGTAGAAAGACACTTAGCTGAAATAATGCAGTCCTGTGTTACAGAATCAGTGGCATCACTGTACACCACGAGTGAAAGTCTCATTACTGAGTTGAAAAGACAAGCAAAAGTCCTTCAACACTTGTCTCAGCAGCTGGGGAAGGCATGTGAGGAAGATAACAGCTCTGTTATTTGTGGACTTGCAGGACAAATCCAGGCAGTTTTAGGACCCAGAGACCCTGGAGTCCTAATGTGCAACTCTCTCAGCATGCATGAGGCTCTGATTCAGGTTCAGGTAGCTTATGTTGCCTGTCGACTGCGAGCTGACCATGAGAGAGAGCTATCCCTTTGCCAGGAGACCAGCCACAATATGGCCACTTTGGTCCAGGAGCATGCCCAGCATGTAGCAGCCATCCAGCAGCGTTTCCAGAGTAGCCTGGAAGAAGAACGGATTCAGTACTTTAAAACAATAAACTCCATTCAGGAGGAAAATGAAACTCTTCGAGAGGAGGCTACAATGCAGCTGAAGGAGATGAGCAAGAAGCAGAAACAGATTGTACAGATGGAGCAGGATTTCCAGAGGGAGATTCAGGAGATTAAGAGAAAGCATGCAGAAGAATTGGGTCAGGCAGTGCAAGGACAAGCGACCAGTGAGCTCGTGTTGCTGGAACGTGCCGAAAACACCCAACAGACGTTAGAAACCTTGCTGCAAGACGTTGAGGAAGCAGAGCTAAGGCACAAGAAACACATCTGCAAGCTGGAGCATGAACTCCGTGGGAAGGTTGAGGAACTGGAAAATGTACATCAAAAAGAGATTCAGAAACTACATGACCGCTACAGTCAGACTATTCGCACTCTCGGGGAGAGATTAGAAACGATAGCAGATGATACACAACCTCCATCCACAAGGACAGAGCCACAAGATGCAGGTCATTTAGAGGAGGACAAGGGGCATGAGCAAGAGGTCAGCAGGGACTCAATGTCACTGCTGAGAAGCCGTGTGCAGGAACTGGAGCTACAGATGATGAACATGCGTGATGAATTGGAAAACAAGCCACCAGATGGAGACATGGCCGGGCTGCGAGAAAAGTACCAGAGAGACTTCGAAAGTCTTAAGGTTCAGACTCCTATTTTAAACCATTTTCAAGAAAGTCACCTACGTGTATATGTCACAACACATGTAGAACTTCACTAGGTCAGGGAGGTAGCTGACTTGATGATATGAAGGTTTCCTACAGAAACTTTTTTTATGTCCAGATTTTAATCATGTAATAAGAAAGGCAACGGTTATTTACTACTTTCATCATGTTCTATTCGAGTAGACTTTACACACACTACAAATAAGTAGTCATAGAAACATTAACACTAGCAAGCAACAGGTCAGTGATTGGGGGCGTGGTCAAGGTGGACTTATAAATCAGAGGAAGTAAATCGAAAGGATCTCTGACATTCCTCTAATTCCTGTTTTGTATCATTTAATGACTACCTAAAATTAACTTAGAGTTGGTTGACACTTTATTAGAATCTTTTTTTAATGTTTATTTAATATATATATATTTTTATGTCTGAATTTGTGGTAAATCTTAAGTCCATGTGCATTAGCTCTGGATTTGACACCTATCTAGCATGCTGCATCTGTTTTCTACCACTACCACTACTACTACTACTACCCACTAATAATAATAATAATAATAATAATAAATAATAATAATAAATATTCCAATTTCAAAATGTTGGGGTGCTGTGAAAGATGTAAATAAAACAAAATGCAATGTATAAACCCATTTTATTTACAATAGAACATAAAAAACATAAAATGTTTAAACTCAGGAAATGCACCATTATAAGGAAAATTATAAGGAACAGTCATTTTTACTTTGATGGCTGCAATACATCACATACATTTGGTAGAGGGTCATGTTTTCCCACTATTGCACTATTTGTAATCTCCTCTTTTACAGTCTGTATCTGACTGGGAACTGAGGAGACAAGTTGGTGGAGTTTTGGGACAGAAATGTTGTCCCATTGTGTCTGATGCATGATTCAATCTGCTCAACTGTCCTGGGTCTTCTTTGTTGTATTTTTCATTACATGGGCCAAGTCATGTGAAGTATGTGATTTAGTATTGTCTTTCTGATATTTGCAAGGCCTTCCTTGAAAAATAGGTCAGCTGGACGGAATTATTTGTTAGTCTAAAACCCTTACCATTCAGCACTGACGGAGCATTTCCATATGTAAAAGCAGCTTATTCCATAAGCACTAATGCACTTCCATACCAGCAGAGCTGCAGGCTTTTATGATAAACCGTGTGGTCCCTCTCTTCTTTAGTCCGGAGGATGTGACAACCATAGTTTCCAAAAAGAATCTAAAATATTGATTCGTCTGAACACAGAACAGTTTTCCACTTTTTCTCAGTCCATTTTAAATGAGTTTTGACCATGGAAAAGATGGCAGAGTTTATGGATCATGTTCACGCATGCCTTCTTCTTTGCATAATAGACATTTAACCTGCATTTGTAAATATTCCAGTGTTTCTCAGCTTATGCAGTGATTTCCATTACAGTCTCAGCACACAGTGAGGGTGTGACGTGATCATGCAGTATAGTGTTTGTGAATTAAAGTGACAGTGGAAAGATTAGGAAAGTGGACATGGTAATTAGTGTGACAGCAGTAGAGGGAAGGGCATGAAGG
>JBCEWE010000353.1:420000-500000 GCA_039877035.1 Silurus lanzhouensis | reverse complement strand
CCAGGAGAGTGGCATTACATATACAATTGTAGTGATCCAGTTTAGTGAAAGAAGGGATCTAGTTTAGATCACTGTTAAGATCTCATTTAGCATGTGGAAATGATCTAGTTATGATGTTGCACTAAATTGGTTTGGTTTATTATTATATAGTAATCCAGATCAATTATTAGGTGACTCCGTTTGGATCTGCTGTAGTGATTTAATTCCCAATAATTTAATTTGAATATAATTCAACTGAGAAAAATAAACCAGTAAATTTACGTGTTGATCTTTTACAAAATCAGAGCAGAAGCAATCAAATCAAGAGCCCCAGAAACAGCACTGCTTGTGTTGTGTTGTGTGTTAATTCTTTTTCTGTTTGTGTGTTTGCCTGCACAAATCAGTCCTTTTCTGTGTTGCTCTTGTGTGAGGTGTGTGTGTGTGTGTGTGTGTGTGTGTGTGTGTGTGTGTGTGTGTGTAGTTTATTATGTTTGTCATTGCTGTATGGTGTCTGTCTTCCTTTGTGCATTTTACAAGTACAGGTAGTCGTCAACTTACGACCATTCGACTTACGACCACAATCGCTAGCCGCGGCGTACGACAGTGCGTACCAGCTTCCGGCACCATTTCACAGTACTGTACATATAACCAAGTCAAGTCAAGTCAAGTTTATTTGTATTGCGCTTTTCACAACAGACATTGTTTTAAAGCAGCTTTACAGAAATCAACAGTCAAGATGAATGGTGTGCATTTATCCCTGATGAGCAGCCATGGCGACTACTCTACTTACGAACAAATCGTGTTACGACCGGTCTGTCGGTCCCAATCGTGGTCGTAAGTCGGCGACTACCTGTATACATTTATATGGAATTATTGCTGCAATCACCAACTCTGATTAGATTTTGGACTTAATCATGTACTTTATAAAACCTTGCTGTGACCTTGACCATATTTAAAGTATGAATTGTTTCAAGTAGGTATTCCTAGAGAACTAATTTTGGGGTTCTTCAGGATCAGGTTCTGCTTTTTTAGACATATTTGTTGGAGCTTAATGAAGTAAAGAATCATCTCACATTACATCAATAATTCCTTCCAAGTCAAATGACCTGGGTCGACCGAGACACAACATAAACCCCTACAAACAATCCCCATAATATTGCTTAAATAATCATATTTTATAGGTCGACATTTTTACTGCAATTTTTTGTACATTTATACATTTTAATTGATGCTAATGTAACGAATTTGTACGTGGACTTGATATGTGACACTGATGTCCTCGGTTTGCCAGAGGTGGAAGTTTTCTGTATCGATACCAAAAGCCCAATCTTTGGTGGTGAAATTTTCATGGTGTTTTAATCTTATCATCCAAACATATAGCATGATGGTCAGTAGCATGAACAGTAGCAGAAGCAACTTTTTTGATAGCCATGGGGAAATTATAACAGTTACAAATTCAACAGAAATGAGACACTTTGAATAACAAATACTTAATCACATGCGTGAAAGAAATGCCATTTACCAGTGCTACCAAGTGGTGAAATGCTGGAACTAACAGGGTCAGAACCTGATTTTATATATATATATTTTACATTTTATTTTTATATATATATATATATTATATTTTAAGCTTTTGCATAATTGTATTCTTTTAAAGTTATTATTATTGCTGGTTTTTAAATAATTTTGGCTGAACTAATATAAAGTCTAATAACTGACATTGAGATAAATTATAATTTTTTTTCTGTTATTATTAACAAAATAAAAAAAATGGTGCAAGTGGAGGTATTCGGGATATTGTAAGAGAATTGTATATGATCATGTATAATTTTTTGTCTTACTGTAAATGTAAATGCATTGTTTAGTGATGTGTAATGCAACAAGTCTTTAAAAAAAAAAAATCTAACTCCATAAAAACTTTATACAAAACTAACAAATCAGGAAGTACCTCCAGCAGCAAAACTAACCATGATCTAATTATAGCTCTTTTTTTTCTTTTTAGAGCAGACGGTTAAATAAATGGATAAATAAATAAATAGCCCTTTTGATATTCATTTATGAAATAGGTAATAAAAATTTAAAATAATAAAAACAGCACCTCCATGTGGACATTGGGGGGGGGGTTCCTACGTGATTGACAGATCTGTACTAGTCTCTCGTCTTTCTCTCTTCCTCAGAGTCTAAAAGAGGGATTAACAGTGCAGGAACGGATGAAGCTGTTTGAAGCAAAAGACACGAGGAAGATCTGAACAACTTTCACACACACACACACACACACACACACAAACACACACACACACACACACACACATACTAATGTATGAACAAACATATACACAAGATTTATTATTATATTTGTTGTCATAGTGAGTAATAAGACATCAGCTGCTTAGTTTTTATTATTTGTGTGTGTGTGTGTGTGTGTGTGTGTGTGTGTGTGTGTGTGTGTGTGTGGGATAGTGAAAGTGAGAGATATAACTGCTGTATATCTTTTGGGATGTGTAAGAGTGTGTTATTCATAGACAGCTGTAATTTTGCTAACGACCTTGTAAATAAGTGTGTGTGTGTGTGTGTGTGTGTGTGTGTGTTTTACACATTTTTTTTAACACAGCTCATGATGTTTCCCTCTGCCCTCGCTGCAGTTGTGTAGTGCGCGGGTCTGAGGAGACTTTGACTGGAGCACATGTAGCTCGGGCTGCTGTTCGCTAAACCGCTAGCTAAACCGCACAGTCAAGCCTAGCTCATGAGATTAGCACAGGAAAGCTAATGAATGTGCCTGATGTACACTTGCAATGCATTATACCTAGAGAACATGACCATAAGAGCAATTGAACTTTAAAATCCATTATCAGGATTTGAATCTAAAAAGTATTTGAAGTATTTGTTTGTAAAAGTTTGTACACCCATTAGGACAAATCTTTTGTAATGAAAACTTCTGGTGTGTTTACTTTCACAGTTCCTTCATCTGTAAACCCAACAGAATGAATTCTTATCGTTAGCTTGTACCCCCTGCATTTTTTGTAACTTGATTTAAATATCAGAATATTTTTATCATGTTCATTATCTCCTAATAGTTTTAGTTGTTTTCTTTCAAATGAAAGAAATTCATTTAAAATTCAGATTGTTGCTTTGTTGTAGGTTACACTCACACTCTTGATTTGACCAAATATTCAACCTTCCACTCTCAGAAATCCACATGTTGGACCTTTGATTGTGATTATACAGTATTTGCAAAAAAAAGTGTAGCTACAGTGAGTTTTTTATGGTTTTTGAGAGACACAAACTCTGTAATGTAAATGTATGAAAATGGACTTTGACCAAATAAATCTATAAATGTGCCACTTTGTCATTGCAAAATCCTCCCTCAGCATGTAAAACTTTACACACTGTCAGCATCCACACACTTCGTTTCTCCAAACATTCAGCTGAAATACTTTGCAGTGCCTCTTGTGAAACATTTCCAAAGATGTTCTTTATTAGCGGGAGTTTTCTTGTTCATCCCGGAGTAGTTGAGTAGGATTGAGGTGCAGTGATTGGGCAGGTGGTTCCATGATAAATATCACTCCAGACCACTGTTTACTCTCTAAACAACACTTACAGAACTCAGACGTATTCGTCACTTCGGCTCATCATCTTGTTGTACGGTGAAGTCGGTTTCAATGAGCCGCAGTCCAGACGGAACTGCATGGTGTTGAAGTGTGGAATGGGAGCCATGTTGGTTCAGGATTCCTTTTACTTTCTGGAACCTTCACTGCTCCAAAACAACCCCAAACCATTTAACTTCCACCTCCATGTGTGACAAAATGTCTTATTTGGACTCCACAGAACTTTCTTCCTCTCATTCACTGTCACATTACTGTGTATCTCAAAAACCATCCAAACTTTTCACAGGAACTTTATTATTATTATAAAAGTTGTAACAGTGAGTAGACAAAAGAGCAAACAAAAAAGAAGGAGAAAGAGAGAGCAGTTTGAGTTTTGTCTATTTTATATGCTTCTGTCCAGCCTCAGGAAGACAAGTTTTTAATCCTCTTCAGTGTCAGTTATTCCTAATTTGTGTGAACTTGACAGAAGTAAATCAGTGCTGTTGTTGTTGCCCACACAGTGGCCTTTGCTTTGAAATTTCTGTTTTTATTCTGAATAATTCTAGTTGTAATGAGTGCTGATTTGAATAGAAGTACAGTATTTTCTGCATGTGAACCTGTTTACTTGCTTTAGTTTTGAATTTGAAGAGCTGTGTATATACTAATTTAGAGAGTGTGTGTGTGTGTGTGTGTGTGTGTGTGTGTGTGTGTGTGGTTGTTTTTCTTGGAGAGAAATAAACGTTTATTATGTGATATATTTGTATTTTAGGTGAGCGTAGGTGAGTCTGATTAAACACTTTCACTGGAAGTCCCTGTATAGTGTTAAATACGCAGCGTTGTGTATATACATGTTTCTCAGAGGTTTTTTTGGTTAATGTTTAAAATTAAAAAAGAAAATATATCTATCTTATTAGCTCTATATGAAAAAAAGTCTATATATAAATATAAATGAAATAATTACTTTTTTTGGCCTAAATGTGAAATGTCAAATAAATATATATCAAAAAGTATTTTTGTTTGAATCTTTTGTATTTTTTTTAATGCAAATGCTAATATATATATATTTGCTGTATATTTATACATTTTTCATATGTTTTCTCCATTTATTTAGGTCACATATGGTTAAATATGATGAGTCAAATCAGACTTGGGCTTATAATAAATGTAATTATACCAAACTGTATTATATCAAACATTTCATTTGCAAAGGTTATCCACATTACTTAATAAATAAATAAATAAAAATAAAAAACAATTATAAAAAACAGTACTCTGTATTCAGCATAGCTAATGCTATTTTATTATTTGAAAATGTCTTTGTTTAAAATAATATTTAGTTTCAAAGTCATGAAGTGGCTCGTAATTACACAAATGTTTTCCAAACTGCAGCAGATTTACTGATTAAGACTAGATATTATGTAGGTGAGTCAGTCGGTATAATCCTAACTTTACACTTGTGCAAGTTCTTAAGACTAAGAGGCAAAGGAAGCTCTGTAAGTTTGTCCCTGATGAACAAGCCAGTGGAGACTGTGGTGAAGGAAAAACTCCCCGAGTTGGCATAAGGAAGAAACCTTGAGAGGAACCAGACTCAAGAGGGAACCTCATCCTCATCTGGTTTGCACATCTGTGAATGTCCATTTATTACAGATATACAATGTAGCGGGGTGCAGTGATGATGATCAGAAGCAAACTATAGTCCTGAGTCAGTGTAGCAGACTGTTGACATTAACTACAGTCTAAATCCATCCTCAAAGCTCCCGTTTTCACTCTGGAATTTAATGGAACCACCCAAGGCATTGATGAGAAACTGTCCCCAACTGCACAGAGTGGCCTCCAATCGAAGAGGATACTATCCAGAGGCAGACCTGGACAAAGTGAGAAGATCCATTGAGGGAAGAGGGGCAGGAACAGTGGTCACTGGAACCGTCTCTAGGTTACATATGTAACCTTAGTTCCCTAAGGGAACGAGGCGCTGCCTCACAACGCTTTGGGAATGCTTCCGCATTGCTCACGCTCTGAATCTCGTGTGAAATCTGGCCAACAGCAAATTCGCGACATCACTGGTGGGTAGACTACATGGCCAGGACGCTACAAAATGTGCATGCAATGGAGCCAACGCTAGCTCGTGAAAACAAAAAGGGAAGCAAGGCAGGGATGCAGAGAGTGTGGCTCGAAGGCGCAGCATCTCGTTCCTAAGGAAATTAGGGTTACATTCAAAACCTAGAGATGTTATCTTTCAGGAACTCGAGCTGCGTCACAGCTCTTTGGGAATGAGTGTCCAATCATGCCACACTGACCAGTCCTTGCCTAGTGTGTGAGAGCACAACCAAAGCGCAGGACAGAAGAGCCGAGAGTGGCTCTAAGGTCGAGGTGGTAGAACCTGACAAAGGTCAGCGGGGTGGACCAGCCCGCAGCGTTGCAAATGTCCTGGAGTGGGACTCCAGCGGACCAGGCCGTAGAGGCCGCCACACTCCGAGTGGAGTGAGCCTTGAAGCCGAAAGGAGCGGGAAAACCAGAGGACCCATATGAAGATGAAATAGCATCCACAATACATCTACTGAGAGTCTGCTTGTTGCCTATAGGGGCCATTGCAGACAAACAGCTGCCCTGACTTCTGCACAGACTCGTCCTGTGGATGTACGTGTCCAGTGCTCACACTGGACACAGTCAGTTTGTTTCTCCTGTTCAGGGCCTAGGAAAGAGGAGGGTAGAATGCCTGCAGCATGACAGGTCGCGGGGGAGCCACGGGCATGTTAGGTACATACCCTGGTTGGGGTAACCTAAGGACCACCTCGGCTCGAAGGGAGGGCTCAGACAGAGCCGCCAACATGATGGCCAAGTCTCACAGAGGCACTCTGGGTCGTGTCTCGGGCCTCAGCCTCCGGGTGCCGCACAGGAATGTGTCGCCAGGGGTGTCTACCATCGACTGACCAGCAAGCGGGGCACAATAAGCCATGATAGCAGACACGTAAAGGGTTGAAAGAGCCAACCTTGCTCTTTTAGTAAAATTAAGTCAATTAGTAGGAAAGCAGACACCCTTTCGAGGCAAGGGCAGAAGCCCCAGGAATGAAAGCTCCACCCCGAGGTCGTGGAGCGGATATGGCAAAGGTCTTACAGAGCACAGGTGGATCTGTTTGCGACGCAAGAGACATCCAATCAATCGCCTTTTCGGGGCATACGACCTCCTCATAGAGGGAGCTCTGGATTGGAGAATGATCTCTGCTACCTCAGTAGAGAGACCAGCTCCATAACTTTGCGTGGGCGTAAACCAGAGTACACCCTGCTTGGGATAGGAAATCTCTCCTGGGAGATATTTCCTAGGAGGTTTCTTGAGGAGGGACACAAGGTTCATGAACCATGGTCTGCCCGGCCAGAAAGGTGCCACTAGGAGGAGATGGACTTTTTCCTTGTGAACTCTCTCCAAAACTCCCGGGAGCAGCGCGATAGGAGGAAAGGCATACAGGCATAGCCTCGGCCACGTCTGTACCATAGCGTCCAGCCCCAAGGGTTTGATAAAACTAAGTCTCTTAAACTAAGAGACAGTTCAACTGACCTTGGCCGGAACGGCCACTCATGACCGCTCCCCACCTCATGAGGGAGCATCCGTCGTTAGCATTACGTGACAACAAGGAGCTCCCAGGCCCTGAGACTGGAACAGAGGTTCTTTCGATATATAAGGCTCAGCGGGTTCGCAGTGAGACCTTGATAGTAAGGAGTGGATTGCCCTTTCGGGAGAACCCTCTGTCTCTTAGCCACCACTGGAGAGGTCTCATGTGCAGGAGACCGAGTGGAATCACTTTGGAGGCTGCTGCCATGAGTCCCAGCAGCCTCTGGAGCTGCTTCACAGTCTGTGACTCACCTTCTTTCACTCTCTTGACTGTCATGAGGATAGCTTTGTGAGTCCCCAACCATGCCTAAGAAGGTGGTTCTCTGTACTGGGGAAAGCACACTCTTTTTGGTGTTTTAGTCCTAACCCCAGTTCCTTCATATAGGTGAAAACATCATCTCGATGCCAGACTGGCCAAAAGCTCTGATCAAGCTAATATCATCCACTCGTCAAAATAGTTCTGAATGCGAATGTCCCAAAGCCTGGACGGGGTCAAAGCCGCATCCCTGCATTTTGTGAAGGTGCGGGTGAGAGCATTAGGCTGAACGGGAGGACCTGATATTGGTAAGCTTCGCCCCTAAAAGCCAGCCTCAGGGACCTTCTATGAGCAGGAAGGATGGATATGTGGACGTATGCGTCATTAGATCTATCGTGACAAACCGGTCCTCAGGCCTGATCTGAGTCACGACCTGCTTAGGAGTGAGCATCCTGAACCTGAGCCTCATAAGCCAGTGGTTCCAGAGCTTAGATCTAGATCTGGATGGAACCCCCCCCCGGTCCTTCTTCGGAACCCTGAAGTACTGGCTATAGAAGCCAGGACTCTCTAGATAAAGAAGGGACCACTTCTATGGCCTCCTTCTTCAGGCAAGTGATTTCTTCCTGTTCTAGGACCAGAGCCTGCTCGGGATCCCGTTAAAACAGGGAGATGTCGACCCAAACCTAATCAAGAAGCCCTTATCTACGGTGTGCAGGACCCAATGAGACACGTCCAGCAGCCAGGCTGTCAGGAAGTCTTTTAAGGGAACCTGGCCAGTCCAGAGTGGCTGGAGCAGTGCCCTGCAGCCGTTGGAGCCTCCTAAGCGAAAGTGGGGTGATTAGTGAAGTACATCCTGTGGCAGGGTTAACTGCCTGACCTCCTGGTTCCACTGAGGAGGGACGCCACCCTCCTAAGGTTAAAGCTCTCTGGTTGTCAGGGCATGTGCACCGCGGCTTGCTTGATGAAGAGGGCAACCTTTATGTCCACTGGCTCCTTGGGCTTGGGCCTAGAGCATCGCCGAGGGCCCTTGGCCCCATCCAGAGGAGTACGGGTGGCAATGCTCTGAATTTGTCCCTTCACCCCACTGCTGCACTCCCTTCACTGGCTTCCCATAGCTGCACGCATCAGATTCAAAACACTGATTCAATTCAATTCAATTCATTTTTATTTGTATAGCGCTTTTAACAATGAACATTGTCTCAAAGCAGCTTTACACAGATAATGTGGTGATTAAATGTAAATATGTAAATATGGTAAAGTATGCCTGCCTACAAAGCCAAAAATGGACCAGCATCCCCTTACCTCAGAGACCTGAGCACTGCACCATGCTGTCTGATATTCTCCAGCACTGCTTGACTGGTACCACCTTCTCTCAGAAAGAGAGGTAAGAATACTTCAAGGCTTTTCTCTGTTCTGGCACCGAGGTGGTGGAATGAACTTCCCCTAGATGTCCAAACAGCGGAGTCCCTGACTATCTTCAAGCCACGGTTGAAGACCTTTATCTTCCTGAAATACTTAAACTAACACTTTTAAATTTTTCTTTGTTAAAAATAAATAAATAAATAAACTCTCAACAGGGTTGTATGCTGGTTTATCTTAAATTGTAATCTAGTGTACCACTGTAGATTTAATCATTGCTAGAGACTCAAAGCACTTTTGTATGATGCTCTGAATAAGGGCATCTGCTAAATGCCACAAATGTAGATGTAAATATAAAGTCCTATCAAAATGAAACTTATGGTCAATGGGGTCAAAACGTCCTAAGGTCCTAATCCAAACCCAGCACAAGTAAGGAGATAAAACCCTGATCAGATATTTGTAGCATTTAGCACTGTGATATGATGAAGCTAAATAATAAATCCTGACTGATACATTTCATAAATGTTACTCCTCTGTAAAAGTGAGCATTACTGCTGTGCTACAACCTTTTTTAGAATCTTGGAGATAAAGGGGAGGTTTGATATTTGCCTATAGTTGGACAGCTGACAGGGTGAAGGGGATTTTTTTTTACTAGGGGTTTAATAACTCCCACCTTAAACAATTAATGTTTGATGAAACATGCAAGTAAGTATACAAGTATTTTGCAAAGGGGGTTGGAGAAATGTCTCATGTCACTGTGTACTGCATCAGCTGTATATATGGTGGAACTGACAATAAAAGCTTCTTGACTTGAAATTACATAAGTACAAATTTCTGATCTGATAGTTATACTGTTATTTATTAAAATGTCTTTAAATCATATAATATTTTTTGCCAATTACTTACAATTGTGTCATTAATGAATTGATGAAATCGTCACTGGTAAATACTGATTCTGTGCATTCCGGGAGAATTTCAAGATCCATCTAAACTCAGAGTTTCTGGTCAAGCTTGGATAAAAGATCACTTATTTCCCATAAATCCATTATGTCATCAATTTCTTGCTAAATGTCTTTATTTTCCTACACACTGCTGCAATAAAAAGCTGAGGTTTGGGGAAACGTTTGGGATGGGGAAAGACAGGCACCCCAAAGTAAGAGTGGCAGAGTTCTATCAATCCCCACACTTGAGTCCTAAATGTAATGTGTTGAAAATAGTTTGCAGTTATTCCCCTGAGGTTTTGGGGCTTTGTTAAAGTCCCTGGTGACAAGATATCACACTATGTAGTCCACCAAAATTATCACAAAGTGACAGTCCTTATGCAGTCTTTTGTAATGGCTGGAAAAAAATCCATACCGATACATTCAAAGGGGACTTGAAATTGATCCTTCTAGAGTGGCCATCGGATTTACCAGCTCACATTTGTGACATTCTGCACACCATCTGTGCATATTCCTGTGAATGACTGGACTAATAGAAATGAGCCATTATGTATTGTCTTTTACTGTCCCAGGTGTATAGCCATAGTTGTGATAAACCTTCATAAACTCTTCTGTTCTTAAACTACATCGTCCCTTCCTTTGCTTAAGTGTCTTATATCACTTGATTTAGCTTATCTTTAATAATGGAAAAATACTGATAGGAGAGCACATCAGCCTGGATTCTATTCATAATTTATTTTCACTTGGTCAAAGGTGTCATGCGTCTCCTCCAGAGACAAATTCCATTTACATTACATATATGGCATATATGACGCCCTGAGTCTGGTTAGCAGAGTGGTGCAGGGGAAACTTGTCTAAATGTAGACTTTAGGGAGTGGTAGCCTAGTGGTTAAGGTGCTGAGATACTGATCGGAAGGTCTGGTATCGCCAAGCTCTTGAGCCTTTGAGCAAGGCCTTTAACCCTCTGTGCTCTATCTGTATCATGGTTGACCTTGTGCTTTGACCCCAGCTTCTGAACATGCTGTGCTATAATGTGTACTGAACAAAATTTTAAATGCAACACTTGTTTTTGCCCCTATTTTTTATGAGCTAACCTTAAACATCTTTTTTTTTACACAAAAGGGATATTTCTCTCAAATATTGTTCCCCTTCGGGAACTCGAGCTGCCTCGTAACGCTTTGGGAATGCCCCTGCATTGTCTGCGCTCTGAACCACATGTGAAATCTGATCAATAGGCGAATCGTGACGTCATCTGTGGGCGACGTCGCATAAACCAGGAAGCTACAAATGGCTGCGAGATGGTAGAGACGCCAGCTTCTGCTCGTTCGTGTTTTTCTGATCGAGTGATGGCTTGCAGACAAAAATACCGTGAATGTGTTCATCCGTGTCCCCGCTTCATTATGGGGAAGGATACGCACAATCGGTGTGTTTGCTTAGGAGTGGAGCATGCACAATTTGCTCTCGAGTTAGACGATTGCTTGCATTGTAGCCGCATGGCTATGCGCACGCTTCGCTCCCGGAGAGCGCTCTTTGAGAGGAGCTCTCTCCCTCGCGGCTCTGGTCCCGCTCCTGCCGAGGCTAAGCGGTGCCGGGGCGCTCGTGGGGCTTGCAGGCCGATGTAGCAGCGGGGTTGGAGTCAGATGAGCCCTCTCCAGCCTCTCCTGCTGGATCGAGCACCTGCTGGATCGAGCACCTGCTCTCTCAGCGAAGCAGGCCTGATGGCTGCTTCTTCTCCCGGCACGAGCAGCACGGTGTTACATGTCTCTCCCTCCGAGGAGGGTGAGATGATGGATGCTAGCGAGCCCGTGGACTCCTTGCAGCCTGTGCTGTACAAGGAGCTCCTCGAGGTCGTGACACGAGCCGTGCCCAAGCTGGATCTAGCTTGGCCGGTTGAAAGGCAGAAGCAGTGCGCACCCAGTAAGCTGGATGAGCGTTTCCTGCGTCCTGTGTCACTTCCTCTGTGCCGGGGCCTTTCGTCCTTCCCTGACCTGCACCGCGGCGTACTTTTTCCCAACAATCCTTGCTCAACGCAAACGTGGTTTGGGCTAAGGAGTGCGGCTACGGGGCGATGCCGCGTGTGGAAGAGACGCTAGCTAGCTATCTCTCCCCTAGTGTAGCATCGTCGCTAAAGGCCGTTGCGTGCAATATCAGTCTTAGTAGGGAAGGCTTATGCGGCAAGCCAGGCTGCGGGTTGCCTCCATACCATGGGTGTGTTGCAGGCATGACGCATGTTGCAGGCATGACGCACAGGACTTGCGTTGCTCTGCCGACTTTAACCTTCAGGTCATCAAGCACACGGCGCGGGCCGTTGGTCGGTCCATGGTGGCCCTTGTAGCCACATAAAGTTATCTGTAGCCTACCTTATCTGACCTCCCAGATAAGGATAGAGCTGTGCTGTTGAACACATCAATGGCTCCTCCTGGTTGGCGTCGCTGTGACGGTGGTTGTGAACAGGTTCCAGGAGTCTAAAAAAAGCAGTCGGCTGCGTTTCAGCAGTACCTCCCTCGTCGATCTCGTGGGGCTGTTCGGCGGCAGCCCCAGCCCGGTCCTTCCAGGTGCCGCAAAACCCAGAAACAAGGTGTGCTTCAGGGCGCAGCCTTCCTCCAGCGGTTTGCTCCCCATCCTTCCACCTGAAATTTGCGGATGGGGGAGGCCCGCCACCTCTCGCGAGGTGTCATCAGCTGCGGGGCTCCACCCCAGCTGCTCTGAGTGGGTCAGAGGCCAGCCCCTCGAGTCCCCCTGAGTAACTTTCTGACAGCTTGGGAGGTGGTCCCCCCCTCGGTTCGAGAGTCAGGCTTCTACAGCCCATACTTTGTCGTTCCAAAGAAGGATGGCGGGTTACGTCCCATTCTAGATTTTTGCTCCTTGAACCGCTCACTTATGAGGCTCAGGTTCAGGATACTTACCCTTAAAGAGGTCTTGACTCAGATCAGGTCTGAGGACTGGTTCGTCATTATAGATCTGAAGGACGCGTACTTCCACATTTCCATCCTTCCTGCACACAGGAGGTTCCTGAGGTTTGCTTTCGGAGGCAAAGCTTACCAATATCGGGTCCTCCTGTTCGGCCTAGAACTCTCACCCCGCACCTTCACGAAATGCGTTGACGCAGCACTGACCCCGCTGCGGCTCCAGGGCATCCGCATTTTAAATGATATCGACGACTGGTTGGTACTGGCTCATTCGGAGCACCAGGCGGTTCGGCATCAAGATGTCATTCTCGCCTGCATGAAGGTGGTTCGGTTTAGACTGAACGCTGGCAAAAGTACGCCTTTTTTTGGTACAGAGAACCACTTTTTTGGGCGTGGTGTGTGTCTCCTGCCCGGATCAAAGTAATCCTTACCGCAGTCTGGAGGGTAAGGAAAGGCCAGCCACTCACTGTGAAGCAGTTCCAGATGCTGATGGGTCTCATGGCGGCCACGTCCAGTATAATTCCACTCGGCCTCCTCCACATAAGGCCCCTCCAGTGGTGGCTCCAGGGCAGAGGGTTCTCCCCCAGGGGTAATCCGTATCATACTATTAAGGTTTTGCAGCGTGCCCTTCGAGCCTTGGATGTATAGAAGGACCCAACGTTTCTGTCCCAAGGCCCCATTTTAGCACCTCCTTGTCGTTGCGTAACGCTAACGACAGACGATTCCCTCACAGGGTGGGGAGCGGTCATGAGTGGCCACTCCGCCCGGGGTCTGTGGAGCGGCCCACGTCTCTCGTGGCACATAAATTGCCTGGAGATGATGGCGGTGTTTTTGGGGTTAAAACACTTCCTCCCAGACCTAAGTGATCGCCATGTGTTGGTCCGCACGGACAATACTGCGCTGGTCTCATACATCAACCACCAGGGGAGCCTTTGGTCTCGCCCCTTGTACAAGCTATCGCGAGAGGTCCTCTTGTGGTCCCGGGACAGACACTCCTAATTGAGAGCCGTTTACATCCTGGGACGGTTGAATGACAGAGAAGACGCCCTGTCGAGACAGGGGCCGAGGCCTGGGGAATGGCGACTCCACCCCGGGGTGGTGGAGCTTGTATGGCGGCGGTTCTACAGAGCCCAGGTGGATCTTTTTGCGTCCCGGGACACTTCGCACTGTCCCCTCTGGTTCTCTCTCTCTCACCCAGCCCCGGATGGAGTCCGTCTCCTCCTGGTAGCACCTTAAAACCGGGTAAGCCATGGTTTGCAGATCTGGTGTCCCTACTCAAGGGCCCTCCATGGGAAATTCCTCCCAGGAGGGATCTCCTCTCGCAGGCGGGCAGAACCCTACTTCACCTCCGCCCGTAGTTGTGGAGGCTGTGGCTGTGGCCCCTGAGGGGGCATAGTTCATGGTAGCTGGTCTCTCTACCGAGGTAGTGGAGACCCTTCTCCACTCCAGAGCTCCCTCCATGAGGAGGTCATACGCCAAACGATGGCGACTGTTCAGGTCATGGTGCGAGCACCTTGACTTGGACCCAGTTAACTGCCCGATTGGTTAAGTTCTAGGGTTTTTACAGGAACAGTTTGCTTCGACCCTGAAGGTTTACATGTCCACCATTGCAGCATATATCACCCCCCCCTGCAGGGCAGTCGCTGGGTAGGCACCCATTGGTGACATGTTTCCTCCGCTTACTTCCTGAGGCCCGGGACGTGACCCAGAGTGCCTGTCTGGGACTTAGCAGTTGTGCTGGTGGCTCTATCTGAGCCCCCCTTCGAGCCCTTGGCCTAGGTGGCCCTTCAGGTTTTTGTCGGTTAAGGCCGCTTTTCTCTTGGCAATTTCCTCCCTGAAAAGGATCGGGGATCTGCAGGCTCTGTCCGTGGCTCGGTCCCACCTGGAGTTTGCCCCTCGCCAGAGCGTTTCTCTACGCGAAACCTGGGTACGTACCTAAGGTGCCTTTGGCTCCCACACAACCTGTCATGTTGCAGGCATTCTGCCCTCCTCTGTTCGTAGCCCCCGACCAGGAGCAACAGAACTGACTGTGTCCAGTGCGAGCATGTCACGACACGCCTATTGGTCAGATTTCACATGTGGTTCAGAGCGTGGACAACGCAGGGGCGTTCCCATTTGTAACCTAGAGACAATCACAAAACTGTCTAAATCTGTGTTAGTGAGCACTTCTCCTTAACCAAGAGAATCATCCACCTTACAGGTGTGGCAGATCAAGATGCTGAATAAACAGTATGATTATTGCAAAGGTAATAGGCTGACCACAAAAAAGGCTTCGGTGAATTTAGTTTTGATTACAGCCTGGATCCACATATTCACAGTATTTACCCTAAAGGATACTCACTGGTATGTAGTCAATCAGAGCTTGCCTGTGGTGCACTTGCACCACCACTTTCACTCTCTCTTTTTACTGTGGGAGTGTGGACAAGTTCAAGTTTGTGAATGGAGGGGAGAGCTGAGGTAAGCATGCTGTAAGGATGACATACTTGTACATGGTTTGCATTAATGAATGTGAACTCTCTTGCAGTAAGCAGTGAAAGTATGGGAGGATTATGAGAGCAGAACTCCAAAAGAGAAGCAAGTAGAGCCCTGTGTGTGTGTGTGTGTGTGTGTGTGTGTGTGTGTGCGCGCACTGAAGAATAAAATTAAAGCCACAGTCACATAAGCTAAATGTACCTCACCCACACTATATGCTATTTCCATTTGTAGATAGCTCAAGCAAAAAAAACAGTTTAAAGAATCACTACCAGACCAAAAAACATCTACTCATCTGTTTCCTGTTGATTGTTTGCCGGGAATTTAGTTTTTTTCTCTCTCATCGCTTTTAAATCTCAAAATATCGCTTTGATTTACTGCATCCTTTACTTTCCGTTGGCTCCGTTTCATCTCTTATTTTCTTTTGCAAGAGCGATTTATTCCCTGTTCGAAAGCAATGAGTGGAGACCATTCCCATCAGAACTACGAACACACACTACAGTAACCACCTTCTTCTTCTTTCGGCTGCTCCCATTAGGGGTCGCCACAGCGGATCATCCGTCTCCATACCACCATGTCCTCTACATCTGCCTCTTTCACACCAACTACCTGCATGTCTTCCCTCACCACATCCATAAACCTCCTCCTTGGCCTTCCTCTTTTCCTCCTTCCTGGTGTCTCCATCCTCAGCATTCTCCTACTGATATACCCCATGTCCCTCCTCTACACATGTCCAAACCATCTCAATCTCACCTTGTCACCAAAACATCCTACATGGGCTGTCCCTCTAATAAACTCATTTCTAATCTTGTCCATCCTCGTCACTCCCCAAAAAAACCTTAACATCTTCAGCTCTGCTACCTCCAGCTGCGCTTCCTGTTTTTTACTCAATCCCACTGTCTCTAAACCATACAACATTTCAGGTCTCACCACAGTCCTATAAACTTTCCCTTTCACTCTCACAGATACTCTTCTATCACAAATCACTCCTGCTATCACTCTTCTCCACCCACTCCACCCTGCCTGCACTCTTTTCTTCACTTCTCTAACACACTCTCCATTACTTTGCACTGTTGACCCCAGGTACCTTCTCCACCTCTTCTCCCTGTAACCGCACCACTCCACTGCAGTCCCTCTCATTCACACACATGTACTCTGTCTTACTCCTACTGACTTTTATTCCCCTTCTCTCCAGCGTGTACCTCCACCTCTCCAGGATCTTTTCCACCTGCTCACTACTCTCACCACAAATCACAATATCATCCACAAACATCATAGTCCAGGGAGACTCCTGTCTGACCTCGTCCGTCAACCTGTCCATCACCACTGCCAACAGGAAAGGGTTAAGGGCCAATCTTTGATGCAGTCCAACCTTCACCCTGAACCAGTCTGTCGTACCTACTGCACACTTCACTGCCGTCACACTGTCCTCATACATGTCCTGCACCACCCTCACATACTTCTCTGACACACCAGACTTCCTCATACAATACCACAACTCCTCTCTCCACCCTGTCGTACGCTTTCTCTAAATCCACAAACACACAATGCAGCTCCTTCTGACCTTCTCTATACTTCTCCATCAACATTCTCAAAGCAAATAATGCATCTGTGGTTTTCTTCCTCGGCATGAAACCATACTGTTGCTCACAGATGGTCGCCTCTTCTCTCAGCCTGGCTTGCACTACTCTTTCTCATAACTTTATGGTGTAACTGATCAACTTAATTCCCCTGTAGTTACTGCAGGTCTGCACATCTCCCTTTTGCTGAAAGATCAGTACCAGCACACTCCTTCTCCATTCCTCAGGCATCCTCCCACCTTCCAGAATCTTGTTAAACAATCTGGTTAAAAACTCCACTGCCATCTCTCCTAAACATCTTCACGTTTCTACAGGTATGTCATCTGGTCCAACCGACTTTCCACTCTTCATCCTCCTAATCGCTGCTCTCACTTCGTCCTTACTAATCCTATCCACTTCCTGCTTCACCATCTCAACATCATCCAACCGTCTCTCTCTCTGATTTTCCTCCTTCATCAGCTGCTCAAAATACTCCCTCCATCTTCTCAACACACTCTCCTCACTAGTCAACACATTTCCCTCTCCATCCTTTATTGCTCTAACTTGCAGCACATCCTTCCCAGCTCGGTTCTTCTGCCTGGCCAATCGGTACAAATCCTTTTCTTCTTCCTTAGTGTCCAACCTCTCATACAGCTCCTCATATGCCTTTTCCTAGGCCTTCGCCACATCCCTCTTTACCTGCTGCCGCATCTCCTTGTACTCCTGCCTACTTTTGTCATCACTCTGTCGATCCCACTTCTGTTTCTCCAACCTCTTTCTCCTTATGCTCTCCTGCACTTCCTCATTCCACCACCACGTCTCTTTGTCTTCCTTTCTATTTCAAGATGTCACACCAAGTACTTTTCTAGCTGCCACCCTTATCACTCCGGCAGTAGTTACCCAATCATCCAACACCTCTTCACCACCAACAAGCCCCTGTCTGACCTCTTCTCTGAACCTCACGCCACACTCTTCCTCCCTCAGTTTCCACCATCTTATTCTTCTTTCAGTCCTCACTCTCCTCCTCTTCTTCTTCACCTCCAAAACCATCCTACAGACCACCATCCGATGCTGTCTAGCTACACTGTCCCTCGCCAACACCTTACAGTCCCCAATCTCCTTCAGGTTGCATCTCCTGCATAGAACATATTCCACCTGTGTCCACCTTCCCCCACTCTTATGGCCCCCTTATGATCATCCTTCTTCTTGAAATACCTATTCACCACTACCATTTCCATCCTTTTAGCAAACCTACAGTTACCACATTAAGGTACATAATTTCTCTGCTATGGCGAACATCCAGTTCATTCGGTGTGTGAAGTGTGACATGTTTTGTCAGTCTTTCTCCGTTGTTAGTGATAATTTTATTTGTGAGAAGTGTAAGCTAGTTTGCTCTTTGAGAAGATCGTAGCATTAGAGGAGCGCATCCAGTCTTGAGAGAAGTAGTGAGCGCAAGAGCAGTCCAGGTTCTGCAGGGAAAAGTCTGGATGCCCTAGGTGGAGTTAGTTTTCCCCAGACTCCGGCATTAGAACCCTTACAGTGGGGTGAGTGGGTGATGGCTCGGCGGCATACTCGCAAAGCCAAAGCTAACGCTAAGGCTCGGCCACGGGAACACCATTCCTTTTCGTTTCATGTGTCCAACAGGTTTGCTCTCCTCAGTGAAGCACCCACTGAGAAACCTGAAAGAGCTCTGGTTTTAGGAGACTTTATTCTGAGGCCCGTGAAATTAGACCTTTAGGGGCACCACCAGCACAGGTCACGTGTATAATGGGAACCCCGGCGCCGGACATAGCAGGTTAGCTTAGGTTCTTAGAAAAGCACAGGTTCTCTAAGATAGTTTTTCACACAGGAGCTAATGATATACGCTTTCGACAGTCAGAGGTTACTAAGAGTAATATTATAGAGGTTTGTATATTAGCGAAGGCAATGTCCGATGCTGTAACATGCTCTGGCCCCATCCTAATGTGACATGGCGATGTACCCTACAGCAGGTTTGGTCGCTGAACTGCTGGATGTCCGAGTGGTGCTCCAAAAACAATGAGAGCAGCACCCGGGAAGGTGCTGCTCTCATTTCTTGTAGTATAGGTCATAGTCTCAGAACAGCACTAGTTAACAAGTGACTGTCCAGAGCCAAGGCCAGGGAGCAGACAGACAGGCTAAACCGACCGTCTGCTAGCTGCACAGAGTCGTCACTCAGGATCCACCAAATTGAGACTGTGTCTGTCCCCCGAGCAAAACCAAAATATAGGAATTCTCAGAAAGTCTGTTTTAGTAACCTGATTACATTAAATTAAATAGGACTGAACGCACAGCCAGCACCTCTGATCGAAAGATAGGATTGTTGAATATTAGATCTCTCACGTCAAAAGTGCTTACTATAAACGAAATTATTACCGACCAGGAGTTTAATATAATGTGTTTAACAGAAACATGGATTAAACCGAATGAATATGTAGCATTAAATGAAGCGAGTCCTCCTGGGTATAGTTACATACACCAACCCCGTCTAAATGGCAGAGGAGGCGGAGTCACAGCTGTTTTTTAATAATAATCTAAACGTAACACAAAAGACTAAACACAAATGTAAAACATTGGAAGTTTTTTACAACAACATAAAATATTCAGTGTCCAAAAGCAGGTCCAGTCAGTCAATTCCACTAATTATTATCTAAAGACCCCCAGGGGCCCGACTCTGATTTTCTTACACTTTCCTAATGTGTCTGCAGATTTCATCACAAATTTAGCTACTTCTTTAGACAAAGCATTAATTATTGGTGACTTTAATATTCATTTTGATAATCAGGAAGACTCCTTAAGAGCAGCAGTTGTGTCCATTCTAGAGTCAGTTGGACTTAATCAGAATGTTATAGGACCCACTCATAGTGGTGGACACACTCTCGATTTGTTATTAACATTTGGGTTAAAAATAAAAAACTTTGTCATAATTCCACAGTCTGAAGTTATTTCAGACCATTATCTCATCTCTTTTCAAATCTGCCTTAGACACTGCATTACTACCTCACCACGTTACCGTGTTAAACACATTCACGTCAACTACAGCAGCGAGTTTTATCAATAATCTTCCTGAAATGTCGATATTAATTATTTCTCCGTCTGACCCCGCAGAGCTCGACTGGGCCACTGAATACCTAAAATCCATGTTATGTTATACTCTAGATGATGTAGCTCCCATTAAGACCAAAATGATCAGGGAAAAAAAATTAGCACAGTGGTATAATGATCATACACGCACCTTAAATTAGACCACTCGGAAATCAGAACGTAAATGGCGTCAAACAAAATTAACAGTATTTTAAATAGCATGGAAGGAGAATCTCCTGAGTTCCAGAAAATCTCTTAGTGCTGCTGATCAGCATATTTCTCCACCCTCATAGAAAATAACAAGCAGAATCCTAGATTTTTATTCTGTACTGCAGCAAAATGAACAGGAAATAAAAGCAGTGCACTCACATGCACACCATCAATAGGTAGTAATGATTTCATCAACTTTTTTAATAATAAAGTTGAAAACATCAGGCAAGAAATCCAGAGGATTAAAATAAATCCAAACCCTGTAGACAGCAGTGTAATTATACCAGACCATCAACTACAAAGCTTCACTCCTATTCAAGAGAACGACTTCATTTCATTTATTTCCTCATCAAAATCATCAACCTGCATTCTCGATCCCTCACCTACAAGTTTCCTCAAACAGATCATTTCAGAGGGAATTGAACCTGTTTTAAATAATTAACTCTTCCATTAGCACTGGTTTTGTACCTAAATCCTTCAAACTGCAGTATCAACCCCCTAATTAAGAAACCTGACCTTCACCCTGTCAGCTGTCCAACTACAGTCCAATATCAAACCTCCTCTTTATCTCCAAGATTCTAGAAAAGGTTGGAGCACAGCAGTTCTGCTCACATCTACTGAGGAATAACATTTATAAAATGTATCAGTCAGGATTTCGGCCTCATCATAGCACAGAGACGGCGCTAGTTAAGGTGGTAAATGACTGTTATTGGCCTCTGATCAGGGTTTTGTCTCTTTACTTGTTTTGCTCGACCTCAGTGCAGCTTTTCACACCATTGATCATAATCTCCTGCTTGCTGGACTGGAGAACGTTGTAGGAATAAAGGGAACAGCTCTCTCCTGGTTTAGGTCTTATTTGACTGATCGCTATCAGTTTGTTGATGTAAATGGTGAGTTCTCCACACTCTCTGAAGTAAAGTTTGGTGTTCTGCAAGGATCTGTATTAGGCCCACTGCTTCTGAAGTATCCTTCTGAAATATTGCTAAAATTAGAAATATGATGTCGTTACAGGATGCAGAAAAACTGGTTGATGCTTTTGCCTCCACGCCTCCTAAGATTGAAAGGTGCCAGCTATTTGTTGGTACCTCAAATAATGAAGACTCCAGCAGGGGGCAGATGTTTCTCTTATAAACCCCACAGTTATGGAACAACCTTCCAATCAGTGTTCGGGACTCAGACACAGTCTCAGTGTTCAAGTCGAGGCTGAACACATATTTATTTAGTGGAGTCTTTAGTCAGTAGGTGTTTGGGAGGTAAAGGAGCAGATCTGGAGGGATCATGGATATGGAGTGTTTGGTGAACTGGGATATTTGAATGCTGTCGTCTCCTCACTTTCACACGTTCACTCAGGTTTTTTGATGGTGGTGTGGTGGGTCGTCTCTTATCCCAGAGATCCTCATGTTTGCATTTTCTTCTTCTTCTCCCTTTTAGTTATGCTGCCATAGCGAGTCTTGCCGGAGTCCAAACTGCAAAGTGACATTAACTTTCATACAACAATAAAGACACCTAATAATCCATATCCTTCTCTTCCTGTCACCCTCCTCTCTCTCTCTCTCTCTCACTCTCTCTCGGTCGAGTTAAACACTGGAACTGAGGTTCCAGTGATCACTGTTTCTGCCCCTCCCCCCTTCGTGGATCTTCCCACTTCGTCCTGGTCTGCCGCTGGATAGTTTTCTCTTCAATTGGAGGCCACTCAGTGCAGCTTGGGACGGTTTCTCATTAACGCCTTAGGTGGTTTCATGAGATTACGGAGTACGGAGAACGGGAGCTTTGAAGATGGATTTGGACTGTAGTTAATGTTGCAGTCTGCTACACTGACTCAGGACTACATTTTAAGTCAAGTCAAGTCAAGTTTATTTGTATAGCGCTTTTCACAACAGACATTGTCTCAAAGCAGCTTTACACAAATCAACAGTGAAGGTGAATGGTGTGAATTTGTCCCTGATGAGCAAGCTGTGGCGACTGTGGCAAGGAAAAACTCCCTTAGATGTTATGAGGAAGAAACCTTGAGAGGAACCAGACTCAAAAGGGAAACCCATCCTCATTTTGGGTGACATCAAGAGTTTGATCATAAATCTTTCAACAATACAGAACACTGGAGAGTGAGAACTAACATGATTACTGGAGTATAAGATTATAAGTGATGTTCTTTCTGCAGTCTTATACAGTCTATATGGTTAGTAGCTCCGAGTTTTATGAGCTCAGCATTTGTGATCACCACAGATCCAGCATCAGCTTCTCCATAAGAGCATTTTACTTCTGAATATCATCACTGTACCCTGCAACATCGTATATCTGCTATAATAAGACATTTGGTGCAACCCAGATGAGGATGAGGTTCCCTCTAAAGTCTGGTTTCTTTCAAGGTTTCTTCCTTATGCCATCTCGGGGTTTTTCCTTCACCACAGTCGCCTCCGGCTTGTTCATCAGGGTCAAACTTACTTATAAAGAACATATTCACTTTTAATCACCACATTATCTTTGTAAAGCTGCTCTGAGACACTGATCACTGGTAAAAGCGCTATACAAATAAAAATGAATTGAATTGAATTGAATTGAACTATATGGGATATAGGCCCACTACAAGGTCCATGAGGGAGTAATATGTTAATAGCGATATGAGTCCCATTAACAGGTAGTGAGGAAATGTAATATGTCATAGTAATACAACTTATAGTACATGCTGCTTTAATACAAAGTGTTCTACACCAGTTTCACTCCAACCAGTTGACTATTTTACCTCTGCACTGCTGGCTAATTTGTGCTAGTAGTGGGGAGTGACACTAAAACTCACTATTTGTTTCCATCTGCATAGGAGCCTGACTGAAGGTCATGATTTCTTTTCACAATGGGACCATACTATGAATCAGTGGATCTCAACATGAGACCACGTGAAGAATACCTGCAGAATGGTCAAGTGACCACTGAAACTCTCTATACAGCATATCACCCTTCAATATCACAATACATCCTTTACACTATATGATGGGAGAATGCAACAAAAATTACATATCTTTACAAAAAATACATAAAATTACAAAAAATTACATATCTTTTTATGTAAGCAACATTAATGGTATCAAATACTCTTTCCTAATGTGTCATAGGTTTGGGGGGGGGGGCCTTTATGTAGCAGAGCCATATAATTATGCATTGTATACATTTGGCTTGACTGTCACAACCATCGCCATACATGGTGCGTCATTTGATTATTTCTAAGCTTCTTGCCAAACAGATCAACAATCAATCAAGAGGTGAAGGTTACATCACAGTCCCCTCCCCCCTACACACACATTCTCTATATACCGTATATATAACACGAAAACACACAAATTCAGATTGTCCAATATAGAAGACATTTCATTTTAATTGACAATTCAGTTGCACAAAAGTTACACAATGTATGTAAAGTTTCAATTCAAAGCATTTAAAATTTGATAAGTGTATAATGTGTGTTTAAGCAAGGTATTTGTAATTTACCCAGGATCAAAAGTTGGGCAACATATCAATTACAAATATAAGATATTTTATAGTTGTATGCAAAGTCTGTGTAGCCAAAGACTGCCTAAAATCTGGAATCCATACAAATCTAAATGTTGAGAGTTTTCTCCAGAGATGCTTCTCTAGGCCTATGTTGGTTTTGTTTAGGGTTAAGCACAGGTGATTAAAAGACTAATAGAGACTTAAGATGGTTTTAGATTGCTTTCACGGTGTATTATAAGGGATTATCCCTCTGTACAGTGAAGCACAATCTTATAATTTTTACATAATTTATCAAGTATAGTTTCACAGATAATGTAGTATGTTTTGGATCATGAGTCTATTCTTTCATATTCTACAATTTTCTTTTGATCATTAAAAAAAAAAAAAGATAACTGCATTGACTAAATACTTATGGACCAGAGCGTACATCAGCATAATTAGAAAAGAAACTTTTCCACGTGTTGCTATATTGTATTTTTGTATTGTATTGATGGTTTCTGTAATTGCATGATAACATGATAGTGGTGGTATTAAGAGGTGGATTAAGTCGGGTACGTCCCCACTGAAGACCCAGGTACCAAATGCACGGCCCACCACTGATTTTTATATATACAGACTCAAGTTACATGATAGAACATATTGCACGTTTGTTACTTAAATTATTTGATAAGAATTCAAAGTTCCAAAAGGTACATTCTTACATTGACCTTCTGATTAACCAGAACCAAACAGAATTCTAACTTCATTATCGATACATTCTGAATTAAAATCTGAATGAGTTTCACCTTATGTTCTTGTTTCTGTCCTGCATTATTTTTATGATTTCTAACATTTATCTTCTACATGTGAGACTGAAAAACTGCTCCAACCTGCAGAGAAGTGAAAATAAAGTGAAGAATCAGTCACACAAACAGACATTTACAATGAAACACTGGTCAACTCCCACTGCCCAAAACTCCTAATACAGTGTGTGAGTGTAGAAACTTTCATCAAATTTAAACAGTCAGCATTTCGTATGTGCAGTATTTATAGTACAAGTACACACATACTGTAAACTATAGAATATTATATTATTAAATAATTATTCATGAATACTATATATGTTGGTGATAGAGAGAGAGAAGGTAAAAAAAGTAAATGAGTAACTCACTGGATTTTTTCCAGTTTACATTGTGGATTCTTCAGTAGATCAGAGAGCAGCTTCACTCCTGTTTCTCCTGGTTTATTCCAGTACACATGCAGTTCTCTCAGGTGTGATGAAGGGTTTGACCTCAGGGCTGAGTCCAGAGCAGCAAAACCTTCAACTGTAATACTGCAGCCCACCACCCTACACACACACACACACACACACACACACACACACACACACACACACACACACACACACACACACACACACCCTTTCGTCTAAAACAGCCACATGACAGAAATGCAGGATTTACAGTGCATTGTGATGATCTGACCTCAGTATCTCCAGTGTACAGTGTGGATTCTCCAGTCCAGCAGAGAGCAGCTTCACTCCTGAATCCTGCAGATTATTCTCACTCAGGTTCAGTTCTCTCAGACTGGAGGAGTTTGAACTGAGAACTGAGGACAGAATTCTACAGCTTTCCTCTGTAAGCATACACTGAGAAAGACTGGAAGAGAAACGATGACATTTCATCTTAGATTAGACTTTGTTACTTGGCAGAGTACAATTATAGAGACTGTGAAATGCAATTAGTATTTTTAAATAAGGCGACAAAACAGAAAATATAAAACACTACTGTAGTATTTTACAAACAATTATATTGTTAAACAATTACAGGCTTGGGAGAAGAAACAGAAATTCGCGTTGTGCAATCATCCATACATTCTCATTTGAATTCAGATCAGGAGAATGGCCATGTAAATTCTGGAGTTAATCTGGCTGTAAATTTGGATTGGTTTTCGTATTGAAGTGGTCATCTTCCCAGAATCAGTTTTTTGGCTGATGAGAGTCCATATTTACTCAGAAACCATCAGAAATTGTTTTACTGTAAATATTATCATGCTGAATTCAGAGTTTACCCACACAGAATTTACTGACATTTACACAACCAGTCACATTCATGAGCAATTTATCTGAGCACTTTCCATAACAGAACATAGAAAAAACCCAAATAAACATGATGAAACTTGCACTGAATCTCACTTCTCAACACAAACTTATTAAAATTAAATGATCCTGTTCACACCAATTTCAAAAACTAATTTTACCTGATGCTATTTTATAATTTCTTAAATTAAATATTTATAACCAGTGTAAAAGTGATCTTACTCCAGTATCTCCAGTGTACAGCGTGGATTCTCCAGTCCAGCACAGAGCAGTTTTACTCCTGAATCCTTCAGTTCATAATTGCAACTCAGGTCCAGTTCCCTCAGACTGGAGGATTTTAAGCTGAGAACTGAGGACAGAACTTTACAGCTTTCCCCTGTCAGATTACATC
This sequence comes from Silurus lanzhouensis, assembly GCA_039877035.1. NCBI lineage: Eukaryota > Metazoa > Chordata > Actinopteri > Siluriformes > Siluridae > Silurus > Silurus lanzhouensis. The sequence goes on along the minus strand of JBCEWE010000353.1, from coordinate 474,071 downwards.
AATGCAGCCTGGGACAGAAATGATCATATATAAAACATCTCAAGCACAATAAATTAAATAATTCTTCTTCTTTTTTTGGCTGCTCCCATTAGGGGTCTCCACAGCAGATCCTCCATCTCCATACCCCTCTGTCCTCTACATCTGCCTCTTTCACACCAAATACCTGCATGTCTTCCCTCACCACATCCATAAACCTCCTCCTTGGCCCTCCTCTTTTCCTCCTTCCTGGTGGCTCCATTCTCAGCATTTTTCTACTGATATACCCCATGTCCCTCCTCTGCACATGTCCAAACCATCTCAATCTCACCTCCCTCACCTTGTCTCCAGAACGTCCTACATGCGCTGTCCCTCTAATAAACTCATTTCTCATCCTGTCCATCATCATCACTCCCAACGAACATCTCAACATCTTCAGCTCTGCTACCTCCAGCTCCACCTCCTGTCTTTTACTCAATGCCACTGTCTCTAATCCATACAACATCTCAGGTCTCACCACAGTCCTATAAACTTTCCCTTTCACTCTCACAGATACTCTTCTATCACAAATCACTCCTGCTATCACTCTTCTCCACCCACTCCACCCTGCCTGCACTCTTTTCTTCACTTCTCTAACACACTCTCCATTACTCTGCACTGTTAACCCCAGGTACCTGAATTCCTCCACCTTCTCCACCTCTTCTCCCTGCAGCCGCACCACTCCACTGCCCTCCCTCTCATTCACACACATGTACTCTGTCTTACTCCTACTGAGTTTCATTCCCCTTCTCTCCAGCGCATAACTCCACCTCTCCAGACTCTTCTCCACCTGCTCCCTACTCTCACCACAAATCACAATATCATCCACAAACATCATAGTCCATGGAGACTCCTGTCTGACCTCTCTAGCTGACTTCAAAACAGCATTCAAAGCAGTCTCTATACCTTACACAGTACGCACGCACACGTGCACGCACACACACACTCACACTCACACCTCAAATCCAGACAATTAATATAAACCCAAATTATTTCACAAATAACCCTGTAGACAGCAGTGTAATTATAGCAGACAATCAATTACAAAGCTTCACTCCTAATAATGAGAATGACTTAATTTCATTAATCTCCTCATCAAAATCATCAACCTGCATTCTCCATCCCCTGCCTACTAGTTTCTTTAAACAGATAGCTCCAGAGGTAATTTAACCTGTTTCAGAAATAATTAACTCTTCCATTAGCACTGGTTTTTTACCTAAATCCTTCAAACTGGCAGTTATCCACCCCCTTACTAAGAAACCTGACCTTCACCCTGTCAGCTGTCCAACTACAGACCGATATCAAATCTCCCCTTTACATCCAAAATTTTAGAAAAGGTTGTAGCAAAGCAGTTCTGCTCACATCTACTGAGGAACAACATTTATGAAATGTATCAGTCAGGATTTCGGCCTCATCATAGCACAGAGACGGCGCTAGTTAAGGTGGTAAATGACCTGTTATTGGCCTCTGATCAGGGTTTTGTCTCCTTAATTGTTTTGCTCGACCTTAGTGCAGCTTTTGACACCATTAAGCACACTATACTGCTTGCTAGACTTGAGAACGTTGTAGGAATAAAGGGAACAGCTCTCTCCTGGCTCAGGTCTTATTTTACTGATCACTATCAGTTTGTTGATGTAAATGGCGAGTTCTCCACACTCTATGAGGTAAAGTTTGGTGTTCTGCAAGGATCTGTCTTAGGCCCACTTCTTTTCTCTTTATATCTGTTGCCTCTTGGTGAAATTATTCATAAACATGGTATTTGCTTCCATTGCTATGCTGATGACACACAGCTGTAGATTTCAGCAAAGCCAGATGAGCGAGATCAGCTTAACAGTGTTGAGTGTGTAAAGGACATTAGACAGTGGATGCTTGATAACTTTTTTTCTGCTCAACTCAGATAAGATGGAAGTTCTTTTACTAGGACCACATGCAGCTAGAAGTAAACTTTCTGATTCTGTAGCATCTCTGGATGTTGTTTCTGTTTCAGCGTGTACGGCTGTCAAAGACCTTGGTGTGATTATTGACCCGAGTCTTTCCTTTGAGTCTCACGTGAATAATATCACCAGGATCTCCTTCTTTCACCTTAGAAATATTGCTAAAATTAGAAATATAATGTCGTTACAGGATGCAGAAAAATTAGTTTATGCTTTTGTAACATCTAGATTAGACTACTGTAACGCTTTACTGTCTGGGTGTTGGAATAAGTGCAGAAATAAACTTCAGTTAGTTCAGAATGCAGCAGCAAGAGTCCTCACTAGATCTAGAAAATACGACCACATCACCCCTGGTTTAATCATCTACACTGCTCCCAATTACATCTCACACTGATTATAAAATACTACTACTGACGTATAAAGCACTTAACGCTCTCACGCCGCAGTATCTGAGTGAACTTCTGTACCAGGATGATCCTCCACGCCTACTTAGATCAAAAGGTGCAGGATATTTGTTGGTACCTAAAATAATGAAGACTACAGCAGGGGGCAGATGTTTCTCTTATAAACCCCACAGTTATGGAACAGCCTTCCAACCAGTGTTCGGGACTCAGACACGGTCTCAGTGTTCAAGTTGAGGTTGAAAACATATTTATTTGATCAGTATTTGATCAGTATATTTTTTTTCTTAGGTAAAGGAGCAGATCTGGAGGGATCATGGATATGGAGTGTTTGGTGAACTGGGATATTTGTATGCTGTCGTCCCCTCACATTCACACGGTCACTCAGGTTTGTTGACGGTGGTGTGGTGGGTCGTCTCTTATCCCAGAGATCCCTCATGTCTGTGTTACCTTCTGCTTCTCCCTTTTAGTTATGCTGCTATAGCGAGTCTTGCCGGAGTCCAAACTGCACAGTGACATTAACTTTCATACACCAATAGGGACACTTAATAATCCATATCCTTCTCTTCCCGTCACCCTCTCTCTCTCTCTCTCTCTCTCTCTCTCTCTCTCTCTCTCTCTCTCTCTCTCGGTCGAGTTAAACATGCTCCTGAGGCTCCAGTGACCACTGTTCCTGCCCCTCTCCCCTCCGTGGATCTTCCCACTTCGTCCAGGTCTGCCTCTGGATAGTGTTCTCTTCGACTGGAGGCCACTCTGTGCAGCTTGGGACGGTTTCTTATCCACGTCTTGGGTGGTTCCATGAAACTCCGAAATAAGAACGGGTGCTTTGAGGATGGATTGGACTGTAGTTGGTTTTGGCGGTCTGCTGCACTGACTCAGGAGTGCAGTTTGCTTCTGATCATCATCACTGTACCCCGCAACATTGTATATCTGCTTCAAATGGACATTCGGTGCAACCCAGATGAGGATGGGTTCCCTCTTGAGTCTGGTTCCTCTCAAGGTTGCTTCCTTATGCCATCCCGGGGAGTTTTTCCTTGCCACAGTTGCTCATCAGGGACAAACTTACTTACAAAGAACATATTTACTTTTAAACACCACATCATCTGTGTAAAGCTGCTTTGAGACAATGTTCATTGTTAAAAGCGCTATACAAATAAAAATGAATTGAATTGAATTGAAAAGGGGAACCCATCCTCATTTGGGTGACATCAAGAGTTTGATCATAAATCTTTCAACAATACAGAACACTGGAGAGTGAGAACTAACATGAGCACTGGAGTATAAGATTATAAGTGATGTTCTTTCTGCAGTCTTATACAGTCTATATGGTTAGTAGCTCCGAGTTTTATGAGCTCAGCATTTGTGATCATCACAGATCCAGCATCAGCTTCTCCATGCCAGAGCCTTTAAACACTCCAGGAGGTCCAATGTCAAAACTCCACACATGTAGCGGGATCCAATTGGCACTGGTACGTCTCTAGATGGTTCGGGATGTTTGTGAGTTCGGCATCAACTTCTTCAAAGGTCCATTAACTTCATGAGGTGGGACGTGACTGGAGCTGGCCAAACTTCAGGATCCCTCGGAATGGGGAGAGAAAGAGAAGCAGTGGAGAGGAATTAGCGTAGCTGCTGTTCATGATCTTAACAGCACAAGTTGATAATGTGATGTGATCAGATGTTCTGGAGCACAAGGTTATGATGTGATGTGTGTTATGTGTAGGCTTTGCTAAAAATATATGTTTTTAATCTGCACTTAAACTGGGAGAGTGTGTCTGAGCCCCGAACACTGTCAGGAAGACTGTTCCAGAGTTTAGGAGCTAAATGTGAGAATGTTCTACCACCTTTAGTGGACTTTGCTATTCTAGGAACTACTAGAAGCCCAGAGTTTTGAGATCTCAGGGAGCGTGATGGATTGTAGCGTGTTAAAAGACTGGAGAGATACATGGGAGCCAAACCATTTAGTGTTTTATATGTAAGAAGTAGTAGTTTGTAGTCTATTTGAAACTTAACAGGAAGCCAATGTAGGGACGATAAGATCGGGTTTATGTTGTCATATTTTCTTGACCTTGTAAGAACTCTGACTGCTGCATTCTGGACTAACTGAAGCTTGTTTATTAATGACGCAGGACATCCACCTAGTAATGCATTACAATAGTCCAGTCTGGATGTCATGAACGCATGGACGAGCTTCTCTGCATCAGATATAGACAACATGTTTCTTAGCTTAGAAATATTTCTAAGGTGAAAGAAGGCTGTTTTTGTAACTTGGTTGATATGATTTTTAAAAGACAAGTTGCTCTAAAATAACTCCCAGGTCTTTTACTGTTGAACTAGTGGTTACAGAACATCCGTCTAAATGCAGGTTGAGATGCTGGAGCTTCTGTATACTGGTTTTTGGGCCAATGAGCAAAATCTCCATCTTATCAGAATTTAAAAGTAGAAAGTTATGGGTCATCCAATCTCTTATTTCTTTAACACACTCAGTTATCCAAGTTAAGTGAGCGTATTGCCTGGTTTTGTTGAGATATATAGCTGAGTATCATCAGCATAACAATGGAAGCTAATTCCATGCCTGCTAATAATATATCCTAAGTGAAGCAAGTATATTGTGAAAAGCAGGGGTCCTAGAACTGAACCTTGTGGCACGCCATCATTTACTAGCATTAGCCTTTATAGCTTTCCATTTAAGTCTACGAAATGGTAACGATCAGACAGGTAGGATTTAAACTAGCTTAATGCCTGTTCCTGAATGCTGATGTAATTTTGTAAGTGATCCAGGAGAAGATCATGATCTATAGTGTCGAACGCAGCACTAAGATCTAGTAAAACTAACAGAGAGATGAAGCCTTGGTCTGAAGTTAAAAACAGGTCATAAGTGATTGTAACTAGAGCAGTTTCTGTGCTATGATGGAGCCTGAAACCTGACTGAAACTCTTCAAAGATATTGTTCTATTGCAGGTGGGAACAGAACTGGGCAGCGACAATCTTTTTTTAAAATCTTAGACATAAATGGGAGATTTGAAATGAGTCTGTAGTTCGATCCAGATTAGGTTTTTTAATGAGAGGCTTAATAACTGCTAACTTGAGGGATTTAGGGACGTGACCTAACGATAGTGAAAAGTTAATAATATTGAGAAGAGGCTCACCAGCTGTATATAACACTTCTTTTAGTAGATGAGTTGGAATGGGATCTAACTGACATGTTGTTGATTTATCTTCGGTAATAACATTATACAGCTCTTCCTGTCCTGTACATGTAAAACAGTGTAGTTGTGGAGTTGTATGCGAGATAATGTCAGGAGATGGTCTCAGAGGTTGGACCGCCACAATTGTTTTTCTAATGTTATCTATTTTTTCAGTGAAGAAATTCATAAAGTCGTCACTACTAAACTGTGATGGAACACAATTTTCAGATCCCTGATTTGTAGTTAGTTTAGCTACTGTACTGAAAAGGAACCTGGGATTGTTTTTGTTGTTTTCTATAAGTTTGCTCAGGTGTTCAGCTCTAGCAGCTTTTAGCGCCTGTCTGTAGCTGAGCATACTGTCTTTATACACGATTCTAAATACCTCCAATTTAGTTTTCCTCCATTTTCTCTCCAGATTACGGGCTGTTCTCTTGAGGGCATGCGTATGACTATTATACCAAGGTGCAGGTGTTTGTTCTCGAAACCTTTTTTAACCGGATGGGGGCAACGGTGTCTAATGTGCTAGTGAGGATAAGGTCTATGTTGTTAACCATTTTATCAAGATTATTAGCAGTTATGGGTTTAGTGAGAAATTGAGATAAATCAGGCAGGTTATTTATGAATCTGTTCTTAGTGGTTGGAACAATAGTCCTACCAAGTCGATAGCGTGGTGAAACACGGCTAATCTGCTCTATCGGAAGTGTATACAGTATAAGATAGTGGTCTGTGATGTCATCACTCTGAGGTAAGATATCTATATCAGTGACGTCTGCTCCGTGGGATATTATTAAGTCTAGTGTGTGGTTAAAGCGATGAGTTGGTCCGGTGATGTTTTGTTTAACCCCAAAAGAGTTTAATAAATCGACAAATGATAATCCTAGAGCATCGTTTACATCATCTACATGAATATTAAAATCTCCTACAAGCAGCACTTTATCACACACACACGCACACCACCCCGAAAGCCAGATAACCCCCTTGGCTTCTCTGGTTGACTTCACAGGGACCATCAACTATAAAAAAATCCACTCTTGAAACTTTGCCCCAGTACATCTGAGTGTGAAACGCACACCCTCCCCACACACACAGACACACACACACAACAAGAGAGCATTATTTTAATAATTAAATAATAAATAAAATGTTCCACATTCCATGACATAAACCTATATCTTGTACGTATTTTCTGCTTTAAATAAACCTAGTGTGTAACTCTGTCTCAACAATAGTTACACTTTAAAGGTTTATTAATGTACCTCTGCTTTAATGCTTTCTTTTCTTTTAAAGCTTGATGTCAAAGTTGATATAAAATTATCTGCTATTTACTTTCCTAACAAGGGAGCATTTTATATACCAGAATATAACATTGTATTAACACAAGTTACACCTTATTTACTGGTCCCGGTATGTTAAAGTACCTCTGCTTTAATGCTGTCTTTTCTTTGCATGTTTAATATCAAAATGATCACAAAATTATCTGTTCCTTATTTTTGAAACAAGGGTGCATTTTATATGGTCTTAAAATGTACCATACTGTTTTAATACACTTTGGATAAAACTAAGTTCCCCAAAGAAAGTATAAACCAGTAACCACCCACACAAACACATAAACAAAGGAAGTTTCTCCCTGTCAGGCTGACGGACAGGACGCGGAAGCGGAAGCAAGTCAAATCAAAACAGTTCAACAAACAAAACACTCACTGCTGCCGAGGCGAGAAAACAAACAAAGAATATCCGAAATGAAACCTTGAGTCCGAAATGAAAGTAAACGGCAGCGGCTAAGAGTAATCCAATGGGAACGGAACCAGCGGGGAATGCTGGCGGTCGGGCAGCCACGGGTATCACCAGCATGACAATACAAGGACCGCCAGCCTGTGACTCGAGAACGTGTGTTTATATAGTCAGAACCATAACGAGTCACGGCTGTCGGTGATTAGGCAGGCACGGGATAATGAGGCACCATGAACGCTACCGAGGGGGGCGTGGCAGGGTGCATCTCTGACGGCGGCCAAAGGGGGCATGGCAGGGGAATCTCGGACAGCTACTGAGGGGGGCGTGGCAGGGGAATCCCTGACACTCCCTCCGAAAAATTCAGGCTTATCAGTGGTAATTTTACCAAAGATGGGTGTGGTTCAGGAACTTTAAATGGTTGTGGTTATTTTGAAGATTAATCTTGCCATTCCTTTTCTTTCTTTCTCTCCTTTTTCCTTCTCTTCCTCCGGTTACCTATTCTTAACTTTTTGTTTCTTTTATTAAAATTTTTATCTTCTTTCTTTCTTTTTGTATGTTTGTGTAGTTAGTTCTATGTTGTGTTTGTCTCATTCATTAAACACCGTATTAACGAGAGACAGGTGTCTCAGGTGTCTCTCGTTACTGATTCAGCTATAAAGGCCTCCGTTTCCATCTCACTCATGTCAGACCTACTATATGGCTAAGGACACTGACGCGGCTCGAGGCTGCCAGCATGTTCCGCTGGTTCCGTGGATTACTTTCCGTTCAGAGGATTACTTTCCGTTCAGAGGATTACTTTCCGTTCTGTGAATTACTTACCTTCCGAGGTTTACTGACTCTGCCCGCGTTAGTGGTTCGTACTCTCTACCATTGGGGTGTGTGTGTGTGTGTTTGTACTAAAACGCAATAAAGCGATGATAGAGCTACTTCCGCTTCCGAATCGCGGTCTGTGTCCTGACAGTAACACTATATTCTATTAGCCATATTTGTTTTTGTTTTTTTACCAGCAAGATGCCGTTTTTTATGTGGAAGTTATTTCAAAAAAATATACAAACACCAGCCGAAGTTCTGTGATATAAAGAAAAGAATAACCATCTAAATCACAAAACTATTGTTTGTATGGAGCAGAAATGCTTTACAGCATGTTGTTCACTGGACCCTTATCTTTCCTAATAAACCGGGATTAGCAGCAGTGGATGTGTTTGTGACTTCTTATTACAATAATTAATGTGAGTAGTGTAGTTACAAAAACAGCTTCTTCCACCTTAGGAATACTGTATTGCTAAGCTAAGAAACATGTCTATATCTGATGCAGAGAAGCTCATCCATGCGTTCATGACCTCCAGACTGGACTATTGCTATTACTATTGCTTTGAGACAATGTCTGTTGTGAAAAGCGCTATAGAAATAAACTTGAATTGACTTGTAATGTATTACTAGGTGGATGTCCTGCATCATTAATAAACTTCAAACTACTGCTACTTACCTACAAAACACTAAATGGTTTATCTCCATGTATGTCTTCAGTCTTCTAACACGCTACAATCCATCACGCTCCCTAAGATCTCAAAACTCTGGCCTTCTAGTAGTTCCTAGAATAGCAAAGTCCAGTAAAGGTGGTAGAACATTTTCACATTTAGCTCCTAAACTCTGGAATAGTCTTCCTGACAGTGTTCGGGGCTCAGACACACTCTCCCAGTTTAAGTGCAGATTAAAGACGTATGTGTCATGTACTGGAATGATGCTCTGTATCTTTAAGAAATGAAAGTGCAATGCATACTGGGAGTGGGATGTTGAATATGTGTAGTATGCTTGAGAACACGAGTAAAGATCCCGGTTGGTGTGTGTGACTAAGTTAATAAGATAAATGAGGTATATAAAACAGATACACAACATTGGCGACGAGGATGCAGCCGTGTGGATATTAGTACTGATTATACACGATGGAAAAGTCAGGTATTCCTACGTTTTGAGCGCTACAAAGATCCCGCAACTCTTGGTCCAAGATGGACAAGGTGGCTGACATCATTTACGCGGACGGAAAAGGGCTGATAATCGCTGAGGACGTAACAGCGGCAGTTCATCAGAGACACAGAGCACTTCTTTTGCATCATGCTGGACCTGATGAACAAAAACAAATGAAAGGGAAATTCAAGGGAAAACAACATGCAGAAGGCAGTAAGGTAAATAAACAGTGCTATCGATGTGGTAATTCTGATCACTTAGGGAGAGATTTAAAATGTCCCGCGAGAGGTCAGACATGCCATAAGTGTAAAGGACGAGACCATTTCTCAAAAATGTGCAAGACTAAAAATGTGAAGCAGCAAACAGTAAACCAAGTTGAAGGTCACCCTGAATATGCATGTGCCATCCAAGATAATTATATGGACGATAGACTAAATGTTTGCTTGGGAAACGTCAATTTAAAAATGCTTGTAGACTCAGGTGCAACCAGCAATATCATTGACGAAAATACGTGGGAAAGACTGAAATCAATGAATATCAAATGCCATTCATACATACCAGAAACAGAGAGGAAATTCTCTTCTCTTACTCATCTGATAAACCTTTGCCAATAAAGGGAGCTTTTGAGTGTGAAGCTAGAATAGACAACCGGATGGTATCTGCAGGGTTCATTGTCATCAAAAGGAACGGGAGAACCATTACTGGGGAGAGATACTGCTATGAAACTTGGAGTGCTGAAGATAGGCACAAACATTGCAGCAATAACGGACCTCAAACAAACACTTCTTTCACAATACCCAGAAGTTTTCCAAGGAGTTGGTAAGCTGAAAACCAAACAAATCAGCTTATATATAGACCAAAATGTTCATCCAGTGGCACAGCCTTTAAGACGAATACCGTTTAAACTAAGGGGTCCTGTGGAGGAAAAGATAAAAGAACTTCTAAAATTGGACATCATAGAAGAAGTGAACGGACCTACACCATGGGTTAATCCAGTTGTAATAGTGCCAAAAGCCAATTCTGAAATCAGACTATGTCTTGACATGCGGCAAGCTAATCGAGCAATCATCAGAGAGCGATACCCCATCATCAACTGTCGATGAGCTCTTACAAAGCATGAACGGATCCATGTTCTTTAGCAAGCTAGATCTCAAGTGGGGATACCACCAACTGGAGTTGACACCACAGTCTCGTCAGATTACAACATTTGCAGTCCACAATGGGGTATACAGATACAAACGGCTCATCTTTGGAGTATCGTCTGCAAGTGAACAATACCAACATGAGATAGCATCTGCCCTTGCTGGAATAGAGGGAGTTGAAAACATCTCGGACGATGTGATTGTTCATGCAGCTGATCAGGAAGCACATTTCAACGTCTACATGCCGTCATGAAACGTTTAAGAGAGAGCGGGCTAACCCTGAATCCTTCGAAATGTCAGTTTGGCATGGATCGCTTAAATTTCATGGGAATTCTGCTCACACAAAAAGGCATTGGTCCCACTGAGGAGAGAGTCAAAGCTGTGGCAGAGGCCAGAGAACCACAAAACGCTTCAGAAGTTTGTAGCTTTCTTGGACTCGTCAGTTACAGCAGTAGATTTATTCCACAATTTGCAACACTGGCGGAGCCCTTGAGACATCTTACCAGAAAAGACTCTGAGTTTGTCTTTGGTCCAGAACAGAAAAACGCATTCAATGATCTAAAAAAAGGAACTTGCAAGAGCAGGGACTTTGGCATACTTCGACAAAGACGCTCCAACGCAGGTCATTGCTGATGCTAGCCCTGTAGGGTTGGGGGCTGTATTGACGCAGCATCAAAAAGGACAAATGGTGACAGTTTGCTACATCAGTAGAAGTCTATCAGACTGTGAGAGACGTTACTCTCAGACTGAGAGGGAGGCCCTTGCCCTTGTATGGGCCTGCGAGAGGCAACACCCCTATGTGTATGGCAGACAGTTTGATTTGGTCCCAGACCATAAGCCATTAGAGTCAATATACGGTCCACGTTCCAAGCCCTGTGCCCGTGTTGAGCGATGGGTTTTGCGTCTTCATCCATATAACTTTAAGGTTGTTTATGTTTCTGGAAAAGAAAACATTGCTGATCCATTATCACGACTCCTGGGAAGCACTGCAATTAGAGAAAAACACTCGCATGAATCGGGTGAGGATGTGAGATTTGTGGCCATCAGCGCCACCCCAAGAGCCCTGACTACAAGAGAAGTGGAGGAAGCTTCGGAAAAAGATTCAGAACTCATAGAGCTGAGAAACGCAAGAGAAAGTCAACATTTTGAAAGGTGTATGATGTATGCACCTGTAGCTAATGAGCTGTGTGTTGTAGGGTTTTTAGTACTACGTGGAACACGCATTGTGCTTCCGAAAACACTACAAGCACGAGCAGTTTCACTGGCACATTAAGGACATATAGGTATTGTTGGAACCAAACAACACCTGAGAACAAAAGTATGGTGGCCTGGCATGGACAAAGCTACGGAAAGATTTTGCAAATCATGTCATGGTTGTCAAATAGTGTCTCGCCCTGATGCTCCAGAACCACTGCAGCCTTCACCATTGCCAGATGGACCATGGCAAGATCTAGCAGTGGATCTACTTGGACCATTGCCATCAAAACACTTAATCCTAGTTGTAGTGGATTATTACAGTAGGTATTATGAGTATGACATACTAACCTCCACCACCGCAACAAAAGTGATTGATAGTCTTGAGGAAATATTTAGTCGACATGGACTTCCACTCACACTGAAGTCAGACAACGGACCTCAATTCAGGTCAGATGAATTCAAGGATTTCTGTGTGGCAAACGGAATCAAACAACTGAAAACGACGCCTAAATGGGCACAAGCAAATGGCGAAGTTGAGCGCCAAAATGCTTCAATCATAAAACGTGTCAGATTTGCACAGATAGAAGGACTTGACTGGCAAAAAGAACTCAGGAAGTATGTCACAGTGTACAGAGGAATTGTGCATAATACCACCGGCAAAAGTCCAGCTGAGCTTCTGTTCAAAAGAAAGATGAGAGGCAAGCTACCTGATCTTACATCTGTGGATACTGATCCTGAAGTTCACGACTACGATGCAGAGAAAAAGGGGAAATATGAACTGTATGCGGATGAACATCGCAAGGCAGAATACTCAAATGTAGCAGTTGGAGACTGAGTTCTTCTGACACAGGACAAGATTGCAACACCTCACACAATGGTCAGAAAAGCTAGGAACCAAATAACGGTTGAATCACCTACTGGAGCCCAATATACTCGCAACACAACATTTGTAAAAATATATGTAGAGAGAGAAGCAGAAAACAAGCAGGACAGTAAGAAAGAGGATTATGATGAAGGTGCTATGAATGCAGAGCAACAGACAATGTCAGAGGACTCAGAGAGGCTTGCACCTAATACTGTGTGTAACCAAAATGTGGCATATGCTAAGCCCCAGAGACAAAAGAAATTGCCTCAGAAATTTGCTGACTTTGTAATTGGTTAATTCTCTTAAACTGGTAAATGCAAATAATGCTATTCACATGTTCATGGTTTGAGAATTAGTAAGCAAGTTTAAAACAGGCTAAAAAAAATGTTATATGTAAAAGTTTCAAAATGGTATGTTGCTTGTTTGCCAATACAGAGACAACAGTTTGTCTTAAAGTGTTAAGGTTAAAGTGTTAGAAGTCTATATCCGACTTTGGGGGGGATGTCATGTACTGGAATGATGCTCTGTATCTTTAAGAAATGAAAGTGCAATGTATACTGGGAGCGAGATGTTTAAATATGTGTAGTGTGCTGGAGAACACGAGTAAATATGCTGTTCAGAATCCCGATTGGTGTGTGAGTGACTAAGTTAATAAGATAAACGAGGTATATAAAAGAGATACACAACAGTATGTTTTTAGCGAGTTCTACACATAACACACATCACATCATAACCTTGTGCTCCAGAACATCTGATCACATCACATTATCAACTTGTGCTGTTAATATCATGAACAGCAGCTACGCTAATTCCTCTCCACTGCTTCTCTTTCTCTCCCCATTCCGAGGAATCCTGAGGTTGCTTCAGCTCCAGTCACGTCCCACCTCATGAAGATTGTGGACCTTTAAAGAAGTAGATGCCCTCAAACATCCCAAACCATCTAGAGACGGACCAGTGCCATTTGGATTCCACTTCATGTGGAGTTTGGACACTGGACCTCTTTGAGTGTTTAAAGGCTCTGGCGAGTCTGGTGTTGGATCTGTGATGATCTCAAATGTTGAGCTATTTTATAAGTTGCTCAGTAGCTCCTAGATTTATAACCACAAAAGAGTGTATAACACTGTAGAACGAACATCACCCATGTGCTCATGTTAGTTCTCACTCTCCAGTGTTCTGTAGTGTTTAAAGACTATAATCACACTCTTGATGTCACCCAAATGAGGATGAGGTCACATCTAAGGTAGGATGAGAGAACATCTAAGGGAGTTTTTCCTTCACCACAGTCTCCATGCTGCTCATCAGGGATAAACACACATCATTCACCTTCACTGTTAAATTCTGTAAAGCGGCTTTGATACAATGTCTTTTATGAAGCGCAATAGAAATAAACTTGACTTGACATCAAGTGTAGCTCTTGATAAGCAATATTATAATAATCGGTGCAGGATCATGTGTTCATTTATAATAATTACTACATTTATGGAATCATTTTAAAATGACTTACACAGCTTTTCTGGATGCTTTGACCACTGGCAGCAGCCTCAGAAGACATTCATCTGATGGGTGATATTTTCTTAAATTAAACTCATCCATATTTTTATCTGAGTTCAGCAACACAAACACCAGAGCAGACCACTGAGCAGGAGAGAGTCTGACTCCCCTGAGACACCTGGCAACTCCTTTGTTCAGGTAACATTGTACTTCCTGTACTAGAGAATCATCATTCAGTTCATTTAGACAGTGGAACAGATTGATGGATTTCTCTGGAGATGGATTTTTTCTGATTTTCTCCTTGATGTATTTGACTGTTTCCTGTTTGCAGTGAGAGCTACTTCCTGTCTGGGGCAGTAGGTCTCGTAAGAGAGTCTGATTGGACTCCAGTGAGAGACCCAGAAGGAAGCGGAGAAACAGGTCCAGGTGTCCATTTTGACTCTTCAAGGTCTTGTCCACTGCACACCTCAGGAAATCAGACATGTTTGATCTGGTGAAAAGATCAGACAGATCAGTGGTTTGTTGTTCTGTTACATTTCTGCTGATGAAGGAGAGAAATGTGTATAAAGCAGCCAGAAACTCCTAAACACTCAGATGTACAAAGCTGAACACCTTCCCCAGGTGAAGCCCAAACTCCTCTCTGAAGATCTGAGTACACACTCCTGAGTACACTGATGCTTCTCTCACATCAATGCCACACTCTCTCAGGTCTCTCTTCCTCATAGAAGATCAGGTTTCCTTTCTCCAGCTGTTGGAAAGCCAGTTTTCCCAATGCCAGGATGCTCTCTCTGGTCTGCTGAGGATCATGGCGACATTTCTGATAGTACTTTTGGTGCTTGTGTTTGATCTGAAAGATCAGAAAGTGTGTGAACATTTGAGTCAGAGTCTTGGGGATCTCTCCACTCTCTGCTTCACCCAACATTCTCTCTAGAACAGTGGCTGAGATCCAGCAGAAGACTGGGATGTGACACATGATGTAGAGGCTTCTTGAAGACTTCATGTGTGTGATGATTTCATTGGCCAGGCTCTGATTACTGATCCTCTTCCTGAAGTACTCCTCTTTTTGAGGATCACTGAACCCTCGTACCTCTGTTACCTGGTCTACACACTCAGGAGGGATCTGATTGACTGCTCCTGGTCGAGAGGTGAGGGAAGCAGATTCCCCTTGATGAGGTTCGTCAGCAGCACATCCACTGAAGCTGATTCTGTCACATCCCACCATCTCTGATTGTTCTGGAAATTTAGAGGAAGTCGACACTCATCCAGACCATCAAAGATCAACACCACTTTATTCCTCTCACAGTCTATTAATCGTAATTCTTTTATTTCTGGGAAAAAGTGATGAAGAAGATCCATCAGACTGAGATGTTTCTGCTTCATCAGATTCAGCTCTCTAAAGGGAAGTGGAAACATGAAGGTGACATCCTGATTTGCTTTTCCTTCAGCCCAGTCCAGAATGAACTTCTGCACAGAGACTGTTTTTCCAATTCCAGCAACTCCTTTAGTCAGCACACTTCTGATGCACTTGTCTTTAAAGAGATCATTACATTTGATGTGTGTCTCCTGTGTTGCTGGTCTCCTGGACATTGTCTCAATCTGTCTCACCTCATGTTCATGATTGACGTCTCCACTCCAACCCTCTGTGATGTAGAGGTCTGTGTAGATCTCATTCAGAAGTGCTGAGCTTCCATGCTGTGAGATTCCTTCAGTAATTCTTTTACATTTCTCTCTCAGTTTGGATTTGAGTTTTCGCTGGTGCACAGAGACGAGTTCTGATAAAAAGAAGAATAAAATGTAAACTCTCTGATCATCTCTGTGAGCTACTGATATTTTCATAGCTGTATATCATATGGAATGTCAGTACTGATGTGTTATTATATTGTGTTGATTAAAGCACATCATTATGATGAGATGTGTTTAATAAATGTACAGCAGTTTCCTTCCTCTGAAGATAAAGTGATGTTAGAACCCCATGAGCTCTTACTGTTCTGCAGTGTGTTAGCGAGATCTGTGTGCTTCATGTTCTTCAGGAAGTGCAGTGTGATCTTCAGCACTCCCTCTCTGACACTGCTCTGATCCTCCTCATCCTCCACCTCCCTCTCAGAGCATGCTGGGTAATCTGGACTCAGGAGCTTCTTATATCTCTTCAGTTCATTCTGTAGCAGACTGATGACTTTGTGCTCCAGATCCTGGTTTGAAAAAGAAAAGAAAGATAACGATAATGTAACATGAGAATGTGTTCATTACTGACATCCAGACAAACTGGTTTCAGAGCACAGACGAGTAAAAACATGACGTGAATCACTGAGAATTTTTCTGTTTAAACCAACGAGGAAACACAAAACACTCGTGTTCTCTCTTACTGCTGTTCTGGATTTTGTTCTGTCACATTGCAGTTTGAGTGGAATAGATACACACACACACACACACACACACACACACACCTTGAATATAGCCTCTAAATGACTCTTCTCAGTGATTTTTGATTTCTTCTTCTGCAGTCTGTGAACAAATAAAACACATGTTAAAAGTTGAATCTTCTTCTTTCGGCTGCTCCCATTAGGGGGCATCCATCTTCATACCACCCTGTCCTCTATATTTGCCACACCAACTACCTGCATGTCTTCCCTCACCACATCCATGAACCTCCTCCTTGGTCTTCCTCTTTTCCTCCTACCTGGTGGCTCTATCCTCAGCATTCTTCTACCAATATAACTCATGTCCCTCCTCGGCACATGTCCAAACCATCTCAATCTCGCCTCCCTCACCTTGTCACCAAAACCTCTTACATGGGCTGTCCCTCTAATAAACTCATTTCTAATCTTGTTCATCCTCGTCACTCCCAACAAAAACCTTAACATCTTCAGCTCTGCTACCTCCAGCTCTGCCTCCTGTCTTTTACTCAATGCCACTGTCTCTAATTCTTCCAACATCTCAGGTCTCACCACAGTCCTATAAACTTTCCCTTTCATTCTTGCAGATACCCTACTATCACAAATCACTCCTGTCACTCTTCTCCACACACTCCACCCTGCCTGCACACTTTTCTTCACTTCCCTAACACACTCTCCATTACTTTGCACTGTTGACCCCAGGTACCTGAACTCCTCCACCTTCTCCACCTCTTCTCCCTGCAACCGCACCCCTCCACTGCCCTCCCTCTCATTTACGCACATGTACTGACTTACTCCCACTGACTTTCATTCCCCTTCTCTCCAGCGTGTACCTCCACCTATCCAGGCTCTTCTTAACCTGCTCACTACTCTCACCACAAATCACAATATCATCTGCAAACATTATAGTCCAGGGAGACTCCTGTCTGACCTCGTCCGTCAACTTGTCCATCACCACTGCAAACAGGAAAGGGCTCAGGGTCGATCCTTGATGCAGTTTAACCTTCACCTTGAACCAGTCTGTCGTTCCTACTGCACACTTCACTGCTGCCAGACTGTCCTCATACATGTCCTGCACTACCCTCACATACTTCTCTGACACACCTGACTTCCTCATACAATACCACAACTCCTCTCTCCACCCTGTCGTACGCCTTCTCTAAATCCACAAATACACAATGCAACTCCTTCTGACCTTCTCTATACTTCTTCATCAACATTCTCAAAGCAAATAATGCGTCTGTGGTGCTCTTCCTCGGCATGAAACCATACTGTTGCTCACAGATGGTCACCTCTTCTCTCAGCCTGGCTTCCACTACTCTTTCCCATGACTGATCAACTTAATTCCCCTATAGTTACTGCAGGTCTGCACATCTCCCTTATTCTTAAAGATTAGTACCAGCACACTCCTTCTCCATTCCTCAGACAACATGTTAAAAGTAGAATAAAGACTATACATCATATTTATAACTACAAACACAAAGCAGTAAATACACACATATTACAGAGATGTTTGATTATGTGAGAGTGTGAGTGATAAAACACTGCACTCATACATTCAACTGTCCTCACCTCAGATCAGTAGAACAGTCTGTGTTTTTAAAGAGTATTGGAGGTTTCATTGACTGTTCACTGTTCATGGACACACAGCTGGGTTCAGGTGAGTCTGATCTCTTACCCTGAATCAGACTAAACACACACAACCACTGCATCATTATTACTGTTCTGCAGCAACACTGAATAATGAAACTGGAGTTAAAATCTGATGATGTTCTTATTAACACTGATCCCATTCTTTAACCTTCATACTTTATCCAGCTACAGGGACAACTTGGGGTTAGACGTGTTGCTCAGTAGCTTAATGTCACTAATCAGCTGGTTTTGAACATCTGGAGACAAAGCTGCTGAATTCAACTCTTCACTCGTCACTTTTCACAGATACACATCAGAGTCTGATCTGTTTAGTGTTGGTGAATGTGAGAACATTTCTATTTTTCACAGAGTCACAACCTTCACTCACCTCTCATCTTTCTTTATGTCCTGTTTCACAGACCCACTCATTCTGGAGGACATTTCTACTGCTACAGAGGAACCTGTACACCTACAGAGAGAGAGAGAGAGAGAGAGAGAGAGTGAGAGAGAGAGAGAGAGAGAGAGAGAGAGACTGCAGTCAAAAATCACCTGAACTGAACTTCATCTATACTTCATAGTCACAAATGTTCTTGAAACACATCGAGTGCTGCAGTGTCTAAAGACCATTGACTTCAAGCAGATTGAAATGAAACAGCCTTCAGCAAACTTACTGATTATATTAACAGGAAAATCACATTCTTCTTGAATGTGCAGGTTCCTGTGATTACAACTGCACGTTCATAGATATTGTTATTAAATTGCCCGGCAGAGTTCACGATGTCACCTATTTTCAGAAATCAACACTTACTTGAGAGATGGACGAATTCCTTGTCGTCCAAAAATAATATTTGATGGAGAAGATCCTGTTCCTGTATTTCTTCTCAGAGATACATAACATTCACATTTTATAGCTTTAGATTTGAGTACTTACTGTGTTTTTTTCCTGAAACCTTCTTTTTACACTCAACAAAGTTTTGCTTTCATTTAAACTGAACAAACTGCATTATTCACCAGAGGAGGAGAGATAAACCAGATAAACATCAAACATACCTACACGCACGCACGCACACACCAGTCAAGTCGTTTAATTCTATTGCACTTTTTACAATAGACATTGTCTCAAAGCAGCTTTACAGAAATTAACAGTTAAAGTGAATGATGTATATTTAGACTGTGCCAAGAAAAAACTCCCTGTCAGGGTACACCCTGCTTCTTCTCCTGCGCGTGCCCCGCCCGCTCGGAGCTCATCACCATCCTACTGATTCTGAACACCTGCCTCTCTTTTATCTTGCCCATATAACCACCTCTCTCACCCCACTTTAGCGTCCGTTATTGTTTGCATTGGTGTCTATGTGTTTTGCTGCAGTACGCCATTAAAGTTTCCTGGGTTTTTGGTGCTTCGGCTTCCGCCTCAGTCACTCGCCTAACAGAATAAATGGACCGCAAAGAAAAAAGGAAAGTTAAAAAGAGGAGCGGTGTAGGAGAGAATCAACCCGGCTCTTACCTCGTGATGGACGAACAACCCAGCATGTCATCCGCTTCGGTTCGGGAGCTCGTCGCCGCGCTCCGAGAAGCGTTTCCTTCTTCCCCGGCTGGGCAAAACCCCCCCGCCTCCACCGGCACTCCTATGGTGCTCCCGGCTGCCTTTTCCGGAGAGGCTTCCGCATGCCATAGATTCTTACTCCATGTGAATCTGTACATCGAGATGCAACCGCAGCGATTTCCCACTGAACGGTCTAAGGTGGCGTTTTTCATCTCTCTTCTCTCCGGAAGAGCGCTGGATTGGGCACAATCGCTGTGGGATGCCGCCAGCCCTGCTACGCAATCCTACGCTCGATTTACCGCGCACTTCCTGGAAGTGTTTTGCGCCTCCTCCGGCGTCCTTACCACGGCCGACCAACTGCTAAGTATACGGCAAGGAGACGACAACGTCATGGATTACAGCCTCCGTTTCCGCACCCTGGTGGCATCTAGTGGCTGGAACGAGTCAGCGCTGCTCAGCATTTATCGGCTGGGATTAAATCCAGAGCTCAAACAAGCTATGGCCGTGCATGAAGATTCCGTGGGGTTGGAGAGCTTCATCCAAAAATCTATCGGGCTCTCCCAGCGCTTAGCCGCATGTCACCAAACTCCACTCCAACCAGAATGCCTGCGAGGTGCAACGGCAGCTCCGGATCCCGAACCCATGCAGCTGGGCTCACAGAGACTGTCCCGGAGAGAGAGAAACCGCCGTCTGGCCACGGGGAGGTGCCTGTATTGCGGATTACAAGGACACTCCGTCACTAGGTGTCCCACACGCCCTGTTCGTGCTGCGGTGAGTACTGTTGATTTCCCAACAGATATCTCACCCCTATCCAAGCTAACAGTGTCTCTCCTAACCCCCGCTCTATCCATCTCTGTGCATGCTCTAGTCGACTCCGGCTCGGCGGGGAACTTCATCTCCCAAGCCTGCCTCGACCGCTTACGCCTTCCCCGAGAGAGGGGATCCTAGGACCTAGCGGTCCAAACCATCCAGGGACGTCCACTGGGGAAAGGTTGGGTGAAGTACTGCACGCCGGTGGTGACGCTACAAGTGGGGTTGTTCCATAGAGAGGAGATCCGGTTTCTGGTTCTGAAGAGTTCCACCGTCAGCGTGATCCTGGGGAGACCGTGGTTACAGAAACATGCACCGAGGTGTTCCTGGGATCCCTGTGACATCCTGGAGTGGAGTCCCCACTGTAAGAAACACTGTCTCGCTCAACTTCCGACGCGGGTCCAGGAAGCAGTGATTGGCGCCACCCGGGTGGAGGAAGCCACCACCACAGCCCAGGTGGAGATTCCTGAGGAGTATCGGGCCTTCAAGGATGTGTTCAGTGCCCAGGCTGCCACCCTTCTCCCCCCTCATCGACCTTGGGACTGCTGCATCGATCTCCTCCCCGGCGCTAAGCTACCCAAGGGCCGGGTGTATCTGCTGTCCACTCCTGAACATCGCGCAATGGAGGAGTACATTCAGCAGGCTCTCCGTCAAGGATTCATCAGACACTTGTCCTCCCCAGCTGCATCCAGCTTCTTCTTCGTGGGAAAGAAGGACGGAGGGCTTCGTCCCTGCATCGACTATCGACAGCTGAACTCTCAGATCGCACCTCTTCCATACCGACTCCCACTCGTGCCTGCTGCTCTGGAGGACCTGAGGGAGGCGAGGATCTTCACCAAGCTCGACCTCCGGAGTGCTTACAACCTGGTACGCATAAGGAAGGGAGACGAGTGGAAAACTGCCTTCATCACACCCTCGGGGCACTATGAATACCGGGTCATCCCGTATGGCCTTTCCATCTCTCCAGCCGTCTTCCAGGGGGTTCATGAACGAGGTACATCCGTTCAGCGTGTTCACCGATCACAAGAACCTTCAGTATTTACGGGAGGCACGGAGACTCAACCCACGACAGGCACGCTGGGTCCACTTTTTCACCAGGTTCCGGTTTCACATCACATGGTTCACATGGAACGGGTCACCCAGGTGAGAAGCGGATGGTCCGGCTCATTCAAGCACGCTACTGGTGGCCAGGTATGGCCGAGGAGGTCATACGGTATGTTCAGGCATGTCCCAGCTGCGCCATAGCCAAGGTCCCGCGCCACCTGCCCGTGGGCAAGCTGATGCTGCTCCCCGTCCCGCAACGTCCATGGTCTAACCTGGGCATCGACTTCGTGACGGATCTGCCCCGGTCGGAGGGGAACACTTGCATCCTGATGGTGGTGGACCGCTTTTCCAAGGCCTGCCGCTTTGTGCCCCTGAGGAGCCTGCCTACCGCACTCGAGACAGCGGAAGCACTGTTCCATCACGTCTTCCGGAACTACGGACTCCCAGAGGAGATCATCTCGGATCAGGGTCCTCAGTTCACGTCGTGGGTCTGGAGAGCGTTCTTCAAGCTCCTGGGAGTCTCAGTTAACCTATCATCGGGGTCCAACGGCCAGGCCGAGCGTAAGATCCAAGAGCTGAGTCGCTATCTGAGGACCTATTGCAGCCAGGACCAGGGGGAGTGGTGTCGGTTCTTGCCTTGGGCGGAATACGCTCAGAACTCGCTACGCCAGGACACGACAGGACTCACCCCGTTCCAGTGTGTGCTGGGGTTCCAGCCGCCCCTGTTCCCCTGGTCGGATGAGCCCAGCAACGTGCCCGCAGTGGATTACTGGTTCCGGGAGAGCAGTAGAATCTGGGAGTCGGCGCACACTCAGCTGCGTCGGGCCCTCCGCAACACCCGCCGACACACTGACGCTAGGAGGTTGGACTCTCCGCGCTTCCGTCCCGGGGATCTGGTGTGGTTGTCTACCAGGGACCTGAAGCTGAAGCTGCCCTGCTACAAACTGAGCCCCCGGTTCATCGGGCACTTTCGGATCGCCGACCAGGTCAACGACGTGTCCTACCAGCTGGAACTGCCACCGAGGTACCGTATTCACCCTACCTTCCATGTGTTCTTGCTCAAGCCTTGTGCCTCTCCTGTCTCTCGCCCCCCAGGTGGCCCTGCGGCGCCCGCCCTGCCGGAGGTCGTGGACCAGCCCGGTGTCTACGCGGTGAGGGAGGTCCTGGATTCCAGGCGGCGCGGGGGTCGCCTTAAGTACCTGGTGGATTGGAAGGGGTATGGTCTGGTGGAGCGGACATGGGTGGCCCGGCAGGACGTGCTGGATCCTGCTCTGTTGGCGGAGTTCCACGCTTCGCATCCACGCCGCCGGCGCCCCGGGCGAGGGGCCGTCCTCGTCGCCGGGTCAGGTCGTCTGGTGCCGCCCCTGGGGGAGGGGGTGGTGTCAGGGTACACCCTGCTTCTTCTCCTGCGCGTTCCCCGCCCGCTCGGAGTTCATCACCATCCTACTGATCCCGAACACCTGCCTCTCGTTTATCTTGCCCATATAACCACCTCTCTCACCCCACTTTAGCGTCCGTTATTGTTTGCATTGGTGTCTGTGTTTTGCTGCAGTACGCCATTAAAGTTTCCTGGGTTTTTGGTGCTTCGGCTTCCGCCTCAGTCACTCGCCTAACACTCCCTTACATGTTATGAGGAAGAAATCTTGAGAGGAACCTAATCCTCATTTGGGTGACCTCAAGAGTGTGATTATAGTCTTTAAACACTACAGAACACTGGAGAGTGAGAACTAACATGAGCACTGGAGTGTGTAATTATGACTGATGATCTTTCTACAGTCTTATACAGACATTTGTGGTTATAAAACTAGGAGCTACTAAACAACTCATAAAATAGCTCAACATCTGAGATCATCACAGATCCAGCACCAGCTGGAATCCAAATGCTGTTGGTACGTCTCTAGATGTTTCGGGATGTTTGCAGCATCTACTTCTTTAACGGTCCACAATCTTCATGAAGTGGGACGTGACTGGGGCTGGAGCAATCTCAGGAAGCCTCGGGATGGGGAGAGAAAGAGAAGCAGTGGAGAGGAATTAGCGTAGCTTCTGTTAATGATATTAACAGCACAAGTTGATAATGTAAGATAAGATAAGATAAGATAAGATAAACCTTTATTCGTCCCACAGTGGGGAAATTTCTATGTTACAGCAGCAAGACAAAGAAATAAAAATAGATGCAAATATATAAAAAAGAATATACAAAAAATAAAAACAGAGAAATAAAAACAAATAATAATAATAATATTAACAAACAAAGAAATAAAAATAAATGCAAATATATGAAAAAGAATATACATATACTACAATAACAGTATATACACAGTACAATGTATAAATACAAATAGGAAAAAAAAAACTAAAGTACGCGTTTCAAGTAATATTTTAAGGTGGTATTGCACGTAATTGCGGGTAATATTGCACATAATATTGCACACGTTATGTGATCAGATGTTCTGGAGCACAAGGTTATGATGTGATGTGTGTTATGTGTAGAACTCGCTAAAAAGATACGTCTTTAATCTGCACTTAAACTGGGAGAGTGTGTCTGAGCCCCGAACACTGTCAGGAAGACTATTCCAAAGTTTAGGAGCTAAATGTTAGAATGTTCTACCACCTTTAGTGGACGTTGCTATTCTAGGAACTACTAGAAGTCTGGCGTTTTAAGATCTCAGGAAGCGTGACGGATTGTACCATGTTAGAATGCTGGAGAGATACATGGAGATAAACCATTTAGTGTTTTGTAGGTAAGAAGCAATAGTTTGTAGTCGATTCGAAGCTTAACAGGAAGCCAGTGTAGGGATGAGAAGATTGTGGTTATATGGTGATATTTTCTCAACCTTGTGAGAACTCTGGCTGCTGTATTCTGAACTAACTGAAGCTTGTTACATAACAATAGTCCAGACTGGAGGTCATGAACGCATGGACGAGCTTCTCTGCATCAGATATAGACAACATGTTTCTTAGCTTGGCAATATTTCTAAGGTGAAAGAAGGCTGTTTTTGTAACTGTCAGAGCCGTGACCATGCGTAGGTAGTGGGAGTAACTCAGTCATGTTTATTTAACATTCAGAACAGAAACAGTCAGGAAGAGTTACGAACCATAACGCGGGAAATATCCGGAATGCGGGTATAATCCGTAAAGCAGGTATAATCCGTAGAGCGGGTATTTTCCATACAGCAAGTATAATCCTTAGGATTGGAACAAGGGACTGGAACCAGCGGGGAATGCTGGCAGTCAGGAATCCGGTTTGTCACTTAGTCATTAAGTAGATCCGACCGCCAGTGGGGTCGGAACGGGAGCTTATGAAAGGGAACCGGTAACGAGTGACAGGTGTCGGCGACTAGCGCCAAGAGCGGCTAAGAGAGAGCTGCAGAGGGGGCGTGGCAGGAGGATCCCTCAGAGTATCCCGCCTCCAGGGGCGCCTCCTAACGCCCCAAACCCACCTTCGCCAGGCGGGCCAGGGCACTCCGAGAAGTGCCTCGCCATCCATCCAGGGTCAAAGGAGGCCCGGAGAAGGGAAGATTCGGTCTGCATTGCCAACGAACGGGGAAGTTTGGGAAGGACCAGAGGTGAAGCGACGCCCTCTGCGAACGCCTGGAGTGGAGCAATGCCCTCTGCAACGCCCTCTGCGGAGGTCTGGAGCAACACCCTCTGCGGAGGTCTGGAGCGGAGCGACGCCCTCTGCGAAGATCAGAAGCAGAGCGATGCCCTCGGTGGAGACCAGAGACTGAGTGAAGCTCTCTGCAGAGTTTTGTAGCTGCCTGGCTACGAAAGGCACGTTGTACCACCACCTGGTCACGAAAAAGACGTCGCACCGCCTCCAAGTTCCTTTGAAGGCGATGTCACGCCACCAAGTTACTCTGAAGGCCACGTCACGCTTCCAAGTCCCTCAGAAGGTGCCGTCACGCTTCAAGACACCTTCATAGATGCCGCCTTCGCACCTTGAACAGCCACAGAGGGCGCCGCCGTGCCTCGGACATTCACAGAGGACACAGCCGCACCCCTGACATCCACTTAGGGTGGCGTCATGAACTCTGGAGCGGAGCGGCACACTCGGTGGAACACTGGAGTGGGGCGGCGCCCTCGGCGGAACATTGGAGCAGAGAGATGCTCTTGTTGCACTCCCAGCGTGATTCACAAACTGAGCGGCACCCCAGCGAGGAGAGACGGCTGGGCGATGCCCCTAGTGGAACTTGGAAGCTAGGCCGTGTACTCTGTGGAGCTTGGAGACTGGAGCTTGGGTTGGTGCTTCCTGATGTATGCCATCCGGTCCGGGGCCTTCCCAAAACCATGGAGGCTGTAGTGGAGGTCTGCCATTGTCATTCCAAACATCCCCCAGAGATGAAGAATGAGATCTTGGCTCATTCGGTGGGAAATTGGGATAACTGAGTCCCGATGTATTTGCTGGTGCTTAGCATCGGTGGAGAAACGAGCCGGTAATGTCATGGAGCTGACTTACATGATCAGCGAGGAGCGGCAGGGGGCTTCTGGGTGAAACCCGAAGTGGAACTGGTCTGCCGATCCATCGTGTTAGAGCAATTCCTTCGGTTTCGGTCGGATCTTCCATAGCCGCAGAGGGGACATGGCAGGAGGATCCCTGTCAATAACATGGTTGATATGATTTAGGGGCTGGTAACAATCACGTATCAGCCAGAGTGCTGCTGTAGAAAACTAATTAACATCTTTAGGATGTTCCACAGAGAAACAAACTCCTGCTGCTGTGCGTTTGTTGTCTGTACTGTAACAACCTGAAGCAGTGTGTTTTGAGGATGTGTGTGTGTGTGTGTATGTGTGTGTGTGTGTGTGTATATGTGTGTGTGTGTAAGTGTCTGTCTGTGTGTGTGTGTGTGTGTGTGTGTGTGTGTGTGTGTGTGTGTGTGTGAGTTTCCTCATGCTAGTGTTGGCTAACATTTTTCCTTACACGATTACAGGGATCTACACAAAATACACACAAACATCACATTGTAACTAAACACTGGTGTTCAGGATCAGAGGAGTTCTGGTATCTAGGAGCCTTTCGGGATCTAGGCACCGCCCAAGTGGCAGCCTGTTGCAGCAGCTCCCGTTAAGTTTGTGCTTTTTTTATTTATTTTTATAGTGTTCAGGCACTTTGTGTTTTTTTCTTTTTAAGTGTATGCATGTAAATTTGGAAACTGCACAATGGACATAAACAAAGTCACCGAGTTTGCTCTACTTTTCCTGCTTCTTTGGACTTTGTTCACAGTCGCTTCTGGAAACTCTGTTCACAGCCACGGTCCTATTGTTTACACCAGGGATCAGCTGTTAGCATCCCGCAACACGCCGATGCTACTAGAAGAAAAAATGGATATTCCCCGTGAGCTAAGAAGGAGATGATGGGGGAACCGTGCTGGAGCTATGTGTCAGAATAAAAAGAGACGTTACAGACCAACTCTCCCGTCCATCTGTATGGGAAATGTAAGATCTTTACCCAACAAGATGGACGAGTTAGCGGCTCTTACCCGGCATCAGAGGGAATTCCGGTAGTGTAGCATCATGCTGTTCACGGAGTCTTGGCTAACCAAGCTAACACCGGATACGACCGTGGCTCTGGATAAATTTTAATTACTGCGCGCGGACAGAACGATGGAGAGCGGTGAGAGAAAGGGAGGAAGACTGGCAGTGTTTGTGAATAATAGATGGTGTAAAACTATACACATCACTATTAAAGAGCAGATCTGCTGTAAGGACATTGAGCTGTTAGCTGCTAGCATGAGGCCATACTATCTGCCGAGGGAATTCTCGCATGTTATCGCGATATCTGCGTATATCCCCCCCCCTGCTGACGGTGAATCGGCATGCGATGACCTGCATTCTGTTGTTAACAGACTGTTAACACAGAGCCCAAATGCCCTTCTCATTATCTCTGGAGATTTTAATCATTCCCCTCCATCCTCCACTCTGCCCACATTCACCCAGTATGTTTCATGCCACACCAAAGACAATAAAACACTGGATTTATTCTATGCAAACACAAAGGAGGCTTATACATCAGCACCCCTCCCCCCCTTGGGAAGATCGGATCACAACCTGGTTCATCTACTACCTGTGTACAAACCCCTTGTATGCAGGCAACCAGCTACCTTCCGCACAGTGACGACATGGTCTGATGAGACCGATGAGGCTCTGAAAGACTGTTTTGAAATAACTATGTGGGAGGAATTGTGCAGTCCACATGGGGAGGATATTGACAGTTTAACAGACTGTATTACTGACTACATCAACTTCTGTGTGGAGAATACTGTACCCACCAGGACTGTACGGTGTTTTCCCAACAACAAACCATGGATTACCCTGATATAAAGACTCTCCTTAAAGAGAAGAAGAGGGCGTTTAAATCTGAAAACAAGGAAGAGTTGAAAACTGTCCAGAGAGAACTGAGAAAGAAGATCAGGGAAGGAAAAGCATGCTACAGGAGGAAGATGGAGGATCAGTTGCAGCAGAACAATGTCAGCGGTGTGTGGAAGGGGCTCAAAACCATCACTGGTCATAAGGAACCCAGCTCTCAGGCTGAGGGTGACCAGCAGTGGGTGAATGATCTGAATCTATTCTTTAACAAATTTGATCAGCTACCCTCCCCTGCCCCCATCCAGTCCCCCCTGCTGCAATCCCCCTTCTCTGCTTTCACAGCAAGCAGCTCCAGCCCCACCTCTCTCTGCACTGCTATCAGCTCACAGTCATTACACAACACACCTAACTTCCACCCCCTGCCGTTTCCCTCCAGTCAACACTCCAACCAATACACACTGCCCCTTACAGAAGCCCAGGTGAGAATGGAGATCAGGAAGATCAAAGCAAGGAAGGCTGCTGGCCCAGAGGGCATCAGCTCCAGGCTACTAAAGACCTGTGCAGACTAGCTGTGCGGCCTATTGCTGGACCTGAGCCTGAAGCTGAGGAAGGTGCCACAGCTATGGAAAACATCTTGCGTGGTGCCTGTTCCAAAGACGTCGCGCCCAAAAGACTTTGGGGACTACCGACCAGTAGCACTGACCTCCCATCTGATGAAGACAATGGAGAGGCTGGTGCTCACTCATCTCTGACCTCTGGTAAGCCCATCAATGGATCCACTTTAGTTTGACTACCAACCTGGCATTGGAGTGGAACACGCAGTCATCTTCCTCCTAAATTGGGCTACTTCACACCTGGAAAAAGCTGGGAGCATGGTGAGAGTCGTTTTTTGACTTCTTTAGTGCTTTTAACACCATCCAACCTGCGCTCCTGAGGGATAAGATGGTGTACATGGGAGTGAACCATCATCTGTCTGCCTGGATACTGGACTACCTCACAGACCGACCACAGTATGTGAGGACTCGTGACTGTGAGTCTGACATGATTGTCTGCAACACTGGAGCCCCGCAGGGAATGGTTCTTGCCCCGTTTCTCTTCACCATCTACACTGCAGACTTCATGTTTAGCTCAGCAACCTGTCACCTACAGAAGTTCTCTGACGACTCTGCCATCGTCGGTCTGATCACGAATGATGATGACAGAGAGTACAGAGGACTTATACAGAACTTTGTGGACTGGTGCCAACGGAGCTGCCTCCAGATAAACGCGGGGAAAACCAAAAAACTGGTGGTGGATTTCTGTAGGCACAAACACACTTCATCACTTCCATTGGTAAACATTCAGGGAAAGAACATTGTGAGAGTGGACTCTTACAAATACCTGGTGTTCACCTAAACAACAAACTAGACTCTTTCTGCTGAGAAGACTATGGTCTTTTGGAGTGCAGGGAGAGCTACTGAAGACCTTTTTTGACTCTGTTGTGGCATCAGCCATATTCTATGGTGTGGTCTGCTGGGGTAGAAGCATCTCTACTGCAGACAGGAAGAGAGTAGACAAGCTGATCAGGAAGGCCAGCTCAGTCCTGGGAAATCCCCTGGACACTGTACAGGAGGTGGGAGAAAGGAGGATGGTAGCAAAACTATTATCATTACTGCAGAACGCCTCCCACCCCCTGTATGAAACTGTTACCTCGTTGAGCAGCTCCTTCAGTGACAGACTGTTACATCCTAAGTGTCTGAAGGAGCGATACAGAAGGTCTTTTCTCCCTGCTGCTATTAGACTGTACAATAAAAGCTGCTCCCAGTGAGCCATTAACCAAAATACACACTGTTATTACTGTTCAATGGTGTAATAGTTACTGTTATTACTGTTTTACTATTTAATAATACCACCTGTGTGCAATATCACCTGCAATACGTGCAATACCACCTGTGTGCAATACAACCTGCAATACGTACTTTCCCTCATCTGTATTTATATATTGTGTTGTGTATATACAGTAATATTATAGTTCGTCTTATTCGTCTATTCTTTTATATATTTGCATTTATTTATTTATTTTTTTCATGCTGCTGTAACAAAGAAATTTCCCCACTGTGGGACGAATAAAGGTTTATCTTATCTTATCTTATCTTAGATTGAGTGTTAGACTGCGTATTGGATTGGATGTTAGATTGGGCATTAGATTGGATTTTAGATTAGATGTTAGATTGAGCGTTTGTCAGGCGCAAAGAATGTTCGGAGACAGAGAGAATTCCAAAAAGGGCTTTTCTTTAATGAAAAGAGCAAAACGGGCAAGGCAGAAAACACTGACGACACACACTAAAGCTAGTAAGCTGAAACACAACTATACTGAGTAGTTTGGGCAGTCCGGTAGGTTCATAAGCCTAAGCTGTAGAACGGACGGTGGGAATGTGGATAAACGGGGTCTTTATAGTGTGGTGACTGATATGGACCAGGTGTGGATGATTAGTAAGTTGGTGAGCTGCTCGGAGTGATTGGGGGGGTTGGTGTGGGTGTGGCTGCTGGATCCCTGACAGTACCCCCCCCTCCAGGGGTGGCTCCCGACGCCCTAACCCTGCGCCTGGGACGACCCCGACCCCAGGGCGTTGGGCCGAAGATGGGGTATACGGTTTTAGAAGCGACACGTGGAAGGTGGGGTGAATTCGGTATCGTGGTGGGAGTTCCAGCCGATAGGCCGCCTCGTTGATCCGCCCCTCGATCCTGAAGGGTCCGATATACTTGGGACTCAGCTTCCTGCAGGGGAGACGCAGTCGCAGGTCTTTGGTGGACAGCCAAACCCAATCTCCGGGGCTGTACGAGGGGGCCTCCAACCGCCTTGCATCCGCATGTCGCCGGGTTTTCCTTATCGCCCTGCGCAATTGAGTGTGTGCGGCCTCCCAGGTCCTGAGACTCTCCCAAAACCAGTGATCAACCGCGGGTACATTGGACGGCTCATCAGACCATGGAAACAGTGGGGGTTGAAAACCCAACACGCATTGAAAGGGTGTGAGTCCTGTGGTGTCTTGGCGCAACGAGTTCTGTGCGTACTCCGCCCAAGGCAGAAACCGACTCCACTCCCCCTGGTCTTGGTGACAATACGTCCTCAAGTACCTCCCCAGCTCTTGGATCTTCCGCTCGGTTTGGCCGTTTGACTGGGGGTGGTAGCCGGACGACAGATTGACGGTCACTCCCAGCAGCTGGAAAAACGCCCTCCAGACATGTGAGGTGAACTGAGGGCCCCGGTCTGATACTATCTCCTCCGGGAGGCCAAAGTTGCGGAAGACATGGTGGAAGAGCGCTTCTGCTGTTTCCAGAGCCGTGGGGAGGCCTCGGAGAGCAACAAATCTGCAGGCCTTTGAGAACCGGTCGACGACCACTAGAATACAGGTAAAGCCCTCCGACCGTGGCAAGTCGGTCACAAAGTCAATGCCGATGTGTGACCATGGTCTCTGTGGAGTAGGCAGGGGGATGAGCTTGCCCACCGGTAAGTGTCGAGGAGTCTTGGAGATGGCGCAGATGTTACAGCCCCGGACGAACTCGGCCACCGTGTTGCTCATTCCTGGCCACCAGTACCGCCCCTGCACCAGACGTAGAGTCTGCCTTCTGCCCGGGTGCCCTGAGCCGGGGACTTCATGAACCGCCTTTAGTAAGGCCTGTTGACATTCTCGAGGAACAAAGGTTCGGTTCCTAGGACAACCAGGGGGTGCCGGTTCTCGTCGTGTGGCCGTGCGAATAGCCTCGTCCAAATCCCAGACGATGGGGCTCAGAATGAGTGCCGGAGGCAGGATGGGTCCGGGCTCGGCGGGTTCCTCGGGCCCATGGATCCTGGAGAGGGCATCAGCCTTACAGTTCCTTGTCCCTGCCCGATAGGTAATGCTGAAGTTAAACCGCGTGAAGAAGAGAGCCCATCGTGCTTGTTGTGGGTTTAGTCGCTTGGCCTCACGGAGGTACTGGAGGTTCTTGTGATCCGTGATCACTGTGAAAGGATGAGCGGCTCCCTCCAACCAGTGTCTCCATTCCTCCAGGGCCAGCTTGATTGCTAGGAGCTCTCTGTTCCCGATGTCATAGTTCTGTTCGGCCGGGGACAGTTTCTTGGAGAAATAGGCGCAGGGATGGAGCCGCGGGGGGGTTCCCGCCTGCTGAGAGAGGGTGGCCCCTACGCCTGTGGACGATGCATCTACCTCGACGATGAACGGGAGCTGGGGGTCTGGATGACGTAAAAGTGGGGCGGCACAGAACCTCTTGCGCAACTCCTCAAATGCCCGTTGAGCCTCTGGGGTCCATGATAGGGTCTTGGCTTTTCCCCGCAGGAGAGACGTAAGTGGAGCGGATACCAGGCTGAAGCCTCCAATGAACCGGCGGTAGAAGTTTGCGAATCCGAGAAACCTCTGGAGCTCCTTTATTGAGGCGGGAACTGGCCAGTCTCGTACGGCAGCCACCTTCCTCTCATCCATCCTGATGCCTGCTGCGTTGATGACGTAACCCAGGAACTGTATCTCTGAACGGTGGAACTCACACTTAGGGAGGTTAAGATACAGTCGGTGTTTTCGAAGCAGTGCCAGGATCTGGGTGACGTGCTGATGATGTTCTTGCAGCGACCTCGAGTAGACCAGGATGTCATCAATGTAGACAATCACAAACCGATTGAGGAAGGGGCGGAACACCTCATTCATGAAGTTCTGAAAAACCGCCGGAGCAATGGAAAGGCCATACGGCATGACCCGATACTCATAGTGACCAGAGGGGGTAATGAACGCCGTCTTCCATTCATCGCCTTTACGGATACGCACCAGGTTGTATGCACTACGGAGGTCCAGCTTGGTGAATACGCGGGCCTCACGTAGATCTTCTAGAGCTGCGGGGACCAGTGGAAGCGGATACGGAAGCGGGGAGATCAGTGCATTGAGGGCCCTGTAGTCGATGCAGGGGCGCAATCCTCCGTCCTTCTTAGACACAAAAAAGAAGCTAGAAGCTGCCGGGGAGGAGGACTGGGTGATAAAGCCCTGGCGGAGGGCCTGTTGGATGTAGCTCTCCATTGCTTGGTGTTCTGGAGCTGACAGAGGATAAACCCGACCCTTCTGCAGTTTGGCCCCCGGTTTCAGATCAATGGCGCAGTCCCATGGCCGGTGTGGGGGCAACAGAGTGGCTGCTTCCTCACTGAAGACATCTGAGAAGGCTTGGTATTCCTGTGGGACGTCCACCTGAACAGGCTGGGGAGCTCCTTCCACCTGAGTAGCTGCCAGGGTTAGGGTCTTCTGGATGGGAGTCGGGAGTGGGAGTAAACACTTCTGCCGGCAGGCGGGGCCCCACTCCAAGATGTCACACGGGTCCCAGGAACATATGGGGGAGTGCTTGGCCAACCAGGGACGACCCAGGATCACATCCACGGTCGAATCCTCCAGTACGAGAAGTTGTATCTCTTCTTGATGTAGAACCCCGACTTGGAGGACGATAAGTGGTGTGCAGTACTTCACCTTGCCCTTTCCCAAGGGTCGTCCCTGAATGGTCTGAACAGCTAGTTCCTGAGATCCCCTCTGCCGGCGTAGCTGGAGGCGTTCTAGACACGCCTGGGAGATGAAGTTCCCCGCGGATCCCGAGTCGACTAGGGCAACCGCAGACAAAGAAAGAGCAGGGGTTACCAGGGTGACCATGAGCGTGGACAGGTGAGTGATGTCAGAAGTAAGCGTAACCGTACTCACCGTCCGACGAGGAGGCCTTACAGGACATTGGGCCACGCGATGTCCTCCCTCACCGCAGTAGAGGCAAGCTCCAACCGCCCACCGACGCTCCCTTTCCTGATGAGACAGCCGCTGTGAACCGAGTTGCATGGGTTCAGGTTCAGGAGCCGATGAGGCTGCCGTAGTCGGAACTGTTTCGGCCTCTGGGGATTTGCAGGCTGCCAGGTGCTGAGAAACATGAATGGATCTCTGGATGAAAGCCTCAAGCCCCAGAGAATCATCATATGTGGCCATTGCCAGCCTGAGCTCCTGATTCAATCCCTTTCTGTATACAGCCAGCAGCGCTTTCTCGTTCCAGCCAGCAGATGCCGCCAGAGTGCGGAAGCGGAGGCTGTAACCCGACACACTGTCTCTTCCTTGGTGGATATTCAGCAACTGATCGGCAGTCGACGTATCCCCGGGGGCGGTGCTAAAGACCTCGGTGAAGTGTCTCGTAAAGGCCGCGTATGTCGTCAGCGCCGGGCTGGCTGCGCTCCAGAGCGCTCTAGCCCATGCTAGCGCTCTTCCGGTAAGCAGCGAGATCAGGAACGCCACCTTAGCTCGTTCGTTCGGGAAGCTGTGAGGGTGCATCTCGATATAAAGGGAAACCTGGAGCAGGAATCCATGACATTCCGCCGCGTCTCCGGAAAAAGACGCCGGGAGAGCCATCGGGCCGCCGGAAGGTGGTGGAGCTTGGTTGGCGGTCGCGGGTCGGAACGCCTCCCGGAGCGCGGCGGTGAGCTCCCTCACGAACTCGGACATGGCAGCAGGCTGGTCCTCCACGAGACCAGACGCGGCAGCGGGCTGGTCCTCCATGTTGAGGTAACGCGGTTCTTTTCTCTTGTTTTGTGTCGGTCCGTTCTTCTGTCAGGCGCAAAGAATGTTCGGAGACAGAGAGAATTCCAAAACGGGCTTTTCTTTAATGAAAAGAGCAAAACGGGCAAGGCAGATAACACTGACGACACACACACTAAAGCTAGTAAGCTGAAACACAACTATACTGAGTAGTTTGGGCAGTCCGGTAGGTTCATAAGCCTAAGCTGTAGAACGGACGGTGGGAATGTGGATAAACGGGGTCTTTATAGTGTGGTGACTGATATGGACCAGGTGTGGATGATTAGTAAGTTGGTGAGCTGCTCGGAGTGATTGGGGGGGTTGGTGTGGGTGTGGCTGCTGGATCCCTGACAGCGTTAGACTGGGTATTAGATTAAGAATTGGAATAGATTTTAGATTGGACGTTAGACTGGGTGTTAGATTGAGAATTGGAATAGATTTTAGATTGGACGTTAGACTGGGTGTTAGATTGAGAACTGGAATGGATTTTAGATTGGGCGTTAGACTGGGTGTTAGATTGAGAATTGGAATGGATTTTAGATTGGACGTTAGACTGGGTGTTAGATTCCTTGTTAGATTGTGTAATGGATTGGATGTTAGATTGAGTTTTGAACTGGATGTTATATTCGGTGTTGGATTAGGTGTTGGAAATTTATGTTAGATTGAGTGTTGGATTGAATGTTAGATTGGATGTTAGACTGGGCATTGGATTGGATTTTAGATTGGGTATTGGATTGCATGTTAGACTGGTTTTTAAATTGGTGTTTGATTGGATCTTAGATTGGGTGTTAGATTGGATTTTAGATTAGATGTTAGATTGCACATTAGATTGGATAATAGATTGAGAATTAGAATGGATTTTAGATTGAGCATTAGACTGGGTGTTAAATTGAGAATTGGAATGGATTTTAGATTGGGCGTTAGACTGGGTGTTAGATTGAGAACTGGAATGGATTTTAGATTGGGCGTTAGACTGGGTGTTAGATTAAAAATTGGAATGGATTTTAGATTGGGCGTTAGACTGGGTATTAGATTGAGAAATGGAATAGATTTTAGATTGGGCGTTAGACTGGGTGTTAGATTGAGAACTGGAATGGATTTTAGATTGGGCGTTAGACTGGGTGTTAGATTGAGAATTGGAATGGATTTTAGATTGGACGTTAGACTGGGTGTTAGATTCCTTGTTAGATTGTGTAATGGATTGGATGTTAGATTGAGTTTTGAACTGGATGTTATATTCGGTGTTGGATTAGGTGTTGGAAATTTATGTTAGATTGAGTGTTGGATTGGATGTTAGACTGGGCATTGGATTGGATTTAAGATTGGGTATTGGATTGCATGTTAGACTGGTTTTTAAATTGGTGTTTGTTTGGATGTTAGATTGGGTGTTAGATTGGATTTTAGATTAGATGTTAGATTGCACATTAGATTGGATAATAGATTGAGAATTAGAATGGATTTTAGATTGAGCATTAGACTGGGTGTTAAATTGAGAATTGGAATGGATTTTAGATTGGGCGTTAGACTGGGTGTTAGATTGAGAATTGGAATGTAACACATAAAATATTCAGTGTCCGAAAGCAGGTCAAGTCAGTTAATTCCACTAATTATTATGTATAGACCCCCAGGGGCCCTACACTGATTTTCTTATAGAATTTGCAGATTTCATCACAAATGTAGCTACTTCTTTAGATAAAGCAGTAATTGTTGGAGACTTTAATATTGATTTTGGTAATCAGGAAAACTCCTTAAGAGCAGCAGTTGTGTCCATTCTAGATTCAGTTGGAATTAATCAGAATGTTATAGGACCCACTCATAGTGGTGACACACTCTCGATTTGTTATTAACATTTGGATTAAAAATAAAAAACTTAGTCATAATTCCACAGTCTGAAGCTATTTCAGACCATTATCTAATCTCGTTTAAAATTTGCCTAAGTCATTGCATTTCTACCTCACCACGCTACCGTGTTAAGCGTACTTTCACGTCAGCTACAGCAGCGCGTTTTATTAATAATCTTCCCGAAATTACGATATTAGATAGATCTCCGTCAGACCCCGCAGAGCTCGACTGGGCCACTGAACACCTAGAAACAACGTTACGTTACACTCTAGATGATGTAGCTCCCCTTAACACCAAAATGATCAGGGAGAAAAAATTAGCACAGTGGTATACTGATCATATGCGCACCTTAAAACAGACCACTCGAAAATTAGAACGTAAATGGCGTCAAACAAAATTAACAGTATTTCAAATTGCATGGAAGGAGAGCCTCTTAAATTATAGAAAATCTCTTAGTGCTGCTAGATCAGCATATTTCTCCACCCTCATAGACAATAACAAACATAATCCTAGATTTTTATTTAGCACAGTAGCAAAATTAACAGGGAATAAAAGCACTGCACTCACATGCACACCATCAATAGGTAGTGATGATTTCATGAACTTTTTTAATAATAAAATTGAAAACATCAGGCAAGAAATCCAGACGGTTAATATAAATCCAAATTATTTTACAAGTAACCCTGTAGACAGCAGTGTCATTATAACGGACAATCAACTACAAAGCTTCACTCCTATTCATGAAAATGACTTAATTTCATTAATCTCCTCATTAAAATCATCAACCTGCATTCTCGATCCCCTGCCTACTAGTTTCTTTAAACAGATAGCTCCAGAGGTAATCAAACCAGTTTTAAAAATAATTAACTCTTCCATTAGCACTGGTTATGTACCTAAATCCTTCAAACTGGCAGTTATCCACCCCCTTATTAAGAAACCTGACCTTGACCCATGTCAGTTGTCCAACTACAGACCGATATCAAATCTCCCCTTTATATCCAAAATTTTAGAAAAGGTTGTAGCAAAGCAGTTCTGCTCACACCTACTTATGAATAACATTTTTGAAGTGTATCAGTCAGGATTTCGGCCTCATCATAGCACAGAGACGGCGCTAGTTAAGGTGGTAAATGACCTGTTATTGGCCTCTGATCAGGGTTTTGTCTCCTTACTTGTTTTGCTCGACCTTAGTGCAGCTTTTGACACCATTGATCACACTATACTGCTTGCTAGACTTGAGAACGTTGTAGGAATAAAGGGAACAGCTCTCTCTTGGCTCAGGTCTTATTTGACTGATCGCTATCAGTTTGTGGATGTAAATAGTGAGTTCTCCACACTCTATGAGGTAAAGTTTGGTGTTCCTCAAGGATCTGTCTTAGGCCCACTGCTTTTCTCTTTATATATGCTGCCTCTTGGTGAAATCATTCATAAACATGGGATTCGCTTCCATTGCTATGCTGATGATACACAGCTGTATATTTCAGCAAAGCCAGATGAGAGAGATCAGCTTAACAATGTTGAGGAGTGTGTAAAGGACATTAGACAGTGGATGCTTAATAACTTTCTTCTGCTCAACTCAGATAAGACGGAAGTACTTTTACTAGGACCACATGCAGCTAGAAATAAACTTTCCGATTACGTAGCATCTCTGGATGGTGTTTCTGTTTCAGCATGTACGGCTGTCAAAGACCTTGGTGTGATTATTGACCCGAGTCTTTCCTTTGAGTCTCACGTGAACAATATCACCAGGATCGCCTTCTTTCACCTTAGAAATATTGCAAAAATTAGAAATATGATGTAGTTACAGGATGCAGAAAAACTAGTTCATGCTTTTGTTACTTCTTGATTGGACTACTATAACGCTTTACTGTCTGGGTGTGCGAGTAAGTGCATAAATAAGCTTCAGTTAGTCCAGAATGCAGCAGCAAGAGTCCTCACTAGATCTAGGAAATACGACCACATCACCCCTGTTTTAATCATCTACACTGCTTCCAATCAAATCTCGCATTGATTATAAAATATTACTACTGACGTATAAAGCACTTAACGGTCTTGCACCGCAGTATCTGAGTGAACTTCTGTACCAATATGATCCTCCACGCCTACTTAGATCAAAAGGTGCTGGCTATCTGTTGATTCCTCAAATAATGAAGACTCCAGCAGGGGGCAGATCTTTCTCTTATAAAGCCCCACAGTTATGGAACAGCCTTCCAATCAGTGTTCGGGACTCGGACACAGTCTCAGTGTTCAAGTCGAGGTTGAAAACTTATTTATTTAGTCAAGCCTTTTATCAGTAGATTTTTTTCTTAGGTAAAGGCACAGATCTGGAGGGAGCATGGATATAGAGTGTTTGGTGAACTGGTATATTTGTATGCTGTCGTCCCCTCACATTCACACGTTCACTCGGGTTTGTTGACGGTGGTGTGGTGGGTCGTCTCTTATCCCAGAGATCCCTCATGTCTGTGTTACCTTCTGGTTCTCCCTTTTAGTTATGCTGCCATAGCGAGTCTTGCCGGAGTCCAAACTGCACAGTGACATCAACTTTCATACACCAATAAGGACACTTAATAATCCATATCCTTCTCTTCCCGTCACCCTCTCTCTCTCTCTCTCTCTCTCTCTCTCTCTCTCTCTCTCTCTCGGTCGAGTTAAACATGCTCCTGAGGCTCCAGTGACCACTGTTCCTGCCCCTCTCCCCTCCGTGGATCTTCACACTTCTGTGCAGCTTGGGACGGTCTCTCATCAACACCTTGGGTGGTTCCATATAATTCCGGAGTAGAACGGGTGCTTTTGAGGATGGATTGGACTGTAGTTGGTGTTGGCGGTCTGCTGCACTGACTCGGGAGTGCAGTTTGCTTCTGATCATCATCACTGCACCCCGCAACTTTGTATATCTGCTTCAAATGGACATTTGGTGCAACCCAGATGAGGATGGGTTCCCTCCTGAGTATGGTTCCTCTCAAGGTTTCTTCCTTATGCCATCTCGGGGAGTTTTTCCTTGCCACAGTTGCTCATCAGGGACAAACTTACTTACAAAGAACATATTTACATTTAATCACCACATTATCTGTGTAAAGCTGCTTTGAGACAATGTTCATTGTTAAAAGCGCAATACAAATAAAAATGAATTGAATTGAATTTAATGGATTTTAGATTGGACGTTAGACTGGGTGTTAAATTAAATGTTAGGTTGAGTGTTGGATTGGATTTCGGAAATGTATTTTGGATTGGATGTTAGACTGGGTGTTAGATCCCATTTTAGGTTGAGTGTTGGATTGGATGATTGATTGATGTTTAATTGGGTGCTGGATTAGAAATATTGTGCGATTCTTATTATTGCTCAGATTTGTTGGAAATGATGTTGGACTGATGGGAATAAAGGTGTTGTAGATTGTACTTTGTAAACACGGCTGTTTCAACACCAAATAATCACAGACGAAACTCAAGACTGGTGTAGACAATCAGGACACATGATGGGAATAAGAAATAATGAGGCAGTGCTGGAGACAAGTGCTGGAAACACATGGCTACTCAAAACACATAAATCCTGGACATGCCTTCAGTGGATGGTTCACTTCAGATGACTTCAGATGACGAAGAGGAGAGGAGCAATACTGAATAGAAATAGGACTTTATTTAAAATCCATGATGTCATGGTTGACAGGTTCATAATCACACTGCAGTTGTAGACAGAAATGCCCCTAAATCTAGCCTTACTTCGTGACTTTAAATAATGATCTACATTTCAGAGGAACTGATCTTCATATAATGTAGATTTTTGAATGTATAAAATGACAGAGGTGAAATGCAGTACAGCAGTACGGCTCTGTGGTATTTTATATTATGAAATATAAACAGTGTGCTGTGGGTTAAATGAGGAAGTCAACACCAATAGAGCAGATATCCAGCTCATCATAACTCTTGCAGAAATCCTCCATCGACATCCTGCAATAGGCAATAAATAGAACATTTATGTAGATAGATAGATAGACAGACAGACAGACAGACAGACAGACAGACAGATAGATAGATAGATAGATAGATAGATAGATAGATAGATAGATAGATAGATATACAATTTTA
This sequence comes from Silurus lanzhouensis, assembly GCA_039877035.1. Classification (NCBI taxonomy): domain Eukaryota; kingdom Metazoa; phylum Chordata; class Actinopteri; order Siluriformes; family Siluridae; genus Silurus; species Silurus lanzhouensis. The sequence goes on along the minus strand of JBCEWE010000353.1, from coordinate 433,944 downwards.
AGTATGATCGTTTTTATAACAGTTGTAATTTATCCGAGAAACAGTAGGGGGTGCACTCCCATTTATATATGCAGTATGAAGATACAAAACTAGCAAAATATGAAGGTTTTGGTGACCTTAAAACAATTTATTGAAACACACACAAAAATGTACATGTATAATTCTTCTTGTATGCAAATGTAAAATTATGATAAGGATTAAAAGGTTCCATATGATATTCTCTGTTTGAAGCCTGACTGGGACGAGCCTGAGTGTCTGTAAAATGCTGTCGGTTTATTTACAGGCCTCAACCATGTAAAGAAGTCAATTGGAAAATGTCTAATATATAATAAGTAATAGAGCCCGTAATATCTTTTTACTCTAGTGGGTTCCGGGCAGGTTTTTGCTTCTTCTTACTTTGTGTCTCATGTTTTTGCCACCAGATGTCGCCAGAGTGGTTCCCTCCGTAGCTGCTATCATTTCCACCTGATTCGTAAGCCCTTGTGTATTTAAGTTCCCCGCTTTGTCACTGTCTCTTCTTGTTTGTTGTTATGTTGTATGGTCTGTTTCCTGAGTCTGGTTTCCTGAGTCTCCTGTCTTTCTTCGAGTTGTCTGGTGTAAGTCATTTTTTTTGTTTTTATTTTCTGCTTTGCTTTTTGCCTCCTCCTTAGAGTAAACTTAGTTGTTGTATTTCCTCTGAGCTCCTGAGGAGTTTATTATTGTTCCTTTTTGATTTGTGACTTTCTGTTTCTCTGCTTTTTGTTGTATTTTTGGGATCTGAGTATTTCTACATATCTGAATATTTTTTGCTGTTTTCCATTTTGTGTTTTTGGACATTTAAATAAAACTATTTATTTCTTGTCATTTCCGAGTGTGACTCTGCACTTGAGTTCACACACCCCTCTGTGTCTCTTATTCTGCTTCCAAACCTGAACCTAAGACTTTATACTCCTTTAATTCTTGTTCTAAACAATGACCAAAGACTTTTAAAGGCTTCAGATTTAACACGGATTCATGGGAAATGTATAAATTGTGCTATAATTTTATATTGTAAGTATATTGTGTATAAGCTGTGCATTAATATTTATTTTGTTATTATCACACCTACCAAAACTCTCCGTTGTTTTTATCCTCCAGCCACGTTTCCCGATCCTGCTTGCTCACCTGCTTCCATAAAGGCGACCTGAACACAATCAAAACATCACATACATCACAAATATTTAATAAAAAATACATCAGTTAAAACACACACACACACACTCTCTCACACACACACACACGCGCACACACGCGCACGCGCGCACAAATACACACGTGATTGGACTGACCGCTAGAGGTCACTGTTTAACGATGTTTCATAAAACAGGACTGTTTTTGTATGAATGCAATTAAAAAGTGTGTCTGGATTATTATGTTATTAGGGCCCGAGCACCGAGGAGCAGGCCAGAATGGCCTGCACCAGAGGTGCGAAGCCCTATTGTTTTCCTTAGAATGTATTCTTTTTTTTTTTTTTTTTTTTTTTTTTACACACATTGGCCATTCCCTTAACCCTTAACATGTTCGAAAACTCTTGAAATTTGGCACACACGTCAGAGTCCTTTGTCACTAAGGTCGGACAAAGGCTGGAACATAGGCGTGGCAGGGGGGCTTTGTAGCGCCCCCTGTAATGCAAAAACAAACATTAGTGCACAGATCCGGCAATTATGTTCGCACATGCACGAGAGTTGGTACACATATAGACCTCATCGACCCGAAACAACTTTCGCCCTCAAAAATATGAGCTCCGCCCAACAGGAAGTCAGCCATGTTGGGTTGTTTTATAAGTGCATGCGGTGAACTTTTAAATACTCCTCCTAGGGAATTCATGCGATTGACATCAAACGTGGCAAACATGATGCCGAGACATTGGATTTGCTAAATTGCGAAGGGATTTTTGATATCTCAAACGGTGCTGCCATATCTAAAGCAAAAAATGTTTTATTCAGACGACACGCAGTGTGTATGTTCGGCCAAGGATTCCGATCGCATCGATGTGCCTATTGTGAATCTCGGACATAGCGCCACCAACAGGCGCCACGAAGTGTGTCAGTCACAAAAGGTGGATTTTTTGACAGTTGCATGTGGTGAACTTTTAAATACTCCTTCCAGGATATTTATGCGATTGACACCAAACGTGGTCACCATGATGCCGAGACATTGTAGATTATAAATTGCGAAGGGATTTTTGATATCTCGAACGCTGTTCCTATGGCAATGCGTCATACTTTACTTTTATTTCAGGCGTATTTAAGCTTTTGGCATGCACTTTGGGTGCCTTAACATGCTCGAAAACACCGGAGATTTGGCACAGACGTCAAAGTCGTCTGCCATTAGGACCGGTCAAAGACTGGAACATAGGCGTGGCAGTGGGGCTCTGTAGCGCCCCTGAAATGCAAAAACAAATATCGGTGCACAGATCAGGCAAACATGTACGCACATGTACGAGAGTTGGTACGCATATAGATCTCATAGACCCGAACAACTTTCACAATCAAACCTATTAGCTCCGCCCAACAGGAAGTCGGCCATGTTGGGTTGTTTTATAAGTGCATGTGGTGAACTTTTAAATACTCCTCCCAGGATATTTATGCGATTGACACCAAACGTAATCAACATGATGCTGAGACATTGTAGATTATAAATTGCAAAGTGATTTTTGATATCTCGAACGCTGTTCTCATGGCAACGCGTCAAACTTTACTTTTATTTCAGGCATATTTAAGGCTTTTGGCGTGCTTAGATTAACTTGAAATTTGACACATACATCACATTTGACAAGTCACATACATCACAAGTGTGGACAAAAAGGTCGGACATTGATGTGTCTCTTAAGTGGCTCACTAGCGCCCCCGTTTGTCTAAAATGTGGGGTTTCTTTTACCTACAGTCCCCAAATGGGTCAGTAAGAACATAAAATGGTCCACTGATATTTACCCACTTGATGCACTTGCCCACCGTGCATTGTTTTCTGGGAGGCACCGTATAGCGATTCACAAACGTGCGAGGGCCCGCCATCGCTGCTTGCAGCTATATTATCATTATTATTATTATTATTATTATTATTATTATTATTATGTATTCTATCTGTCTCTAGTTGTTAAGACTACATATAAATACTAAACAAGCTCTGTACAAATTATTCTTGAAACCATGACATTGAGCACATTTCTATTAATACAGAAAGTGAAGCTCTGACTGCCTCTACTGAGGTTATTGTTTGTATTTTACTTATTTAAGTTATAGATTTTCTTATTAATATTGATTTCTTTAAAACATTTTTTTTAAACACAGGACATATCAAATGTAATATTTCTCTCCACTGTGATTCAGAGCATGGTTTTAGATTCACTACTATTAGAGCTGCTGCTATAGAAAATAAATCAACACTGTCCGACCAATCAAAGTGCAGAACTCAGCAGCGCAGTGGTGTAACATCTGCATGTGCAATCGTGATAAAATACTCTGCTCTCAGCAGAAACGTACTTATCACTCCAGTCTCCCTTCCACTCGCCTTTTCCCCACGGGTTCAGCAGCCTGACCAGTTTCACCACCTTATTCTGAACCTTCACCTGGGGGGGAGGGGGGGAGGAGAGGAGGAGAGAGAGAGAGAAAGAGAAAGAGAGAGAGAGAGAGAGTTTAAACACCTGCAAACACACTTCAGCAGATGAAGGAATTTATTTGCAGTGCAAAAGTAGAATAAATTTTGAAATGCTTTTGAGATCAGAATTCTGGGTTTATAATTATATCACTGATAAATGATAATAAGCAGAGGAGATATGTGTCTTAAACCAACATAAAATACATTAAAACAGTATAAAAATATAAAAGCTAAAAATAGACATTATATTTAACACAATATTCCCACATGTACATACAGTATTTATGTAATACATATCCATACATACACATGTTAGTAATACTTGTTGTTATTCACACAGATGTTTAATCTTCACATGCAACACAACAGGTCAAAACAATCCATGAAAAAATTCCCAGAGGAGTTGAAAATCCCAATCCCAGTGTAGAGACTCACCTTGGTAACACCACTGATGGTGTAGGCGTGTCCCTCCACGATGCCATTGGGAAGCACAGTGTTAGCAGAAGTGGCCTGAAACATATAAACAAATACAACACTGATAATGAGATAAATATAATCTTCTTCTTCTTCTTCTTCTTCTTCTTTCGGCTGCTCCCATTAGGGGTCGCCACAGCGGATCATCCGTCTCCATACCACCCTGTCCTCTACATCTGCCTCTTTTACACCAACTACCTGCATGTCTTCCCTCACCACATCCATGAACCTCCTTCTTGGCCTTCCTCTTTTCCTCCTACTTGGTGGCTCCATCCTCAGCATTCTTCTACCAATATAATTCATGTCCCTCCTCTGCACATGTCCAAACCATCTCAATCTCGCCTCCCTCACCTTGTCACCAAAACATCCTACATGCGCTGTCCCTCTAATAAACTCATTTCTAATCTTATCCATCCTCGTCACTCCCAACGAAAACCTCAACATCTTCAGCTCTGCTACCTTCAGCTCCACCTCCTGCCTTTTACTAAATGCCACTGTCTCTAATCCATACAACATCGCAGGTCTCACCACAGTCCTATAAACTTTTCCTTTCAATTTTGCAGATACCCTACTATCACAAATCACTCCTGTCACTCTTCTCCACCCACTCCACCCTGCCTGCACTCTTTTCTTCACTTCTCTAACACACTCTCCATTACTTTGCACTGTTGACCCCAGGTACCTGAATTCCTCCACCTTCTGAAGCTCTTCTCCCTGCAATCGCACCCCTCCACTGCCCTCCCTCTCATTCACACACATGTATTCTGTCTTACTCCTACTGAGTTTCATTCCCCTTCTCTCCAGCGCTTATCTCCACCTCTCCAGGCTCTTCTCAACCTGCTCCATACTCTCACAACAAATCACAATATCATCCGCAAACATCATAGTCCAGGGAGACTCCTGTCTGACCTCGTCCGTCAACCTGTCCATCACCACTGCAAACAGGAAAGGGCTCAGGGCCGATCCTTGATGCAGTCCAACCTTCACTCTAAACCAGTCTGTCGTACCTACTGCACACTTCACTGCCGTCACACTGTCCTCATACATGTCCTGCACCACCCTCACATACTTCTCTGACACACCTGACTTCCTCATACAATACCACAACTCCTCTCTTGGCACCCTGTCGTACGCCTTCTCTAAATCCACAAATACACAATGCAATTCCTTCTGTCCTTCTCTATACTTCTCCATCAACATTCTCAAAGCAAATAAGGCATCTGTGGTGCTCTTCCTCGGCATGAAACCATACTGTTGCTCACAGATGGTCACCTCTTCTCTCAGCCTGGCTTCCACTACTCTTTCCCATAACTTCATGGTGTGACTGATCAACTTAATACCCCTGTAGTTACTGCAGGTCTGCATATCTCCTTTATGCTTAAAGATCGGTACCAGCACACTTCTTCTCCATTCCTCAGGCATCTTCTCACCTTTCAAAATCCTGTTAAACAATCTGGTCAAAAACTCCACTGCCATCTCTCCTAAACATCTCCACGCTTCTACCGTTATGTCATCTGGTCCAACCGACTTTCCACTCTTCATCCTCTTAATCGCTGCTCTCACTTCCTCCTTACTAATCCTATCTACATCCTGCTTCACCAACTCCACATCATCCAACCTTCTCTCTCTCTGATTTTTCTCATTCATCAGCTGCTCAAAATACTCCCTCCACCTTCTCAACACACTCTCCTCACTAGTCAACACATTTCCCTCTCCATCCTTTACTGCTCTAACTTGCAGTACATCCTTCCCAGCTCGGTTCCTCTGCCTGGCCAATCGGTACAAATCCTTTTCTCCTTCCTTAGTGTCCAACTTCTCCTACAGCTCCTCATATGCCTTTTCCTTGGCTTTCGCCACATCCCTCTTAACCTGCTGCTGCATCTCCTTGTACTCCTGCCTACTTTTCTCATCACTCTGTCTATCCCACTTCTGTTTTGCCAACCTCTTTCTCCTTATGCTCTCCTGCACTTCCTCATTCCACCACCACGTCTCTTTGTCTTCCATTCTATTTCCAGATGTCACACCAAGTACTTTTCTAGCTGCCTCCCTCATCACTCCTGCAGTAGTTGCCCAATCATCCAACACCTCCTTAACACCACTGAGCCTCTCTCTGACCTCTTCCCTGAACCTCACACTACACTCTTCCTCCTTCAGTTTCCACCATCTTATTCTTCTTTCAGTCCTCACTCTCCTCCTCTTCTTCTTCGCCTCCAAAACCATCCTACAGACCACCATCCTATGCTGTCTAGCTACACTGTCCCCTGCCAACACCTTACAGTCGCCAATCTCCTTCAGGTTGCATCTCCTGCATAGCACATAGTCCACCTGTGTGCACCTTCCTCCTCTCTTATACGTCACCCTATGATCCTCCTTCTTCTTAAAATATGTGTTCACCACTGCCATTTCCATCCTTTTAGCAAAATCTACCACCATCTGCCCTTCCACATTCCTCTCCTTAAAACCATACCTACCCATCACCTCCTCGTCACCTCTGTTCCCTTCACCTACATGCCCATTAAAGTCCGCCCCAATCACCAACCGTTCTTTTTTAGGTACACCATCTACCACTTCATCTAATTCACTCCAGAATCTTTCCTTCTCCTCCATCTCACAGCCAACTTGTGGAGCATAGGCACTGATGACATTTATCATCATCCCTTCAACTTCCACCTTCACAATCATCACCCTATCAGAAACTCTCTTCACCTCCACTACATTCTTACTGTACTCTTCCTTCAGAATCACCCCTACACCATTTCTCTTTCCATCCACACCATGATAGAACATTTTAAATCCACCTCCAATGTTCCTGCTCTTACTCCCTTTCCACTTGGTCTCCTGAACACACAGCATATCTACCTTTCTCCTCTCCATCATATCAGCTCCCTCTCTCCCTTTACCCGTCATAGTACCAACATTTAAAGTACCAACCCTAACCTCCACTCTCCTACACTTCTCCTTTCCCTGCCGTCTCTGTAGATGTCTTCCTCCTTTCCTTTTCCTCCTTCGGCCAACAGTAGCCCAATTTCCACCGGTACCCTGTCGGCTAACGATACCTGTGGCGGTCGTTGTTAACCCGGGCCTCGACCGATCCGGTATGAAATTCTTATTTGTGATCCGCATATTTGATTTGGCACATGTTTTACGCTGGATGCCCTTCCTAACGCAACCCTCCCCATTTACCCGGGCTTGGGACCGGCACTAAGAATGCACTGGCTTGTGCCTCCCTAATGGCTGGGTTAATGAGATAAATATAATAAAGAATATATATAAAGGATCCAGACAGCAAACATCCTGATTTATAATTCATTAAACATAATATTAAATATTTTATTTCTATATAGTGGATTGTGATTGGCTGGAAGTTCAGGTGTGAATAGTGGATTGTGATTGGCTGGAGGTTCAGGTGTGAATAGTGGATTGTGATTGGCTGGAGGTTCAGGTGTGAATAGTGGACTGTGATTGGCTGATTCGTAGCAGCAAAATTATAGATGTAAAAAGGCAAATATAAAATGTGTAAGGAAAATGAAGTGTCAGTTTTGCTATTCAAAAATCAATGACAGTCTAAATATATGAGGTCTTAAACCTTTATAATGCTCTCCACTTCACCTCGGAACCTTCTTCACCTCCACATTGTGGACAACTTCCTGTACACTGTAGACTGTGTGTGTCTAATTATGATAATGGAATAAAACCTGCATCCTTCAAACATTTTTAACAAGAGGTCAAACAAGTTTAATTTCAATTTCCAAGTAAAAAAAGAAAAAAAAGAAAAATCCAGCTTGGCTTGAGGTTTCATTAATTTGCAGTAACTGTTAAGACACGTTTTCCTCTCAGTATCTGATCCTCAAACCAGTGAAGCAGATAAAGATCATTCACCACAGATTAAATCAGTTTGTCATTAAATAAATTTTCCATACAGAGGAATGAACACACACACACACACACACACACACACACACACACACACACACACACACACACACACACACACACACTCTCACACACACACAAACACACTATCTCCAAAACATTAATACATCAGAATACACACACACACACACACACACACACACACACACACACACACACACACACACACACACACACACACACACACACACAGACAGCTCTAGCACAGTCTACATATAAACTGATCATTAACAAGCTCAGTCAAACATGTTAGAGCAGGAAACTCAGTGTGTTCTTCTACACAACGCTTGTGTGATTTAGCAAAATAGGAGATGAAGGATTGATTTATTTATAATAAAAAAAGTATTGTTTTCAAATTAAAATATAGAGAGAATATCATGTATGTATTATTATTACTATTATTATTATTATTTACAATGTATTATCTGATTATTTATTAATTTACTTTTAATCCATTAAGATGAAGTGGTTTTGTAAATGAATTCCCTCTTAACCCAATAATCCACAACCACAACAAAACACACGTGTTTGTCTTCTCCATGTTTTTTTACGTCTGGAAATCTCCGAATTATCAAGATAAAATCCTATAATTCTGCAGAGTCAGAACTTCAGCCACTCGTGTTATTTTGTTACCAGCTCGAAGTTCTGCAGAATAAAATAAACCTTCAGTTTATTTAAAATATATATAAAATATATAAAAAACAGTACAAACATTAGAAACATGTCTGCATGGACCAGATCAAATCTCACAGTCCTGCTATGAGGAAGCAGCTCTGTAAGCACCACAGCCATGTCACTGCACATCCCCTATAATCTGCTACTTACCCCAACATGCACAGGCACAGACCTTCACAACGTCACTACTGAGCTGCTACACAACAGAAATGCACAATTATACTGCAGGAACACAACGACTGTGGGAGACGAGAGAGAAAAAATGAAGAATCCTTCACTAATGACTAATTAATGACCATAACAACCCTTAAATATTAAGCTAATATAGAACCAACTCTCTCTCTCTTTCTCTCTCTCGCTCTCTTTCTCTCTCTCCCTCTCTCTCGCTCTCTCTCTCTCTCTCTCTCTCTCTCTCTCTCTCTCTCTCTCTCTCGCTCTCTCTCTCTCTCTCAATCACTCTCTCTCTCTCTCTCTCTCTTACTCTCTCTCTCTCTCTCTCTCTCTCTTACTCTCTCTCTCTCTCTCTCTTACTCTCTCTCTCTTTCTCTCTCTCGCTCTCTCTCGCTCTCTTTCTCTCTTTCTCTCTCTCCCTCTCTCTCGCTCTCTTTCTCTCTTTTTCTCTCTCCCTCTTACTCCCGCTCTCTCTCTCTCTCTCTCTCTCTCTCTCTCTCTCTCTCTCAATCACTCTCTCTCTCTCTCTCTTACTCTCTCTCTCTATCTCTCTCTCTCTTACTCTCTCTCTCTCTCTCCCCCTCTTACTCTCTCTCTCTTACTCTCTCTCTCTCTCTCCCCCTCTTACTCTCTCTCTCTTACTCTCTCTCTCCCCCTCTTACTCTCTCTCTCTCTCTCTCTCTCTCTCTCTCTCTCTCTCTCAGCTGAAAACGAGGATAATCCACATGGACAGGCTGAAGATCCATGAGGTTACAGTGTTACAGGTTTCACTCAGGAACCATGAGGATGGATTTGGACTGTACTTAATGTAAACGTTCTGACTCTATAGTACACAGTTATCTAAAGGATTCATTTAGTCTCACCATCATCACCTCACTACCTTACTGGCTTTCTTCTAGATGTAAATCTAAATCTATTGAATGTCCATTGTTAAAATGTTCAACATTCTTGGACACAGTGTGTGTGTGTGTGTGTGTGTGTGTGCGTGTGTGTGTGTGTGTGTGTGTGTGTTTGAATAATTACCCCAAGCGGTGTTCCACACCCCATTACAGCTCTGCGTTTCACCGCCTGTTCCATCAGATCCCAGAGGTTATCAGAAGCCTTCATCAGCTCGAATGTTTTGTACGTTCCGCCGGTGAAATCGTGGAGACCATCGGATATAAACCCACCATTGAGTGCAGCGTAGGAGCCACACACTCTGACCAGCAAACACACACATGAATACGTCTCTATATGCTTTATAGTATTTCAATATAATACAGGTTGTGTTATAATAGGTTATAGCGCGTACTTGGCGTAGGCTTTCTCCAGCAGCGCAGGCCAGAACTCATTACAAGTTTTGCAGTGAACGAAGATCAGCTTCCCATTGATTGTTGGTAACTGGTCATCTACCACAACATCCACCCACTGACCGTTCCTGTAGAACTGCCCAGAAACACACTCATGGTTTTATTCCTCTTACAGCTCCACAAAGCACAGGCAATTATAAGGATTTATTCATTAAATAAGTGACACTTCATCTACACTCTCGCACCCGAACTATGTGGACACCTGACCCTCACAGCCACATGCTGGCTTTCCTTTAAAATTCAGAAGAAACAGAGTTTGTGTACTGTAGCATTACAACTTCTCTTCACCTAAACTAAAACTCCTGAAACCTGCCCCAGTGCACACCCTGAACTGTACCCCAAACACGCCCTCCTCAACCACACTGAACAACTTAGGGATGAACTGAAACACACTGCTGGAACCCCAAACCTTCTCACCACTCTTAGTATCCATCATCTCACTTATGCTCTCGTAGCTGAATGAGCACAAATCCCCACAGCCACGCCCCAAAATCTAGTGGAGTCTCACAGGAGAGTGGAGGTTATTATAACAGGAAACAGAGGATTCATCTGCACTCACATGTTGTGGGTGGGATTGTCAGGTGTCTACAAACTTTTGTCCATATAGTTTTATCTCTTTATAGATACGTTTCTCCAGCCTGTCTTTATTCTCACCCTGAAATGAAATATCCCTGCATAATCCTTTTCAAACGACTGATCAACAGGAACGACTTGATCCATGATGTCCTTCTGGAATGTAATCGCTCCAATCGCAGCCAAAAACCAGCAGTTTCCTAAACAATGACAAATACACAAGAATGAAGTAAAATGATGTATTTTTCCTCTCTGCTGATGGACTCACACAGATATCTCCTCAAACTCAAAAATCTGTTTTTTTTTAAATGAATGAATGACTTTACCTTTAATATCTTTACTCATATTATTATGCATTTGCTGTTTTTATGCAGTCTGAATGTAAAATAAATAAAGCTGAAGTTGAGTCTCTGCCAGTCAAACGCACTAAACAGTTCTTTTCTCCTGGGAATTTTTAGCTAAACATTTTAATGACAACAGTCTGGAATGAAAGAATGGTAAAGGAGTGTAATGAACTTACCCAGATCTCCCTGAGAGTAATCAAACCTGGACTCTCCATCTACTATAAGACACGGGTTCTCCACAAGCTCCTGAGATACAGACCAGTTATATATTAGTATCATCAATATGACTATTAGTTGTTGTTCTTGTTGTTGTGCTTTGTTTTCCTAAGAGGGATTTTATTTGCTGTGTCTGTCTCTATATCTGCCTCAGTCTGCCTGTCTATATGAGTTAGTCTGTCTGTCTGTCTGTCTGTTTGCTTGCCTCAGCCTGTTTGTCTGTCTGTCTGTCTGCTGTCTCAGTCTGTCTATCTGTCTGTGTCTGTCTACTTGCTTCAATCTGTCTTGTCTGTATCTGTCTGCTTGCTTTAGTCTGTTCTATCTGTGTCTGTCTGCTTGCCTCAGCCTGTCTGTCTGTCTGTCTGTCTGTCTGTCTGTCTGTCTGTCTGTCTGTCTGTCTGTCTGCTTGTCTCAGTCTGTCTATCTGTCTATGCGTGTCTGCTTGCCTCAATCTGTCTGCTTGCCTTAGTCTGTCTCATCTGTCTGTTTGTCTGTATAATGGTCTATCTGCTTGATCCTGCGTACCTGTCTGCTTGCTTCTGTCTGTGTGTCCCTCTGTGTGATTGTGTGTACAGTAAAAGTCTTTATTAATCAGGTTGTTATGCAGCCTGAGACTATAATAAAGAGTGGATCAGCATTAAATAAATAAATCACCTGAACCTTTTTTTATTGTAATATTTATTATTTCAATACCTTTAATAATTATTTTTACTCAATGCCAAACATTTGTTAAATTTATGTGTGATTGAAATAAATGAGAGATTAAAACTCTACTCTAGAATCTGTGTAAAAAGTGCAGTTTCTCTGAGATGTATTTGATCTGCAGCAAAACAACTGCTTTGTGTTTTGGTGAGTTTTGCAGATCGCACAGACACTGATCATCATTTCCTGATCTTTCTGTGTAAAAAGTCCTTCAGAGTCTGTAATAAAACACACGCAGGTTTGAACATGACTGTAGGCTGGTTAGAATTCATCAGTCAGTGTGTGTGTGTATGTATGTGTGTGTGTGTGTGTGTGTGTGTGTGTGTGTGTGTGTGTGTGTGTGTGTGTGTGTGTGGGAGACGTGTTGGAAACAGTGTGAGCAGAAAAAAGCTACTGAACACAAGCGAACAGAAACCCGCCAGACAAGGACATGAGGCTAAGCGTTAATGTGGGACACGTTTCCCCGCTAATAAAACACTTATACTTTATAAATTACAAAATAATTCTAAAAAAAAAATATTATAAAACTAGAAAACAAAGATTCCTGTACTGAATAATTTTGTTTCTGTTTCTGTTGCTAGTGCAACTTTTTAACTCGCCTTATTTCCAGCTACAAACATGTTCACTCTCATTTATTAAGATTCAAGAATAAAGATTGTGTCCATGAATAAATCAGGAGACGAGAAGAATAAAATCTATTCTAACAATGATATAAAATAAAGTTCCTACATAAAGACTTACATTTATTTAATTTATACAACTGGGGTTTGGGGCCTTGCTCAGGGGCCCAGCAGGACAGATTGGTAGTGCTGGGATTTGAATTTATGTACAATTTTATCCAAGTACCTCAGGTTAAAGATTATTTAGAAACTAACACTGTTATTTTTATAAAGGCAAGAAACTCGTTAGGAAGCAGTGAAAGCTGTGACCATATAAAGATTTTGGAAGATAAACTCAATTTCAGGATTTGAATCCTGAACATCCAGAGCACTTTTTTATTTTTACAATATTCATCATTGTACATCCAAATCTCATTAGCCAATAAGAGTAAAGAGTAACCCTAACCCTAACCCTAACCCCGCCCACCAGGATGGCAAACATAAACTAAAAGGAAAAGGTACAGAGTTCTTCTTCCTCATGTTGTGGAATCTCTTCCAAAATAGATCAAATCTTCTCAGAGTTTTGGTGATTTGATGTCAAAAAGTAGACTTTTATTCTTCTGACATGGACGAGTTTCTCTACAAGGTCACTAATGTTTTCATTTTGATCTTAAACACTTTCACACATTCTCACAGGGTGGAGTTTCTCCTTCCACTGATGTGCACTTATCTCCTCCACCACCACCACCATTATCTCCTCCACACAGCCTGCACTCACTCCTAAGAGGGGTGCGGCCCCAACGCCACCGTTTTTATAAATATATTCACACACACACACACACACACACACACACACACACACACACACACACACACACACACACACACACACACACACACTGTATTGTTTAAAATGTTGTGCAGGTATGAGTTGAGTGGTGAAGGTGAACGTACCGAAGGTCTCTTCCACACCACTTTAGCCGCAGTTCGGAGGGGCAGCAGGCCCGAGCCGATGGAGCGCCGATCTGCAGGAAACTTATCGTCCACAAACTTGACTTTCTCATCCAGACATTTCTGACGCAGCTTTAGGAAATCCTGGTCCTGGAAGTTCTGCGGGCTTAAGCAAGAACTGGCCTCAATCACCCTGCGGCGTTTATTCTTCTGAGGAGCCATGTGGAGAAACCTGAGCACAGAGAAACACCAGAAACCTGTAAACTCAACTAAACTAATCAACACAGTTTACTACCGAGGAACAGAGGAACTGTGTACAACATCAATAACCATCTCCTGACC